>LN483357.1:518170-856639 GCA_900002565.1 Culicoides sonorensis
GAGTTGAAATCGCTTGAATTTTACAATCCACGAGTTGAAATCGCTCGAATTTTATCATCCACGAGTTTAAAAAAGTCAAATATTCATTTCCGCGAATTGAGATCGCTCAAAACTTCATTTCCACGAGTTGAAATCGCTCGAATATTAATTTCCACGAGTTGAAATCGCTTGAATTTTACAATCCACCAGTTGAAATCGCTCGAATTTTATCATCCACGAGTTTAAAAAAGTCAAATATTCATTTCCGCGAATTGAGATCGCTCAAAACTTCATTTCCACGAGTTGAAATCACTCGAATATTAATTTCCACGAGTTTGAGTCATGTAAAAAAAAATACGGAAACATGGGGGCTTTCGAAAAATAATAATTTTTCTTGAAAAAAGTATGAGCTTTCAGCTTTTTCTGATTATCAAAATCTTAGTTTCAAGAGAAAAATTCGATAAAAATGTAGTGCCGCTGGAGTGCCGTACAGTGCCGCGCTCCGGCACTTTAGTGCCGCTAGCGGCACTAAATGCGGCACTCCAGCGGCACGTTTTCTTCTAACCGTGAAGGCATGCTTATAATTATTATTATAGAGATCACTTGGAATGAAGATTTAAATATTTATAGGTGGACATAATTGTATGCTATTAACATTAATTAGAAAGTAATTGCATGAATTAACATAAAGTAAGAAGGATAATAAAGGTTTTTTGTTGTTGTTGTTTTAATCAGAGCTTAGATGTAAATGTACTTTTGTGTGTATGTGCAATTTGTATTGCTAACTGAAATGAATTACTTTACTTATTATGATTGATTCTTTTGAGTGTAACACCAATAATTTCTAATTACAGTGGCAAATGATTGAGGATGTAATTAAAAATAATTAACTCATTACAGTGTGATGAGATTTTTCTTTCAAGTATGTCCTAAGATCAGAATCAATCCTAAGGATGACAATTCGAATCTTGATTTGGCCTCGAGACGTTTGTCAGGTGATGAAAACTTCTTTTTCCACCTTTCAGAGGCAAAATAACTCAATGACTGCTTGGGAAAACTGTATAATGGCTGAAGCTCTTTGATATACTTAAACGCAACTCTGTAAAGCCACCCATTTAATCTGCACTGTTAGTTGAATTCCCTCGCAATATTTAAAGATTTGATCCGTAGACCGAGATCTTTGATTGACGCTTACAGGGCGTTTGATGAATGAAATTTTTATCGCATTTCCTCTTAACTTGGTAAAAAAAATCAACTACTATGAGAACTCTAGAAGTTCACGCTTATTATGCGGGATGATTTGCGGGGCGTTTTCAACTTTCAGTGTGAGCCTAAGACTTCCGCTAAGATCATTGTACTCTAGACTATCATCTAAGTTATTTTGACCTTAGAAACCCAAAGTGCAAATGTTGCTTTGACAGGAGGTTTTTGCATATCTCCTTTTATTATGCCCCAAGCTTTTCAGACTGCGTGGCATCGCCATGTGTGAGTACTTTCCCAGTCATAATTCCACCAAAAATGACACGTGCCCTGAACTGAGCCATGTCTAATGGTTTTCTTTTTCATTTCATTTCAATTATTTCACTTTATTTCGTTCATTTCATATCATATATTATAATAAATGGGTGTGCACAATGGATCCGTTTGTAGATTCTCATTTGAAGGGATCTCCCTTAAGATCTGAAACCCTTAGAAAACTCACGAAAATTCACTTCCTTAATTTCTCCAAAAATGTCTCACTATAATTAATTGATTGTATTTTTCTATTCACATAATCAATTTGAATTTAATTTCCCATATCATTTTCACACGCTCTTAATTTCACACTAACACTCAATATTTTTCCACTATTCACATGTTACATGTAAATCAATAATTATATGTCCACCTGATCAATGGTCACAACATCCGCTTTAATTATAATATAATTGTCACTTCCTCTTTTATTTATGTTTATGTTTAATTTTCAATAAATTGAATTATTTTTCCTCATTTTTCATTAAAAATTTCTTTTACATGTTATATTTTTATTTTCTGATATAATTTATATCAATTATATTATTTTGTTGCATTTTATTAAATTTAATATTGAATAACACCATGTAATTTGACTCACCATGTTTAAATATTTTTATTTGAAACAAATTATCCACTTAATTGTATCACAATATGCAAGAAATATCCGTGAAGATGTCTAATTAAACCTAATTAAATTGGAATTTCTTCTCGATTTATGATGTAATTTTCATTTAAATAAAAAAATTGCACAAAAAAATTAAAATAAAATGAAAATTGATGTTTTTAATCCTAAAGTTAAATCAATACTGTAAGTTATAAAAAGTGGGGCTCAACCATTTATATATTTGACCACATTAATATGTATACGATTCAGACTCAAACTCAAGTTAAAAAAAAAATGTTTTTCTTCGACAATGCATATGCACTGAAAGTAATATACATAAGTGCGTAAATGTATTAAAATAAAAAAAATAAATATAAACAAGATCACATGTTGTGGTGAAAATAATATTTAAGTTTAAAACAAATCGACAGTAAAAATCTCTTTTATGAGTAACAAAAATCATTGTACGCCGTTAATGCTTAAAGAGTAGTAAGAGATTTTAACATTTTATCTCTTTTTTTATTATTGTTATTTTTTTTTCTTTTAATTTTTGCTTTGGTCGTTACAGTTACTTGCATGTTTTGGTCAAAGTAAGAAAAAAATTGTGGTGAATATTACAAAAGAGATTATAATTGCAATGATTTTTTTTTTCCAAAATCGCTTTTTTAAATTTAAATATTGTTGTCACAATGACATATTGTTTATTTGAGCGCATTTAAGCCGATTAAACTCGATATGTTATGAATTTTTTCAATACATTTTAATGTGTTAATTGCAAAATATGCTTAATTATTAATGAATCAAACCCAAATTAATATTTAATTTATGAAATGGCAAGTGCAAGTGTAAAAAAATCACCATTTACTCAATTTTGAGTGAGAGCACAAACAAAAATGTATGTTAAATGATTAATCGCTAATTGAACTGAAAAAGCTTTTAAGGAGAGCTAAATTTATTTTCAGGAAACTAAGAGGTTCAGTTAAAGAGAGAGAATACTTAAAAATGCTCTTTCCGCATTTTTTAAATACTATGCATATCACTTTTTTACTTTTTTTCACTCTCACGCTCTCTCTTTCTGAATTTAAATCTTCTTTTCCTAGAGGAAGATAGATCTTTCCCTTTTTTTCTTCATATTACTCACTCTCTCTCCGAATCTCTGTCTTTCACTGTCAATTGAACTCGTTGCTCTCAGATAAACTAGAAAAAAATCAGTGTAAGAACTAGATCACAATTTTCACTATTTGTCTATCTCTTCATTAGAAATTCTCTCTCATTCACTTGACACTTAAGAACTCGTCTCTCTCATCTTAGGGTGGGCAGGTTGCTTCATAGGTCATGAAACCTGAAAATAAAAGCGGTCCCGGTGCTGGTCTAAAAGATGCCACTGCTTGGGATGACATGATAAAATATAAAGCTCTCTGATGTTGTTAACGCGTAAGCACAATGGGCCCAATTAATGGCCTGAATGTAGATTTAATGGCAGCCCTATAATCTGATTGATCTTGATTTCAAAATTAACTTATCAATCCACGGATTGCGATTTAAGATTAACGACTTTATATTTTTTTATGAATGCTTTCGAATTCTATCAATTAGTACTAAAATTTAGAGTATGATCAGGATTATGAGATTAAGTAACATCAAATCATCTCTTCTCTATTTCCTTATACAAACAATGTAATGGAGAAAATTATACTGTAAACGAAATATAACGCTCTTCACCTAGTCTTTCACTTAAAATTTGATATAATTTGAAAAACCCTTCATTTAAATGTTGCGTGACTTAAGTTCAAATAATTAATTTACTTAAATTTAACTACATATTACAATAAATATTTCATTAGATGAAAGGTGCGTAATTTTAATTAAATCCAAACTCTATTCAAAGCATAATTCAAAATTAATCTCATACAATTGTTTAATTATTCCTTTAACTCATTAATCGCGAGCGTTGTATTTTTACAACGCCTCTTTGAAGTCACTTTTCTCGTTCAAATCAAAAAATTTCTTTGGCAATCTTTTTTAGAGTCTTAATTTAAGATTTTTTGTATCAAACAGTTGCATGGTTTTTGAATTTAAACCAAAAATTAAAAAATTATGAGCTAAACTTTTAAGAAAAGTCGCATTTTTTTCTCTCTCGTACAATGTTTCTGTATGTATTTGTGTAGGACTTATACGTATTTTGTTTTGGCTCTCCTGTAAAATTTTTATATGAAACCTAAAATTTTCATCGAAATGAAAAGTGTTCATTTTTACCTAAAGAATAAATCATAGAAGAACTTTTTGTTCAAAACTCAATATTTTAAGAGCGGCGATTAATGAGTTAACTAAAAAATTTCTAAACATAATATGATGATATAATTTCAAACATGTCAAATTTTCATACTCCAATTTATTAAGTAAATTTCAAGCGTATTAACAATCAATTCCATGAAATAATAATCATAGCTTTATTAAAATTTTTTGACAAATGATTGAACAATTAGGTGTGTTAATGCGCGGTGTAACACTGGAATTTCATGATTAATGTCTATCAATTATCTTCATGTGATTGATCAATTTGTTACCATTTCATTGAACATTAAAGGGATGAATACGAAAATTTTATAAATAAATATTAAATTATTTTTTCTTGATATAAAAAGTGAATGTGAAATTCATCTTAATTTGTTTCGCTTACAAACATTTGATTTTTATCAATTTTAATTGATTTTTTTTGCTATTTCTATAATTGAAAGACTTTTTGATGCAATGTTATAAGGCAAAAATGAACATTTATTTTTAATTTGAACAAATATTGAGACAAGCTTTATCAATTCTTCAAAAAAAATGACATGAAAAAATATGGACTTCAAATTATTTTCAATATAATATTAACCTTTTGCTTGTCTTAGGTAGGGAAAACTTAATTTAAATTCATTTTAATTCTCTGTTAGTAACTCGTTTTACGTAGCCTGAGTTAGCTGAAACCTTTCCTACAGAATTTAGTACGAAAAGTTAAGATTTATGCTCAAACTTTATTGAATATCGTACAAAAAAAAACTCATGAAAATTTAATCAACATCAATTTTGATGGAAAAACATTTCTAAAAATATATTTAACTGATATTTTGCTTTAAGCAGGAATTTCAAAGGAATGATTTGGAAAATTAAAATTTTGAAGAAAAGGGTTAACAAAAAAAATAGTACAAAAAAAAATTTTGTACATTTAATTTTAATCAACCACCACTGCTCATTTTTTTAATGAAATTCCTTTGAATATTCATCATCATTTTCATTAATTTTGGCTTTTGGCTATCAATTATTACCCGTGTGTTTAGTATTTTCACCTTTTTTAATTAAGAAATGGGAAAACATAATTATTTGAATAAGAAGATAAATTAAAAATAAAGCAAATTTAGCTTTTTTTTCAATTCAAACAAAAATAAAACAAAAAAAAAAGTATTATAAAAAAAGATAATTAATTTTGACAAATAAACAGGATGACAAACAATTCTAAATGAAAATAAAATTATTTATTTATTTATCTTTCATGTTTTAATATAAAATATAAATTTCCTTTTAAATTAGAATGATGTTGAATAACAACAAAAAAAACAATTTTCAAGGACTACAATTATAATGAAATCGTGTAATAAAAAAAACGACATCTAAACAAATTTCAATCTTAACAACTTTATTATTCATCTCACGTTTAATAAACATTATGATTGTAAAAATCTATGACAACAATATAATTGACCCTCTCTCTTTCATGGCATTATGTAATGTATTAAGGCTTAGTATTGTCATTTTTTTAAGTAGAGTGATGATATGCCACGTATTCTTACTCATTCACTTGCAAAATGACTGTTACAATTTCTGTAAATGAAGGTGATGATAAGCAATAATGTCAACAAAATTATTTCTTTTTTATTTATTCAATGCAGATTCAAGAAAAAAATACGCATAGAGGAACAGCAAAGTGGTCCCGAAAAAGTTTCAAGTGCCAGCTGGGTGAGGGTTAAAAAGGAAATCTCAGTCTGATAATTTTATGAGACAACTTCAACCAAAATGCGAGTTTAATTTTACTTCAAATTTCCGTTTCTCGTTTCTTTTTATAGCAAATCACTTCTCTGATTAACGAGGCACTCTCATGAAAAATAAAGAAATGATAAAAGAAAAATCGAGTAAATTTCTTTGATTTTAATCATGTTAAGATTCTCAAAAGAAAATTGTTCTTCCTACTCAATTTCTTACAAAAGACTCTTCAAAAAATCTTGAATGGAAATTTTCATTTAAAAAACCGCTTTAATTTTTTTCACATATTTTTAACCTGAGTAAAAATGCTAGTACTCGACACGATGTCACATATTTTATTAGATGACACTTGAGTTTTTTTTCCATGCTCTATTAATTGCAAATGTCAATATTTCATGAGTTGTAGATTAATCCTCTCTCTTTTCTAAGGAAAGCAATAAAAAGAGAGAAATATTGTTAAATGTAAAATTTTAGTGTATTAACGTCCAAAATTGTCTCGTCATGAAATAACAAAAATTGGTCGGCATATAATTTTTCTTTTCAAATTCACTTCAATTTTTCTCTTAACAGACACCAAAAAGTTCCCAAAAGCATATTTTTCTGGTTTCTTTATTTAAAAATAAATCAGATTTGATTGAAAGTTTAACATGACTTGTAAATATTTCTTCATCATTTCAATCAAAGTTATTTGGTAATTTCATGATTTTATGATTGAAACTTTAAAAATTTAATTCCATGTCATATCCTCACATCTACACACTTTACATTTCCACCGCATCGTTACAAACAATACACATTTGAATGGAAATTCATGAAAATTAACAGAACAACAAGAATTATTATTATTAATATGAATATGTATAACGGTAATTTGAATAAATCGATATTATGGTTAACAAACAGGAGAAAATATAAAATTTTCTGCTATTTAACAACTTAAACAAACATATAATAGACACATAACATAACAATGTTGATAAATGGAAATAAATCATATGAATGTACCGTGAAATGGGGTGACTTTTAAAATGAAAAATTTTAAGCAGAACTTCAAAATTCACCGAAAATTTATATGGGTCATGCTAGGTTTTACGAGGGCAATATCGCGGCCTCAATGAGTCCTGATGGGGTCACATGGATATGAATCGAGGAATGTCTAAAACTCGCCTCAATCAACGGTTTATGCTTATATTGTCTGCAACCATGAACAATTCAATATTGTATTACAGTAAAAAAATTATAATATATAGGAAGCACCTGATGCCTTATTTAAGTAGCTAAATGATAATAATGTTATGTCTGGAAGGTAAATAGCAACAAACCATAAAATATTGAATGTGTAAGTAAATTATTGATTGATAAATGATAGTAATAATTCGTGTTAAAATACTACCTGCAAATGTTACAATTTGTATGAAGTTAACTGAGAAGAAAGTTATAAAATAATAAGAAGAAAGAAAGTGCAACAGTTGTTGATAATAGATCAGAAGAAACTACTAACGACATTATGCAATAAATTTTATTAAGTTTAAGTTGTGTTAAGATGTCTATCTTAAGACACGTCTTAAGTTTCAATAATAAAGGAGAGGGTTGGATACAAAAGTTGTCAATTTGTCACTATGAGGCCTAGAAGGCTCGAGTTACTGGCTATCGTTACCTTAAGAATATCTTTCGTTCATTTTATGTGAAAAAACTCATTGCCTATTTAAATTTGAAACTTCTGTATATTGAAAATAAAGCAAAATTCTATAAGAGAACTGCTTTCAATCGTCAAATTATGAAAAAAAATAAAACAATTTAAGTAAAACTACTGAGATTCACCGTAGATGGATAAAAAACGGTTGACGGTTAGCGACCCTATAAAAACTGTCGTTTTACTGTGGTCCTTATATGAAAGATCACAAGAGAAGTTCATTAAACGACAAATAAGATGCAAACGAAGTTTAGGATATAGTTGAAAGCGTTCAAATTTCTCGAATGTTTCGAATTGAAGCTCTGTACTATCGTATTTTACTTTTCTTAACCATTGAGTGTTTCGAATTTCCATTTTTTATATCAGACAAGTATGTTTAAAAGAATTTGCTTCCACATATATGAGAATCTTGATCAAAACTGACTCATTTTAGTTGTCTAAATGTCAAATGCCTATTGGTGAATATTCATATTACATCATAAAAACAGAATCCGCTCATAATTTTAATTTATACTGATCAAATATAAATTTATATGCATTTCATTATCATTTTTGATTGTATATTGATTTAATAAATTACCATTACAAATATAGGTCGTAATTTGCATCGAAATTTTATTTTTTTCTTCATTGTTAACAAATTTTAATCTAAAATTTTCAAATGATTGAAAACTCACGCGAATTATTTTAGTTTTAATTTTTTTTTTTGGTTGACCTAAACATCATTTTCATACATAAATGATTTCCCTATTGTATAAATTTTCAGTTCAAATTATATTATTTCTGCTTCTTTTGCATTTATTTAACTAATTTACATATTTCAATATTGTTTCACGTATTAACGTTACACATTGCGTTTATCTATGTGGTTTTTAGAATTTTCCAACAGAATACAGATTTTTAGTTTTTATTCTGGATTAAAAGATAGATATACGTGTGGGATTTTCACATGTTGCTGTTTGATTATACCCTCAAAATTACATTTCACGGATAGTTGAATAAGTTAATTTTGTTATTATACGAGTTTAGTGATTGGGGTCTAGTAAAATATACAAAATTTAGAAGTTTGTTGTAATTTGTGTCATTTATATTCCTCTCAAATACTAGAAATATATGGTGTGACATGATAATTATAATTGTACTTTTAAAAAAGAAATCTGATGCGGAAATTGTTATGTTAGATAATTAGTTGAAGATTTTAATTAGAACACATGATATTTTGTTATTATTACACAAAAATTCGATTCAACGGAAACTTTAAAGTCATGGATTCCCAGTCAAATTAAACTCCTCAAGGTATGCAATGACTTATACATTTGTGAAATGAACAATTCAATCATTTCAAAATAATTAAAATTCTGGATGGTAAACTCAAAATATTGTAACATATTAAAAATAAAATAATTTCCTGATTTAATTTTTAATTTGATCAACTAAACTCTTTTAAAATTAATTTTCATTGCATACTTTTAGGATTTTCCACGAATTTTATTACTTGTATATAAGTTTCATGTATTACCTCATTTCAAACCATTATAATTTAGTTTAAAATGCTTAAATAATTTCACCTTTGTTGTGGTTTTCATTATTTTATAACAGCAACTAGAAATTGGTTGATTTATTTTTATTTCAAAAGAGAAATTTGATTAAATAGCTTGTATTTATTTTCTTTGATAAAAATTTAATTTAAAACACCTTATTCTAATTTCTGATCTAAGATCTCACTAATGGTTTAATAATTTTGTAGCTCATTTCAGCAGCTGCTGGCATGTATTCATCTGTATTGAGATTAATTTCTGTTGGTGGGTTAACCATCTGAACACGATTCGTGCTATAGATATTGGGATGATAGTAAGAAGCAATAGGACTAGAATATGCTGCTAACGGTTGTTGAGCATATGGATAAAAACCAGTATTTGGTGGTTGTGGTGTGGTGGGAAGATATTGTTGGGCCACTGCAGCAGATGCTGATTGTACTGGAGCATTCGCTACTTGTGGTTGTGCAATTGATGGCAAGGCACCTTGATTAAGTGCTGTTTGCATATACGTTTGTGATACAAGTGGTACCATGACTGGTCTCAGAAACTGAATATACTGTACTTGACCAGTGGGTTGGCCTTGTGGTGTTAGAATTTGCATTAACATTGGACCAGCTATGAAATTAAAAAAAATTTAAGTACATACATTTTAATGAAACAATAAGTATCAAATACCTGTTGGGATGAACCCTTGTGTGCTTCCTGCTTGAGGAGCTGAATTGACACCAAATATGAACTGGGCAGCACTCGCAGTTGGTGGCTGAAGTTGTTCTTGAACTTTATATCCAGTATTTTGATTTGATGAAATTTCAGATGGTTTTTGGGTTGTTTGATGAACAGCATTTTGTGAACTCAAAGATTTGACAGAATTAGGAGTCGATTGAACTACAGAAGAACTTACTGAACTATATTTATTGCCAGATTGTTGATGTGTAATACTGGTATGTAGACGAGCAAATCGAGACACATCTGACTTTTCAGAAATGTCTGGATCGCCAGACACAAATGTAAGGAATGCGATTCCAATTAAAAGAAACTATTCAAAAAAAAAATTAAATTAACATTTTTTAATTACAGCAACACAATTTTTGAACCACAAAACAAATTTGGTGCGAAAAATGTAAATCGATTTCATCCTTTCACTCACCCGCTTTTTCATTTTGATATAATTTTAATAATACTGCACAAGTAAATTTTGATGGCCTTCTTGATATTCACTTATTTTACGTTATTTTATTCGATACACATTTAAATCATTTCACTGGTCTTTTCTTTTCAATGTAATTTTAACTCGAAAAATTTAACCGGTATCGCCAAATCTCTTATTATATTTTCAGTTATACGTTTAGATTATGAATGAAAATCGCTTCACGCTGTCCTCCCTTTTTATATTAGTTTTGCTTTGAGCATTAGACTTAAATGACTCCACTTTTTAACATTAATGCAAAATAATGTGTGAAACGAAATGCATTCAAAAACTGCATAAAATATGTGTGTGTATGATAAACTGCATCAAGTATTTGAAGTGTGTCTGTATATGGGATTTGTTATACAAGAAATTTAATAATGAAAAATAATAATAATAAAAATGTACCAATACACAAAAAAAAAATAATTGAAAAAATTTATATATCAAAAGCAGGTTGAATGTACATGAATTTTATATGAGTATACTTATCATAATGATCAATATAAATATAAGTGGAAAATTGCCTCGCTTTTCTATAAAGTTGAACAATATTTTATGCATGTATGTATGAGTTTTTGAAAATACTCTATCATGCTTCAATGAAAATGAAAACAAAACTTTAGTTTTGTATTAGGCAGGTCATGTGACCATAGAAATAATTTTCCCATGTTAATGGTTTTCAGGGTGTGCAATTTCAGACCTAATTGCAAAAATATCTTCAATGAAATCAAATTTGACCAATTTCGATCGAAAATTAAAAGTGAAAATAATGAGTTACGTTTCCTGTCTATCAATTACATCAAGTTTACTGTCGATCATTGACTACCATTGAAAAAAACCGCAAAGCACTACAGTATGCTTGAAATACAATAGAAAACTTGTCAATTTTTATTTTTCAATTTATTTTATAATAGTTTATGCCACATTTGTCACGAACTTAAGCATTGCAGAAACCATAAGAAAGTGTGTTAGAAAAGTGAGTTGATAAGGTACCAAACAAAATTTATCATGACTGACCCGACAAATTTTTTTGATTATAAGTGACATCAATCTTAGGATTAGATAAAATTTCTTGACTGATCTCCAGAAAAAAACCAGCACTTGGGTGTAAAAACGGGTTAGCTGTGCATCAAATCAGATGGAAAAATGCCCTTTCTCGCCAAACAAGTACCATGAAAATTTTAAATCATGTCAAATTGGACTATCAGTTACCGTATCTTATAAATTTAAACAATAAAAATAAATCGTCACAAGTGCAAAGAAAAAACAACCAACTTTTGTTGATGTAATAATGATAGCAGTAATAATCATAACAACATTGGTTTTGATTCATTCAATTTATATTGAAAATTTATAATAAAAATAACATATAACCACAAACACTCATCATTGCATCTGGTAGTTGGATACATATTGAAAAAATACACACACACACATTTATGTTTTGCTGATTTAATTATGTTGAGGTAATGCATCAACATAATTTTCATTTCCCTTTTCAATTTGTATTGCAAAAAAAAAAAATTGTGCATTTCATGTCAATATATGAGAGTGAATAGAATAAACTTTTACATACAAAATATTTTCCATATACACTGTACTTTGAATAGCAAAAAGTTAAGTCAGACGTCATCATCATCATCATCATCATTTTAATGAAGTCAATATTATTATGACAAATGTATGTTGATGAGATGCAATATTATAATAAATTTAAATTAACATGAAAAATTTTTGATGAAATAAGTTTATATGAAAATGTAGAGAGAGATGACATTTCCATTTTTACTCGTGATTTAATGATGCACACTGAATAAACATGTTTGAAAATTGTTGGATGATATAATTAATTATGTTTGACAAACTGGTTTAATTTATACATGATGATATAAAAATAAGCATATTTCTGTTGATTTATGGTCATTATAATCGTAATATTCGTATTATTTCATATATGGATAATAATGAGTGATTTTATTACAGATGCTTTTCTTTATGTATCATCGAGGAAAATTTCAATCATGTAATGTATGTGATAAGGGTAAGCTCCTTTTTGTGCATGAGGCTGCACTTTAAATGCATGTTAGCGACGCAAAGCCGTTAGAGAGATTTTTTTTACCATGTGAATGAATAATTTTGAGCTTATTTTTCGAATTTTGAGTAAAAAACATAACATTTTGCATGGTTTGATTAACATAATGTGAGACAAAGTTGAACAGAAAATTCCAAGCTTAAACATTGCTGAAGAAAGGTTGCACATATTGTGAGAACGCAACGTTAAATGCATTTTCAGTGTAGCTGCGAAGTTAGAGTTTTCGTTAAAAATTTGTTAGTTCTCGGAAATTTCATAGCAGCAAAAATTTCGAATTTGAGAAAAAAATAGGCTAATAACCACTTTTCTACATATGTCATTAATTGTGTCATTGTTATGTAATTATTATTGTGAGAATTCCAAGATGTTTAACAAATTGAAAAATTAATCAGGAAGTCAAAAATATCCAAACATACAGTTTACAGTATAAAAAAAAATTAAGGAAGACTTTTCGATTACAAGGCTGGTTCATTTTATTGGTGCTCTGAAGGCCGATCAATATTGTTTTCAGAAAAAATGTATCTCTAAAATTTCATCATATCCAATATAATTCCATTAAGACTAACAATGAAAGCTTAAAATACAAAATAAATTTCAATTCAAAGTGTATCTCAGGCCTCTTCTGTCTAATTGACATTATCAACTGGCTTAAACTGACATCCCTCCAGTATAAATCAACATAATCAAAAATTTAAATTCAAATACACCTACCCATATTTTGAATTTAATTTATCAAAACAATCAAAACTTTTATTGATCAGATGATTTTTTTCTATCAATATTTTTAAACAAACATTTCACCACCTTTTGTAATTATCACATTTTCCATTTCAATTAATTAATCAAAGTAAAAAGCCAGTTAATGGGAAATAATAAAAAAAAATTTGCCTTAAACCATCTTTTTAATTATTGTTTAAAACTAGACCAGACCGGTATCGCAACTCATAATTCATATTAATTGTTATAAATATCAATAAATAGGTAGTTTTGTAAAAATTCATTCCGTTAGACTTGAAAAAATGTGGTAAAAATATTTTATAATTTTTTTTAAATGCATATGATATGAATATGAAAGCAGATATCAAAATATAAAATAATGAGATACTTGATTTTTATAAAAAAAAATGTAAGTGTTTAATTACAAGTGTTTTTAAAAATGAATTGAATTAAATTGAAAAATCAAGCGAAATTGTTAAAAGTTGAATGATCTTTATTACTATGAAATGAACATGATTTAGACATTGTAATCTTGCATTTTTAACAAATTTTAACTCAAGCATCTTTAATTTCCTTTTAAACTAGAGAAAAACTCTCAACTTTAATTTATATATTATTTTGTATGATTTAAGAATATTCTAGGTTGGGTCGAAGCGGTTTGAGATGATTTGAGGTCTACCTGATGATATGCAATCAACCGATTTTGGATATCTTTGAAAAATTTTGAAATTTTGGTACTCGGAAATTGAAGCATGGAAATATGCAAAAAATTAGTGAGGGTAAGGCCTTTTTCCAAATTTCAAAATTCATATTTTTGGTCGATTTAAAAATATTCTAGGTTGGGTCGAAGCGGTTCGAGATGGTTTGAGGTCTACCTGATGAGATGCAATCAACCGATTTTGGATATCTTTGAAAAATTTTGAAATTTTTATACTCGGAAATTGAAGCATGGAAATATGCAAAAAATCAGTGAGGGTAAGGCCTTTTTCCAAATTTCAAAATTCATATTTTTGGCTGATTTAAAAATATTCTAGGTTGGGTCGAAGTGGTTCGAGATGGTTTGAGGTCTACCTGATGAGATGCAATCAACCGATTTTGGATATCTTTGAAAAATTTTGAAATTTTGGTACTCGGAAATTGAAGCATGGAAATATGCAAAAAATCGGTGAGGGTAAGGCCTTTCTCCAAATTTCGAAAATCACATTTTTGGTTGATTTAAAAATATTCATTCAGATACTCATTTTTGAATGTATATTTGGTTCTAGCAAAACAAAAATGTTATTTGAATTTCCAAATAAATTTGTCTGGTTCACATCTAATATCAATATTTGACAAACTAAATATCGTCATGTAACATTAATATATTAATAATAAACAAATTAAAATTATAATAAAACTCAATCATTTAAGCATAAAATTCGATCGGAAATTACTAATTGTACTTAATATTTATTTATTAATATCATAAAATATTTCATTCAAAAATTAATATCCATCTAGTTTAAACATTGATGTGAAAATACCAAATAAATTCATATTAAAACGTGCAATAAAATTTATGCAGGTAGTAAATTCACATTAAAATTATGTATATAAACATCAAATAATAATAAAACAATTTTCATAATTATTTATTTGGAGTATGTATGAATAAAGCAAAAAGTAAATTATTAAACACGAATGTTGCATGTTGTATTGGTTTTATGTAAGTTTTATTTTGATAAAAATTTATACCGGTGTTCGGCTTTTTCGTGCAGTTTACACGTTATTTCAATACGAAACATTGACATTGAACCTGATTTTGTCGGTGTTTTAAAATATTAATATTATATTTTTTTCTTTTGAAAAAAATGAGGAAAAAAATTAATGAGTACCTGTTATATTACGATGAGATGCAGTCGATATTGGAAAGGAAAGTAAAAAAATGTATATTCGGGAGCAGTTTGTCTGACCGTCTTTTTAAGGTACGATATGGTTTCACATTAAGAATATTTCAAGTAAATTTGTTTAATAAAAAATGAAAGAGCAGAGTTGAAAAGGAAAATGAAGATTGTGTGTGTGAGAGAGTGAGAGAGGATAAATTAAGTTCATTCTTAGTTAAATGAATTTATTTTAACAAAAATGCGCTTTCCTGAACCATTTGAAGATACGTTTTCCTCAGTTTGATTTTTTCTTCAGAAAATTTCGATTGAATATGATGGTGAAAACGATTTTATGAGTTAAACATCTTAATCAGAAAGTAAGTATGAAGTATGAAGTGAGAATTTGAACAGAAATTTCTCTGTTTTATCCCTCTCTCTCATTTTTTCTAGTAAACGTTGAAACATGAAAATCCCTTAAATTTAAGTTGCATTGTACTTCATTAAAATTAAATTAAATATTCTTCTCTTTTCGGATTGAATTAAGCTTGCTTAACTACGACTTTCTGATAGAATTTTCATGGAGTAAAGTAGGTTCTCCGATTAAGTTGCCCTTTATAGGATATGATCTACTATAAAATACCTCCTCTTATTTAAAATTTCAGCCCAATCGGAGTGGCTGACGAAAAGTTTTTTTCTGTGTAATTTTAGCTAAAAACATCATAATAATCATGATTTACACATGAAAATTGTATCAAAATTTTTTTTTTATTTTTTTTTTGTTATTTTTTTTATGTTTTAAAGTTCCTTACACCAATCCAATGATTTTCTTATTGATTTTCATAATATATCAATAATCATATAAATGATGTTTTATATAATGTTTAAATTTATAAAAAAGTTATTATTGATGTATAATCAAAAATAAGAACAAATCATTGAATTCGTCATTCGTCCAAATCATTTTACTTAAAAAGCTTTAAAAATAAAAAAAAAAAATAAAAAAAAAAATTTTGATATAATTTTCATGTTTAAATCATGATTATTATGATGTTTTAGCTAAAATTACACAATAAAAAACTTTTCGTCAGCCACTCCGATTGGGCTGAAATTTTAAATAAGAGGAGGTATTTTATAGTAGATCATATCCTATAAAGGGCGACTTAATCGGAGAACCTACTTTACTCAATGAAAATCCTATCAGAAAGTCGTAGTTAAAGGGAATAAATTCATTAAATTATGAATTAAAATTTTTTGAAAGCGAAATTTCGATTATGAGTCATTGATTATATAAAATTCAGCGAAAAAATCAATGGTTTTTTTACAAAAAATAAAAAACAAGTATAACGTCAATGCATGTTTTTTTTATTTAACTTTTATTAATTTAAATGAATTTAACAAAAATAAATGATTAATGCAAGTAACAGCATTTTTATGTGAAATTATTTTGGGCGTCTTAAATTGAAAGGGAAAGTACACAAATACATAAATTACGTAACAAAGATTTTTTTTCTCATACTTACGTTGAAATTGGAGAAAGGACATTTTCCTTTTATGATATTAAATGTCAACTTTCTCTAAAGAGTACATACCCGATTTCACAGATCTGCTTCAAAGCCAACGGTTCATCTCGTTTTAGGTCAGTCAACTTAAAGATGACCGTCTGTTTTGTTTCTGAAAAGTATCGCTAGGACAAGAACTTTTCACATTTGCGCTAAGTGGGTTTCGGCTTAGAAGTTCTTTGAATTCATTTATTCCATGATGCTGCTAATTTTTTTGATGAAACGGTTAAAGTCCTTATAAGATAAGGGCACTTCAATGTCATATAAATTTAACATCAAACCTCAATTAAAGCCACTAAATTAGGTTCGACAACCTTTCAATGTAACACAATTCAACAAATTTTGATTTTCATAACAATCATTCAATTAATGTTAAAATCTACTTAGTAAATTTGCATATCATTCATCCAGGTTTTTTGTATTGAAATGCAAAAAATGTCATAGCACATGTTCCACATCAAAGAAAACAATAGTATTAAAGATAAAAAAAAAAGCTAATCATGAATACTATCACAATTTATTATATTAACACGTACCATGAACACATTCTCTCAGAAATAAAATGATTTTTTTTATTTTCATTACCTTTTAGATATTAAATAACATTACTCAAATACTTTGTAAGAGAAAAAAAAATTTACTATCAAATTACATAAGTTTACGAGAAACACTTCAAATTTAAATCTCTTTTTCATAAACATTTAATACGTGCATGATGACAATGCAAGCTAATAATAAGTAATGAAAAAAGTGTATCAAAATGTAAATGTGTACTATTGACAGATATGATGTCAAACCGAGAGGAAAGAGTTGAATAATATTAAACTTGTAAATTATTACAAAAGATTGTTATAAATCTGTGTGATGATAAAAAAAACTTAAATTGCAGGTACTAAATTTCCTTCGAATATGCAAGTAATTTTAATTTTTTTTACCTTTATCATATCATATCACACACACACAACTTTCACTCTTCATTTAAAAATTTGTTTTAGTTTTATTTGTCTTAAAAGTAACATTTTTTTGCCATATCGCAACATGAATGAATTGAGATGGCAAATGATTGAGTGAATTAAAACAAAAGCAGTGTGACAAGATGCATTTTTTATTGTGTGTGCGATAGAGTGACCATTAAATTTCCTTATTTTACATGAAATTCCATGTTCCATTATGAAATTTAATGTTCATCTCAATGTTTAATCGCACGCGTCATTTAAGTTAATATCACATAAAATTTTACATTGTTAGTCACTACAAAAGTGTGTGAACATAAAAACTAATAAAAAATGAAAATTTAAATAAAAAGCAAGGTCTCACATTTAATTATAAAAACTGAGATCACATACGACATTTTACATGAGAAAATTTAATAAAAATAAAGACGTGTTTCAATTCAATGGAATATTTTTGTGTCACATGAAATAATTCATTTTTTGCATTGTGGTCTGACACAAGAAAGTGTAAAAGTTCAGATTAATTTTGTAAAATGATTAATCAAGCGTTTAAATTGCACTATGACTGTGACAATGGAAAAATTTAATTTTATTCATTTAAAATTAAATTGGAGCAATCAATTTGCATTTATTTTCATTAAATTGAAATATATTTTTATAATGAAAATAGATCATAATTAAATTTATCTACAAAAGACTTCACCGCATTAAGAAACAAACCTTTTTGAATCAAAAAATCGTTTTTAAGGCAAAAATATTGCGCATCTAAATAAAATATTAAATCTAGTCCGACAAAATCAAGAGTGATGAAATCGGTTGTAAATAAATAAATTTGTTTGTCTAATTAATTTTGATGAAAAGGAAATTACTAATAATATTTTTAAAAAGGTTGACTGTAGTTGTGACATCAAAATTATGAACATTTGAATAAAAGTTCTCACTGACTCTGATTTTTTTCATTAATTGGTTTTATTTAAATGATGGGATACTAAAATTTAAATTAAATGCTGAGCCTTAGTGAGCGTTGCTTTAAATTGAGAACCTTGGCATTGAAATTTTCAGAGAAATCGTTTTAAGCCCTGGTTCTCTTCCAAGCTCCCTGAAAATCGCCACCACATTTTTTTTGACATTTATTTCCACCTTCGATGACTTTAATCTTTAATTTTTATTTCATGGAATTCAAAACTTCTTGCAAAAACTTCCTCACCTGAATTTAAAAGTCATTCATTTGCATTTTTCAAATTAATTTAAGATACAATTTTTCTTTTCCCATGAGCAATTCCAACTGAGTTGTTTCACGATTACCATCAAATAAAATTTCCATTTTTAATTATTTTGCAATCACTTGCAACTAACTGTATAAATTTTCTTACATCCAAATTAATTATTAATCTAATCTGATAGATCTGGGCAAAATTGTTGAATCACTTCCAAAATAAAAGTGAAATAACGTGCGAAATGAACTGATTATTTGTTTATGAGATATTTTATTCAATTTTTTTGTTTCTTTTCATCATTTTTTTAATAGTAGCATAATAACAAAAAAATAAACAACTTACAATTTTGCTTATGAATTAATTTAATTTAAATGTAACATTATATAACAATGATCATACTTAATAAGGCATCACACATAAAATTAAGTCAATTATATGACTTTTTGGAAATTTTGAAACTACAAATTTACTTGGCCTAAAATTAATTTTACTTTTCCTGAGTGGAAGTTTAATTTTTTTGCTCTAAATTTAATAATACTGTCTAGTGATGGTAGTATGTGGCGCCTCCATTTGAATATGAATTTGAGTTTTGATGGCTGCTGGGAGAGCTGTAATAAGATCCTGGTGAGGAATAGGAATGGGATAAAGTTTGAGCTGGGACACCATAACTAGCAGCTGGTGGTCCATGACTAATTGCTGATGATGACGAGGAAGTGGCAAATGTTTTTTTAGGAGTTAAATATGTGCTTTTGGATGGTGATGAATAATCGTATCCACCAGATCCTCCTGAACTGAGTGAAACACTTTGAGATCCATGTTTTTGTGAATATGAGTCATCACCTGAAATACTGCCTAAATAAGCAGATGGCTTAAATGCGGTTTGTTGGGCAGAAGATGGCTTGGATGACATGTATGAACTGAAGGAAGAAATTGGGACTTTACTGAATGTCATGGGAATGTATTTTGGTTTGCCTGAGCCTGAAATTCCCTTTGATGATGAGAAGTATGAGGATGGACCACTTGATGATCCTAATGAGTGTCCACTGCTATATGATCCAATATTACCTGAAGATTGTGGTCCAGATGAGTAATGACCAAGACCTTTGTGTCCAATGGCATATGAAGGACCTTGATTATGTGAGTTAGAAATTTGAGATCCTCCGAGGGAGTATGAAGATTGGAATGATGGTTTATGAGATGAAATTTGAGAGATTGATCCGGAATTTCCATGAGATGAATAACTGGGAGCACCATATGAACTTGAAATACCTTGTGATGGGGCTCCATAGCTACTTGAAATTCCGTGACTTGAACCTAAAGATCCTAAGGAAATACTTGGTCCTTTGTATGAAGATGAGCCTGATGATACTGATGAAAAACTGGGAGTTCCATAACTTGTACTAGGAGCCTTAAATGATCCTCCTAAAAATTCGTGTGAGCCAAATGAGCCGGAAGAATAACTTGGAGCCTTGTAAGACCCAGAAGACGAACCAAAACTACCATGTGAACCAAAAGATTGACTTGGTGCACCATAACTACTTGAAATTCCATGAGATGATGATGAGATGCTTGGAGCTTTATATGAAGTTTGTTCTAATGATGAAAAGCTTGGTGCACCATAACTGCTTGAAATGCCATGTGAGGATGAACTCGGAACTCCATAGCTGCTAGAAATTCCATGTGAACCCGATGATAAACTTGGACCTTTAAATGAGCCTGATTCGAAACTTCCTTGAGAGTGTCTAAGTGAGGAGATATCAGCACCAGCATAACTTGGAGCACCATATGAACTTAAAATTCCATGAGATTCACCTCCAAAACCTTCATGTGAGCCTCCTAATGAAGAAATGTCAAAATCTGATTGACCTTTATATCCTTCAATACCTTGTCCGAGTGAACCAAATGATTGTTGTCCATGCCCAGATTGACCTTCAAAATTGTACGATTGACCTCCTGACAATAAATGAGAGTAATCGTCACCAGACAAGGAATTTCCATATGATTCACCACCTTGACCAAAAGATGCATAAGTATGTTCATTGAGTGGCTCTCCAAGAGGAGTTCCATACGAATTTGTTGGAACACTTATGTGACTTCCAGCACCTCCTTGAAATGAAGATAAATCATATCCATGTCCACCAGATACGCCTTGACTTGAAAACTCGTTATGACTGGGTTGGGAATATTCATATCCTTGGTTCGATGTTAAGAGTGAAGCATCTCTTTTTTCGTTATTCTTTTTTACAGGACTTTTATCAACTTTGACTTCAATTGCTAAGGTAGATGCAATCACGAGGGATGTCAGTGCAATTATCTGTGAATGATAAAATTTTTAGTTTTAAATTTCTCACTTTAAATAATTTTTTTTCATTAAATTTTTCACATATTTCATTGATTTTTTTTTAAATGTAATTCATTCTTTTAAAATTATATATATTTTTTTATACCTTCATCATTTTCACACTGTTTTGATTAAACTTGATTTATTTTAATTAATTTGATTTATATTCAATTTTATCTTTCTATTCAACTGTTATGTTCACGTGGACTACCAAAATTGAAGTGCGCTCATACTCAAAAATTTCATACACTTTTATAGCAAAGCCTTTTACTTGCACTTTTTTTTCTTTATTTTATTCAGATACATAATAATAATATTGTTTTGATTTGTATAAGAATTGTGTGGAAGAGAGACAAACAAAAAAAAAAGCATAAAAATATAATTTTATGCATAACACAACAACAAAAATATGTACGCATAAAATATACGCGAAGACTCACAGAAAACACAATGCAACCCAAAATTTTTTTCTTCATTACTTTTTGCGTGTGTTGGGTGTGTGTGTATGTAAATCTCATAGGAATATCTGCTGACTGAATCATTTTTTTTATTTATACAAAGGGCACTAACAAGAAATGTGCAAAAAAAAATCATTATGTTACATTTTTCATTCAATTTTGTTCGACTAACACATTTTTGTCATGATATTTTGGTTACTTTTTCATTTTAATGAAAATTCTTCACAAAAATTTTCCATAAATTCTGATAAAATTAATTTAAAAAATAAAAAAAACAAATAAAATGAAGAGAAAGATAATTCCCATTAAATTCGTTTTCTTGTTTGCCTTGAGTCAATAAATAAGTCAATAAATTTAAAAAAATAATTATTTTAAGCCAAATTTTTATTTGCTCGTTCAATGATGATTCATTATCTTTCTCTTCACGTTTAAGATAAACAAATTAAAAATAAATAACAGAAGAAAAAATTTTCTACAATTAAAAAATAAGTGAAATTCATGTTAAAATCGATCATGACCTGTGACATTATTGCATATTTTAACATTTTTTTTACCTTTAAACAAATTATTTAAAAATTATTTTTTCTAAAATAATGCCACTGCTCATTATTTAGGGTTTTGTCATTAATTCATTTCTATGAATGTGGCCATTTCAAGTTGAAAACACCTTAAAAGTCACAGCGCATAGAAAAATCGTGGTAAATTTTCAGAAACGAAGGAAAATCGTCAATTTTCAAAAACCAGTGATACTTGTGAAAATTTCAAAATTTCGCTGTCGTTTAAGGTCAAAATGCACCCAAAAAATATTTTGTTAAAATTCAAAACCTGTAGAACATAAATCTCGACTTAGGGTAGGTCATGGCGAGTGAGCGGTGGATAGTGAAGGCCGATAATGGCGATGGTGGAAAATGGTTCTTCTATTCAGCTGATTAAATTGAATCCCTCCAAATTGAGAGTATTAACAAAGATTTACTCGTCATCTCTCCCTAAACTATTAGTTAGGTAAATATGACAGTTAAATAATGAACAGGAGAAGAAAATCTGTCATAATGTTTTCCATGCATAGAAAGCGAAATGAAAAAAAAAGGAGGTTAAGCTCTTTAAACATCTATGCAAATCTCCTTACACAAAATTTTTACATAACTGACAGCTTCATTATCACAATCACATTCAATTCAGAATTTTATCTTTAAAAAAAAAACATATGACCTTTCATTAATGAAATCCCTTATTATACACTGTTGACAGCCTCATTAAAAAATCCTTCACAACCCACCATTCTTTTCACAAATTTTACTCATTAAAAGATGATTATCAGATAAAACCCTAGAATTACACCACATGACCATTAACGCCCCGTAGCTTGTAGCTCAATATGACATTTTAAATTGTATATAATTTAGTAGTACCAAATTAAAATTTAATGGCGAGATCTTTTTTATACTTACATTTGCATTTAATTATAATATCCATTGTTTTTATTATTGTTATTACTGTTTCATGTCAATTACTTTGATACCATTCATTATTATTATATTATTTTTTAGTGTTAAATGCTTTTTTATTTTCATTTTTCATATCATTCATATTCATCTTTTTCATTCTTAATTTTATTTTGAAATACATGTTATAAAATATTCAAAATTATTATCCTTTTGATACGTGATTCTCTCAGGTATAATATTTTTGTTTTTTTTTTATTTTTATAGTATATCAACAATGAAGGATCAACAGTGTTAAATTAAAGGTATAAAGTGAATGTGTGACGTGTGTACTTATTTTCAATTAAACGTGCAATAAATTTTGCCTTGTTTTTTGGTGATGATAAAAAAAAAGTTTTATGATATTATGCAATTTAATATCAGATCAAAGTTTGAATTGTCGATTAAAATTCAAAATAGGCATGATTGAAAGGTTATTTAATCGTTCAATAAAATTAAATAAAATCTATTAATTGGAATATGTTACACATTTATTTTTACTCACAAATCACTAACGTAGGACCGAGTCTTTATTGCTCTTGATGACCTGAAACTTATTATATGAGAGGACTTTAAACACACATAAAGTATATTCGGTAAAGTTGAAGGTAATCAATTGGTCTTTAAATTTTTCTTTGGTGACTCGATTGATTTTCATAAAAAAAAAATTAAGTTTTCATCAAACAATATTTGTTCTAACAAAATTTGAGCTTTCCTTGCTATCTTTATCAGAACTGTTGAAAAAAATGCTTAACATGGTTTTTAGTTCATTTCGCAAGAATAAATGCACTAAAAGAGACAGTTTGTCGTCCGTTACTCCGTCTATAAATCCGGAATGGTCCATAAAAGCTAGATCGATAGAGGAGGTCATACGGATGAATTTGAACTTATTAGTTTGCGGTCGGACTCATGGTTTGGGCTCTAGAACCTCCAAAGCCTGAAACCCGTTAAAAACGGTTAAAAATTTTTAAACATTTATGTTTGTTTTGTTGGATCGAGGGGCTTACTTAAATAAACTTTAATTCGTGAGCTTTGAGATTGGGCTCATAAGGCTCAGGAATTGTGATCAAGAGCCTGAAAGCGGTCAGAAGCCCAAAATTCTAATTCTATAATGTTTGCTTTTACCAAAATTTCCGCAATTGTTCAAAATGGCTGCATTTTCACATTTTTCAAAAAAATCAAAATGGCGGAACTTAAAATATTCAAAATGGCGGTTTTCTAAAAAAATTTAAATTTTCAAAATGGTGAATTTTTTTAAATTTTTCTATTAAAATATTATCATAAATTTTATATTCATGATTAAAACTTAATTTTATTCAATGAAGGGTCCCATGGAAATGCACTTTTCTAAACCGCCCAGTGGTAACAATTTCTCATTTTTTTCAATCAACACTGCATACATCAATTCATATCCTTTTTTACTCAAGTTATAATTAAATATTACAATAATCAAGAGTAATGAATTTTCACCACAATAACAAAAAATTGTAATTAATATCAACAAATTGCAGATAATTATTCAAATAATTAACAATTGAAAGTATTATTTGATGATCATCAATCGAAATTATCATAATGCATATAATTATGTTAGTTACATAAATAACATCAATTAAAAATTATAATTTTTCGAAGAATTCTGTAAATGATACAATAATTTAATTTAATATTATAATTTGTTATGATAAAATAATTAATTTAATATCAAGAATTTTAATTGCAATTGCTTATTTGAAAGAGTTTTAAATGCAAGATTGATTACTAACATAAAAAAATGGAATTTACATTCATTGAACGCTCATTGCACGTGTGTCGAAATGCTTTCTTTCTTTCTCGCTATCCCAAAAGTAATGATTGCCAAAAAAATTAACCTGTTACAATTTTAACAATAATGGAATTCAATGAAGTAATACCAAAAAATACGTATTATAACACAAAACATAATCATTTGTGAGTAAAAGGTGGAAAGTGTATCAAAAAATGCTGTAATAGTAAAAGGTGTCTGTGTCTATCTGTGTATTTAAATGAAAAAAAAATAATTTAAGTATATTTGAATAGGTTTTTTAAGAAAAAAAAAATTGTGTTTATAAAGGTACTGTTTGAACAGAAGTTTATGACGTTTAGCGATTATCACACATAGATACGTATGTTAATTATAACATAATCAAATAAAATTTTACAGTTTAATGACATTACGGCATGGAGTGCTCTAATGTAACATATCTTTTTACTATGCTATTTACAGAGGTAACACCGTAAACAAGAAGAAATTAAATAATAAAATGATTTGCCGGTTTTCGGTACTTTTTTTTAAAAAAAATAAAAATTTGTTTATTTTTTGTTTTATTTGATTGTTAAATGAAAGTCTGAAGTAACGAATGTTATGATTCTTAAAATGAATTTCAACATAAATTTTTCTAGTTAAACTGACCCGCTCACCACTCATATAAAAGTTTTACAGGAGAGCTGACTGATTTTTTCGACGGGATATGTTTCATTGAATAAAATTGAGTTTTTAAAGGAACTGTCGGATTTTTAAAAAAATTTAAAAAAATTGAAAAAAAAATTTCATCATTTTGAAATTTTTTGAAAAAATCCGCCAATTAGATTGAAAAAATCGGACATTTTCTGCTTTTGACCGTTTTCAGGCATAGGAGCCTAATCTCTGAGCCTTATCTCAAAGCTAATGAATTAAAGTTCATTTTAACAAAACAAATCATCAATTTTAATAAAAAAAAAAAAACCGTTTTTTAACGGTTTTTCAGGCTCTGGAGCCCAAGTTAAGTTATAAAAAAACCTCATGAGTCCCTCTGTCTCTGTCCGACCTCGCTCCGATGGACCATTTCCGGAGTTCAGGATAGCGATCAGTGACAGAGTAACGACGGACAAACCGTCTGTAATAGTGGATTTTTTCTTAAAAAATGCACTAAAAAATGTACTGAGAACAAACTATATGCACAAAGACGCATAACTGATCTTCAAATTGAATAATTTATCACTGAACGGAAATCAAATTTAATTTTGTATAACATTTAAGCTCGTGCTGATTGTTTTATTTTTTGTAAAGCAGCACAAACAATTTTAAATAGTTTGATTAATTGTTTCAATATAATTTTTTTATTTTTTTTTAATTGGTTACGTTTAGCAAATTTGTTCAATAAAATACAAATCTAATCCATTTTACATTGAATTTGGACAAATATTTTAGATTTTTTTCCTCATTTCCATTAAATGATGCATTTATGATTTAATGTGCCACTTAATTGTTTCCTTGCTATCTCATATCTATTAAATGAGGAATATTTCAGATAAAGCTTCTTGAAAAACAATGCAAAATGATTTTTTTTACATTGATTATTTTTTTTTTTTTTGTTATAATAAGTGCTTGACCTGAGCAATAAAAATTAAAAACAATCCATTCATTTTATTATGAAAAAATTTAATTGAATCAGATATTTACGTTTCTTCTGGTTTTTTTTTATTATTATTTGCATTGTTATTCCACTTATAATTATATCATACTTTGTATTTAAATTTATAACAGCAGCATAAATATCATTCATTTAATAAGGTGTATGAATGACCTCTTCTCTTGCTTATTACAAATGCAGTGGGTGGAGTTCATTATAATGTTAATTGTGAGAATTTTATTTTTTGATGAAATTTTTTTAAATAAATTTGATTGTGATAGAATTAAATATCATAAATAATATGAAGTGCATTGGCAACGATCATACCATGTTGAAAACACCGGTTCTCGTCCGATCACCGAAGTTAAGCAACATCGGGCGCAGTTAGTACTTGGATGGGTGACCGCTTGGGAACGCTGCGTATCGTTGTCATTTTTTTTTTTTAATTGAAATGAAATAATTTTTTTTTGTGCGATTCGGCACTCACTCACCTTAAACTTTATTCTTTATTTAATCAATGAAATCTTAAAATTTAACTAAAAAAATAAAATACAAATTTAATACGATTTCACTACTTAATTAAAGCAAAGTTCTTTAAATACAACTCTCATTTTCAATAAAATTTACATTTAATTATCTGGATCAAATTTATAGTCTCTGATTATTTCGTCAAACATTGGCTTGCAATCAAGTTTTGCCTTCAATCTGTAACAAAGCAAAAATATTCCCGAAATTTTTCTATGAAGTGAATAAATTTCATCCGGTGGTGGACAAAGACGATGAGCCACCATAACCGGGACTAGATCAGCAATTCGCTTCGTTGTGTCTTGTTGTCCAAAATCAAATTCTCCTGGAAGACTAAAAACTTCTCCCAATATCATTGTGGCATCAATGTGAGCATTTACCATTGTTGCTGTCTCATATCCTGTCAAAAATCCCATTTTCTTTGATAATTCATGGATGCCTTTACGATCATTCTTCGATGCAGCCAAAATTACTCTCAAATAATCATCAATGAATTTCTTACTATAAAATCTTGTTGCACCAAAATCGATCAAAGTAATTTTCTTTGTTTTTGGGTCATAGAGGAAATTTGACCAATTTGGATCAGTTTGCATGCAACGATACTCAAATAATTCGAGCAGACACAATTTCATGGCTGAATGTGCAATGTATTGTCGTTCATCGTAGTCCATATTGAAAGTTTGATCAATTGGGATACCTGGTGCTAATTCTGTGGTTAAAATACTTCCAGTTGACAATTCTTTGATGACTTTAGGCACTCGATATTCGGGATATTTAGCGATCAATTCACCAAAACGCTCAGTGTAGTCAGCCTCACGTCGATAATCAACTTCCCAGGCCAATTCTCTTTTAGCCACTTTTACAATGTTATCAATGAACATTCCTTTGAAATTGAAATCAAACAATTTGAGATTTATTCAATTAAAAATATAAATATTTTGATTACCTTTAGGGAAGACATCCCACACCTTAAGCATAGAAACAAGATTGTCGATGTCACTATCAATACTTTTACCAACACCTGGATATTGAATTTTAATGGCCACATGTGTTCCATCTAATAATACTCCTCGATGCACTTGTCCTATACTAGCTGAAATTAAAAAAAATTAAATTTGACTCAAGATAATTTCGATATTTTGAATTGAACAAATATTACCAGCTGCAAATGGTTTGTCTTCAAAAGATGATAGTTTCGATTTCCAATCTTCACCCAATTCAGCAACCAAAGCCTTTTCGACCTGCCAATCAGGCATATAATCGGCTGCTTGTCGAACTCGATCAAATGCTTTAACTAACTGAGGTGAAACGACGTTTGAATCCTGGATGCCTTTAAATTAAAGAAAATATGATTAAAAACTTAAATGAATTTGATTTTAGTTGGCTTACTCAAAATTTGACCCAATTTCAATGCAGCACCTCTTACTTTACACAAAGTATCTACAATTCTTTCAGTGTTATCGGGACTTAAAACTGCTTCCTTTACATTTGTAGTTCCACCAAGTCCTAGCACACCTTTTGTCAATTCAGTCACTGTCCCAAGTCCTAATCCAGCGAAAAGATTTCCAAATGACACGACGCGTCCAAAACGACTTGAAGGTACTTTGCGTTGTTTCGCAACGGAACTTAATTCAGGAAGGCCCAAAAATGGATCAACCTTTACATCTGTTGTCTCATCGGATGGTTTTCCTTTATATGATGATACGACATTAAGAATACCTTTGACTTGATTTTCATCCTTTGTAAATGATTCGGGCACAATTTTCGTGACAGGAGGTTGTGGCTCGGGTGATGAAATGACAGGTTTCTCTGATTTTTGTTCTTCTTTTTTCTCGTCTTCCTTTTTCTCATCTTCCAACATTTTTTCCTTCCTCTTCTTATCATCATATCGTAGACGAACTTTTTTCTGCTTCACTTGTGATAAAATTGTTTCCAATTCTTTCAACGTAATTGACGACACATCCAATTCACCCAGATCAATTTTCTCATCTTGACTAGATGCCTTATTTACAGCATCTTTCACATCTGACATCATTTCAGATCGGCTCTCAGCTGAAGTAGGTGCTGGACCTTCAAGAATACTTCCAATAGGTTTAACGTAATGTTTTAATCCTTCAGTTACAACTGAACCCCTTTCAAATGCTTCCTTAAACAAATTTCCAACACCTTCAAGTTCCTTCCCAGGATCTTTCATAATTTTTTCACTACATTTTTGGACATTAGTTAAATTATTTTCAATTGTTACTCGCACACTTGAAGTTGCCCACAAATGTCGCATGTGAGCATTTTGGTTTTTGACTAAGGCCTCGGCAACGATCTGCATGCCCTTCAACATGCCCGCTAACTCTTGACTTCGAGACATTTTTCAAGGTTATTTATTTATTCGTATTAATTTCAAATTTAATTTATATTTTTCTAAATTAATATTTAATTATTCGATGAATTTACTAATTATTTCTAAATTAATTTTAAATTCACATTTAATCTTAACTTTTATTTTTATTATGCAACACACGTGAAATTCCAGTCAGCTGAGACGAGGAAATGTCAAAATATTCCAGATGTCAAAGTAAAATCAAAACAAAAAAGATTCAAAGTTCATTAAATTCCAAATTTTCTCACAAAACAAGGGATTTCAATTCATATTCTAACATAAAAAGACAAAAATTGTAATTAAATTAGTGTTTAAGTGCTAAAGTGATTAAATTTGTGTTGAAATCTGTTAATTTACTTTGTTTATTTGAGTAACATACGGACGTAATCAACAAAGAGAAGAGACAAAGAATATTTTTCTATAAAAAAAAAACAAAAATGATGATGCTCAACAAACTGTTGATATTTACAAGCTTTTTCGTTATCTGTCTGGCAACAGATTTGAGTGATGATAAAATTCCGAGAAAGGTAAAAATTTGAATGTTTTAATTTAAACGCCCCTATCAAATTACAATCATGACTCACAATATCTTCTATTTCAGTTAACAGCCTATCTCAATCCAGGTTGTCCCGATGAATTTTGCATTGAGAAGAACAAAAAAATCAATGTCATGCACATAACTGCAGACTCTGACCATGATCGCATCCATCATTTGTGGAGTTTTGTTGGGAAGCCGAGTTTTATGATGGCTTTGGGTGATAAAAATTCAACTTTGTCAATTGATTGGGCGAATTTTATGAGATTCAGTGATGGCAAGGAAAAGTCTGTGACGATCACTCCTGAACCTGATTATGTCACTATTACGGTGTTGAATCAGGTACCTACTTAAATTTTAAATTTTTTTGTAGAAATTATAAATTTTGATGATTTTCGACAGATATTTGAATTTAACGATCCGAACGATCACGGAGATTTCCGAAATGTCACCGATAAAAATGTTCTTGCATTGGACACCTCCTTATTTGATTATGAGTTCAATGGAACCCGAATCAAGGATAATTTTGTTGAGCTCTCGATTCGTGCAACAAAATACCATAACACACCAAATATTACGAACATTGGTGCCATTGAATTCACCCTTCAATGTTACGGATATAAAAATCATGCCACAAATTATCCGCATCTGCTTCACAATTCAAATAATTCCCAAATTGATATCGTATTTGATAAATTTAAACTTAAAAAAAGTTTTCATGCACCAAGATTGGCAATGGAGATGATTTTCGCAACGAGTGATTTGAAAACCAGTAACGAAACATTCCATATAACAAAAAGACGTACACTGGATGATGAACATACACCTGGAATATTTGAACTTGATACCCTTCTTTCCCCAAGGTCATACATTGAATATCGTCCTGTGAGTTACACCAAACGAGTCAGGGATGTATCAGATTCGACAGATACCCACCTTAGTCCTGTCATTGATGTGGTTGATGAGCTTAATAATAAAAGTCTCATTTTCGATTATTTTGGATTGAATGAAGAACATTTGCTGAAACGGACTAACTTGAGTTTCGGATCAGTCAATGATGGATTTTACAGTAAAACTAATTACACTTCATTTTCATTCTTAATTGGAATTGGAAACCCACCAACTGAAGAGCTTAGTAACCTTGTTATTGGTATCGCTTTAGTTGGACTTGGAATTCCTGCAATGCTCTTACTTCTTGGAGGGACTTGTATTTGTGTGAAGCGTGTACGGAGTTATCGGAGACTTAACAATGTTTCATAATGAACACTCATTTCAGACAAATCTCAATATATTAGGCTGATTAGAATGTGATACAACAGAAAAATAAAAAATTTGTGGTCTGTTAAAAAAAGGAAAAAAAAGTGCCGATTCGAATGATAACTTTAATTTTATATGTCAAACAATGTAGATTATATTTTCTTAAATAAATTTCATGTTGAAAAAATAACAACATAAAAATTGAATTTTATTCAGCTTGAACCACGCCAGGCTTCTTGAATGTCTGTGCAATTTCCTTAATCCCACTTTCCAAGCGTTCCAGCTCATTTTTTGCTTCCTCTGAATTTTCACTACTCAGCATTTTGAGTACCAAATCGTGATACTCCATCAAAACCTTACTCTGCTCCGGACTGATGTGAGTTTGAAGGAAGCTCAAAATAGCCGAGACATGTCGACCAGATGCGTGTAAAATATTTCCAGTTGCTATCGTGAAAATGATCAAAACAGTTAAATGCAATACGAGAGCAGGATCTGTTGCATTCGACAATTGTTCCAATAATTCATGTTTATGACACAAAATTAACGTCCGATCCTTTTTCTTGTCAACTTTTTTCAATATCATACTGCATGCCTGGAGACACGTTTCAGCAGCCGTTAAAAATTCATCAATTGATGTGCCTTGCAACGATTTGATAAGGGTTTGAAGAGAACTTTTATACTCCTTCTCACATTCTTGCGAAATTTTGAGTCTTTGTTCTGGTGTCAGGGGATTTCCATTTGCAGCGAGATTTGATTCGTTTGCAATATATGTGGCAAGTTCGTTACAAATGTCGGTTCCTAGTGATTTTAAGAGGTATTTTACGAGTTGTGGCTGGAAATCAGCTGAAAAGAGTTTGAGACCCTTTTCATAGAGACGAATGTCATTGATTAAGGTGTTGAGTTTGTCTTGTAATGCTGCGTGCGTGTGACGACGATTCTGAGTTTTATTTTGTTGGGTGCTCTCGAACAACTCATGCGTTAGATTCAAGGCTGTTTTACTTAATTGTCTGAAAATTAAGAATTTTGAATTAAAATTAATTGAGAACTATGATTTTTATGACACTTACGGGAAAAAGTGAGCAGCAATTTCTCCGGCTAAATCTTCCAATCCCTCTTCTTCCAAAGGCTTCACAATCACTTTTTTAATATCATTCGTGTTGATCAAATTAAAAGTCGGGTCTTTCTTCTTCTTGTTACTTACTTGGATGTCATTTTCATCTTCAGAATCTGATTCTTGTTTCCGTTGATTCCTGTTATGTTTTTTCGTGGACTTGGTTTTCGTTTCACGCCCTTGAGCACCACCCCCCTGTGCCCCTCCTGCAGCTTTCTTCCTTCTCTCTTCACGTTTATCCATCTTCACATTGTCTGTAATGTCATCTTTTTCCTGATTCTTGACTTGTGATAACTGTTTTTCCATGATATATTGTTGATATCGCCCACTATCAACTGCTTCCTTAGCTTTTTCCTTGACAACTTCGTGACATGGCTTGATAAGATCATCCAAGTACTTTAGTGTGATAATTGTACTTCCAAATAATAATGTTGCTTTTCTCATAGTTGGAGTTAAACAAAGTGAAATTAGTTGATCAAAGTCTTTTTCTGTAAACGTTTGTGGTACAATTGTGGAGATATCTAAGTAGCTTGACGTTGAAATGCATTCCTCCAAAGAAGAGGCGACTTGATCGATGGTTCTTTGATCGACAATGACACTATTGAGCTGTTTATATTTTTCACCTGTTAATTGTGATTGAATGAAGGTTTTTGGATCGGAAACGCCTAATCCTGATAAGGATAATTCCAAATATCCATTTTGTTTGTAGAAGCTCTTCACCCAATCGGATTGCATTTTCGTGTAAATGTGCGGTATGTACTGTGCATCTACAGACCGGGATGTCAATGAGCCTTGTACGTGTACTTCCCGAATTAGAGTAAAGAAAATTCGTTCTTTGAGACCAGCTTGTGACAAAATCGCTGATACTGGTGTCGGAACTGTAATTCCAGATAACGCACCTCGTATCTTAGCCTTACACCGTTGAACATACGATTGGGTGAAGAATATCCTCGGATTCGAAATATCTTGTTTACCAAAAATCAAGGTACCCAAATATTTTTCCAGGACTTCACGCATTAAAAAATCTGATGGCAAATCATAAGACACTGTGATATCAGCTACATTTAATTCACCCATTTGAGCTAATTTTTCATTAATTTCCGTTGCAATTCGTTGAATGTAACTTTCATCAATTAACTGTCCCAATATCATGCGAATCGAGGCATTTTCTTCCACAACTCGTTCAGCTGCTGTTGTTACGCGTTGCAGATCGACATTTAAATTACGTGAAAGATCCACTAAATTAATTCTGCCACCACTAACATACAGCTCATCATTGATTTCTTTCTCCAGCTGGTCATTGGTTAAATATTCCTTGCCATCATTGGTGAAAATGACATCGATAAGGCATTTTTCAATGAGGAGAGTCACCACTTCAACGCAATTCCGTTCGGAAAGTCTAAAAGAAATAAATTTCAATTCATATTGAAAGGAAACAATTTTTAATATGTTAAATTTTGTACTTTTGTGCTGATGAGGTGAGTTGAACTTTTTGAAAATCCGAAGCTAATCTTTTAATCTCATCCCAATCGGAAGACATTTTAATGAAATTTAATTTATTTATTTAATATTTTGAAATTAAAACCGAGCAATATTTATTTACACTTTGAACGAGACACGTAGTCAATAGACTTCCATTTTCCAATCAGCTGACTGGAAATCTGTCATCTATAGAGTGGCCGTGAAAGGAAAAAATAATAATTTTCTCGTATTCTACTTCTAAGTCATATCCCAGAACTTTCAGTAAAAGCCTTCCAATATTAGAATTATCAAAATAAAATTAAGTTGTAGCAATGACTGTTCTTTATTCATTTTAATTTTACTCTGGTGACATTTAATGCGATATTTTATTTTAAAATTTATAACAATTTTTTTCTTGCCGTGTTCTTTTTTTATTTAATAATTTTAATTTATTATCTACAATCGTTCGTACATCAGACATCAGAAAACACAATTTAATTGAAAGTTCTTTTTATTAATCTTTTTTTCGATCATCATACATTGTGTGAATTTACTTTGCCTTTGCAGCCAATTGACCCAAATCGACAATGCATTGATTGATAGTTGCCTTTTCTTGGTCTGGAGTAATGGATTTAAGGACATTGTTTACAATCCAGGCAACTTGATGACGTTGGGCAATACGACGTTCAGCATTTTGACGTTCAACTTGGTAGTCAAGGCGACGTTTAACTTCACTGTAGACTTGAGCGAGTCGTTCACGATAGGCGGCTTCCAATTGGAGTTGAATGTTTTCTTTCTTGGCCTCCATCAAGAGTTTTTGACCTTCAGCACGCCATTGCTCTTTCTTTTCATCCTCAATGGCATCAGTAAGGGCTTTAATATCATTATTACGTCCCTCACTGTATTCAGCTTCGATTTTCTGGAAACATATAAATTTAAAGTTTCATCTATGAAAAGTGCAAATTAAAAAACTTACATCGATCCCCTCATCAGCAAATTTGGCAATAGCTGGTCCAAGTTTCTTCACAGCAAAGATTACCATGATTGCGAGTGAGATACCATTGTAGAATTCGTGTTCCATGATATAGATTTCCTTGGAGCACAAATAAGTGACAAGACCAGCACCGAACATATAAGGTCCAGTTACACCAGTTTTGGGATAGAAGGCTTTGAACCTAATTTAAGTAAAAAAAAATAATTCAATTTAATTTTCTTAAATCTCCCTTCATAAAAAAATAATTTTAACTCACCATGAATCTGGAATGAATCCCATACGAACTTTTTCTGGATGTTCTCGTCTCACTGGTCGTTCAGGAGTGCCTGAAGCTGTTCCTCGAGCAACGACCAATGATGCAGCTGGGCTGCGTTGAACTGGAATTCAATATTAAAATTCAGAATTAACCTTTTAAATTTTACAAGAATTTTATATGTAATTTTCATACACATATCATGCACATAGAACTATTACATAAGGAGATGTGAACTTTTCTAAACATCTCCTTTGAGTTGAAATACAAAACAACTACAACCGATTTCATTTGATTTACATTTATAGGAATTGAAACTGTTAAATTATAATACTCACCGGCCAATAATCTGGCTTTTGATAACATCTTCAGAAATTAAAAGATTTTTATTTTACGAACACAATTTTATATGATGATGGCGCTGTTCGAATGTGATCAGGATTGAAATTAAAATGACATTCGGAATCAAGTGAAATGCTTTACAATCGAATCGAATTGAGGTGCGCAATGTGATTGTGTCGGTTGGAAATTATTTTAACCCGTTTTTGACTAAAATGAAGGAGATTGGTCTAGGAAACAAAATTTCTTGCATAAAAACTTTTTGGCTCTCATCCGAAAAACTTCATGTCAAAAGAGAAACTTTATTCGAAGAATTTCAAGGTGTCAAATTTTTAGGCACTCATAACTCACCTTGTGATACCCCACTCATAACCAATTCTTTTCCATAGGGCAAATCAGGTTGAAAAGCATTTGATTTACATTTTTCTTTTAATTGTTTTTAATCAATTTTTTAGTAAGTTTTAATTGTCCAAAGTGGTTATACTGGTTGCAGCCTCTTTAGAAATTGTTTTTATTTCAAAAGTTTTGTTAAATATTTGAATTTTATATCAAAAAAATGGTAAAATTTGATATCACTTTTCCACACGTGTTTTTGCAACTCATTACCTTTTCAATTTCAGGGTCTCCGTGAGATTATTTCCATCAGCATTGGCCAATGTGGCGTCCAAATGGGCTTGAGCAGTTGGGAGTTGTACTGTCTCGAGCACTCAATCAATCCAGATGGGACTTTAATGGAAAATACAAAAGTTGATGAATATATGCAGACATTTTTCCAGGACACAAAGCAAAATAAATTGGTTCCCCGAAGTATTTTTGTTGATTTGGAAGAAACTGTAATTGATGACATCAAGACAGGTCCCTACAAGCATTTGTTCAATCCGGATCAGATGGTGGTTGGAAAGGAGGATGCTGCAAATAATTATGCTCGAGGTCACTACACGGTGGGCAAAGAAATGATTGAACCTGTTTGTAATCGTATTCGTAAAATGGCTGAATGTTGTAATAGTTTACAAGGAATTTTAGTATTTCATAGTTGTGGAGGTGGAACTGGATCGGGTTTTACAACCTTATTACTAAACACATTGGCTCCAGAATATGCCAAGCAAAGTAAATTACAATTTTCTGTGTATCCATCACCTCAAGTTAGCACTGCAGTGGTGGAGCCTTATAATGCGGTGTTTGCAACTCATGGAACACTTCCATCCTCTGAATGTGCATTCACTGTGGATAATGAAGCTGTGTATGATATTTGTGCAAAGAATCTTGGAATTGATCGGCCCAACTATAAAAATTTGAATCGAGTTATTGCTCAAGCAGTGTCAAGTACAACAACGAGTTTGCGTTTTGAAGGTAAAACAATTAAATTGATAAGCATTAAAAAAAAATTTAAACTTTTTTTTACATTCCAGGTGTGATGAACGTCGATCTCAATGAATTCCAAACAAATCTCGTTCCATTTCCCCGCGTTCATTTTCCTGGCATCTCATATGCCCCATTATTATCACCAGAGAAAGCCAAACACGAATTTTATGCCATTAAAGATTTAACTGGAATGTGCTTTGATGCTAGAAACATGCTATTGAAATGCAATCCAAATCAAGGCAAATACATGGCTTGTGCACTCTTGTATCGTGGTGATGTCGTACCAAAAGATGTAAATTTAGCAATTGCTGCGATAAAAGAAAAGCGATCTGTTACGTTTGTTTCGTGGTGTCCCACAGGATTCAAAGTTGGTATCAATTATCAACCACCAACAGTAGTTCCAGACGGTGAGCTAGCAATGTCAAAACGAGCTGCATGCATGCTATCAAATAACACATCAATTGTCGAAATTTGGGCACGAATGAATAGGAAATTTGATATGATGTATCAGAAACGTGCATTTGTTCACTGGTATGTGGGCGAAGGAATGGAAGAAGGTGAATTTGCTGAGGCTCGAGATGATCTGGCTGCATTGGAACGTGATTATGAAGAAATTGGAGGAGATGAAGAGTATGGTGATGAATTTGATGATGAATTTTAATGTTAAGGTAAAAATAAAACATAAAAAGTGTTAATTTTTAAATAGAGAGCATGATTTTATTTTATAAAATTAGTAAATAAGTAGATTTGTAGCTCTCATTTGTAAAATAAATGCAATTGGCAGTGTTAAAAAAGGCCACAAAACATTCTCTTAAGCATCTTAGAAAATCCATTGCCACTCTTTTGACCAGAATTGCAGCAAACAAAATTATATGTGCCTTCGCAACTCACAGATGAACCACCAGCCACAGGCAATAATTTGTCTGTATCGGCACACTTGACTGTCTCATCAGACATATTTTGATGGCACATTATATTGCAACGAATTGTAGGATGATATCCAATGAAACGACTATGCAGGTTTTCCATTATCTCACCAACACTTGCATTGATTTCAGTCAAATTCGTACAATAAATTAAGTATGAAAAGGTGAAATCAAACCCAAACTTCTTCCTCACCTGAAGACCATCAAGTTTCCAGTGTGAAATTAGTTCTCCCGGCTTACAAATACTAAGGAGAACACAATTTTTTGGACGATTCATATCACGCTCCAAAACTCGTATTTTTTCAATTTCTTGGAATGCATTGTCCTCGTCCAAATCTCGCTTTTTTATGACAATATCGATTCGACCATTAAAGTTCAAAATTTGGTTAGCACTTTTGGTTCCTGTTTAATCCCATCTTGAGGGGGAATAACTGCCGGGGGTTGTCGAATTTCGCCAATCGCCATTGTATCCGTTTTGACAAGGGATTTAACGAGATGATAAAATACTTTTACAAATTGCGTAAGAAAATGGAATGGATTTTTTTTCACTTTTCTATCACTATATTCTACTTATTTGATTGTTTTACTGTTGTATTATTCCATTTTAATGTTCTATTTTGTTCAAATTTAAACTAACACTGAGCAAAAAGTCATTTCAAATAAAAAAATGTTATAACTTCACTTGATCTTCATAATGTACGTCTATTCTTGTTAATTTTTATGAATGAAATGATCGTATGATATTCACCGGCTTATTTTCATTCATTCACATGTGTGTTAGTGTGTGTATTTATTCATTCATGTGTAAAATCATTCAAGTTCATCCATTAACAACATAAATGTTTCAGGCGAAAAAAAATGCACATTCACAGATGGACAGCTACAGGGTCCGTCAACTTAAGACTCGTTGCATGGTGGTCCATGAGAGCAAGGTTCTTTTTTCTATGTTGGATTTTCTTTGTCACCTTATTCCTCAAATTCAAGAAACATTTTTCACTAAATCTAAGCCAATTTAGTTTTATTTTTAATTGAATTGATAAAAAAAAAATACTTTTACTTGAGCAAAATTTTATTAACAAGCATTTTATCGATATAATTTTTTTCTTAGAATTAAGTGTTATCATAATTATCATTTAACTGGTGCAATGATAAGATATATTTTGTTTATAAATCTATAAAAATAAATGCAAGCCTACCTCTGAGACTACGTCATTTTATCAAAAAAAATACGATATCATACGTTATGAATTGTCCGAATGGCATATTAAAAGACTGTACTAAGTCTGGTCATAGAGAGCTGAAAAAAGTCATGTTATGTCTTCATCCTTGTCTATGATTTCGAGCAACATGCACATTTTTTTAAGAAATCAAAAAGTCCTGTAGTACAACCCGTTTCATCCTTACGTCCAGTATTGCAGCAATTAAATAAGTGAAAATGTCGTGTCTTCGCTTTATTTTCAAAGTTAAAAGTCCCCGTTTCATTTTTAATATCAAATTTGGGATCATTGGAATGTTTATTTAAACCAAAATCGAGATCACGCGAAGAACTGGGTTTATCCAAGTCTTTATTCATATCAGTTATTTGTTCCTTTGTATTAGTCTTTAATTCAATTTCATTGTCTGTCGTTTCATTTTGAGTACGAGTACCGCGTTTGAATTTAACCCTAACTTGATCTTCACGATAATGCACCATCAGTTCCTCTAAATTAATTAAAATAGTTTGACTTAAATTTTTCACAGTAAATAAATCTATATCTTCAACTGAAAATGAAAATCTACATTTAAAATGCATCTTCTTCCTGCGTTGAAGGCGTTTGAAGGACCACTTTTTGTAAATTGCACTTTTGTCCAATTCAAAATCGACATGAATCTTCTCCCTTTCATTGAGTTCCTTTACCGCAACCTGTATTTCATTGATTTGTCTGTGAGCCACTTCACTATTCTTTGGATTGACCTGAACTTGAACATCAACTGAGCATATGTAACGATCTTGTCCTTTAATATTCACAACTGTTGTTAATATTTTAGAACATCGAGAAATTATGCCGGCAACTGCATCTTCCGCTAATTGTTTCAATGATTTCGGTGAATACTTTCCGATGGCCATTATGAGGAAGTGATTCACTGATTAGATCTTAATCGTTTATGAAGATAACCTATATCGGTGTATGAAATTAAATCAAAATAAAAATTATTTCACAATAATAACTCGGCTTTACCTCCAAGATTATCTAATCTATTTTTAGTAAAAAAAAAAGGTAAATTAAATGCGTAGTTTACGTTTAAATACAGCTTTATTTATTTTTATTTAATTATTTAAATACAATTTAATTTCAAATGATTATTATTGTAAAAATTTTATGAATGAACGATCACATATGTTTAATGACGTAATCTTAAGAAGATCATTCCCATTCATAAAATACGCTAATTTTATGCATCATTATAAGAAAGTGCGTGTTCATGAAATCAAATTTAAATTTTTTATCTGTTTTATCAGAATCCGAATCACTCTCAGACTCTTCATTGGAACAATATCCTTCATCTGGTTCAATTTGTTGAATCACAGGAATAAGTTTATCGTCTTCGAATCTCCAATACTGTGGATTTTCGTCGTTAAAAGGGGTGGCCATTCTCTTCTCACCTCTTGTTTTATTTTTGATCCTCTTTAAATTTCAAAATTTTTCCAAGTAATATTTTGTATGGTAGGAAGTTTTTTTTTAGTTTTTACTTCTTATAAAGAATTTGATATCGCACTATGTAATCTCTTGTTCTATCAGGTGTAAACTTTCTGTATATCATCATTTGATCTACAACTATAAAAATTTTAAATAATTTAGTATATTTATGGAAAATTGTGAATGAATTTCGATTTTCTTATTTAATTTAAATTAGAAATTAACTTTACCTCTGTGCATTTTTAATTTTTAATTTATTTTCAAAAAACTCGACTACTCCCTTCGTGAATAGTAATTAAACTGACACAATTCTCTTCAAAAACCTGACATTTAGTCAAAATCATACGTGTTTTATAACAATTCGTTTAGACAAGATAAGGTAAAAAAATAGGTTGCCAAAAAACTGATTAGTCGTTAAAAAAGTTTTTAAATGTTTTGATGATTTCCACCCCTCGTCGAAGTTTAACTTGCACTTTATGGCGACTTTACTTTATGGCGACGTGCATTTGAATCATTTTCAAAACCAAAGGATACTTCTAGAGCCACTTTAGAGAACTTTTCAATTATCATTTGAAATCAACAAGAAAAAAAAAATGCATTTAACAGAAATTTGGTCTGAATTATGAATTTGAACATGTAAAAGAAAAGAAAATCCAGGAACCAAGTGGTCGTTACTCTGCCTAATGAAAAGGTCTTTAAACTCTACAATCTTTATCACTCAAGTATCTATTTCAATTCATTAAACGACGTTAAAATCAAACATAAACTGTGAAAAATTAGGCAGAAAGTTTGCACAATTTTGAGCGGGATAATTCCGATTTCTCATGTCAAATCCCGATTCTTAATACATGACTACTTTTAAAAATAAGATTTTTTTTTAAATTAATAATGTAAAAATTGATAAATAAATAATCTGATAAATAAAACAAAAATTGCACTGAAAGAGTGTTTTTTTTTCATCTGACAGTTATGACTTGAAACTCGTTGTGCGAGTTGCTTCAGTGCCTGCCAGGTATGAATGGTAAGAATCTTGCGACGCACAGTAAGAAAAAACGAGTTTTTCTTGGGACAAAATCAAATATTTTAGGATTTTAAGAAATAGAATAGAATAGAATTCAAGGGCATATGTATCTTTCCAAAAATTATAGCCAACTTATTCAGTTCTCAGTGAGACCCACCACCGTGGTCCAAAATTGCTAAGAATGCACTTTGTGATATTTTTACTGTATGTAAAGGAGAAACATATAACCTTTTCATACAAAATTTCAAATTTTCCAACCAAAGAAAATTTTTTGATACATATATGTTGAAAATTTGGTCTAATATTAAGTTTTGCATGAATTTTTTTTTATTTGTATGTAAAATCGAAAATTGTGTACACTTAAATTTCTTATTTTTTGAAAATATTTGACTTTGCCATACAATCTTTATATAAATTTTGACTTTAAAAGGGATTTTACGTACAGAAATTGAATTTTTCTTGTTTTAAATTTCTTGCTCACAAATTAAGATTTTCCATCGAAAAATCAATTTATGTATGAAATTCATCAAAGTGATGTAAAACACATTATTTTCTATAGTTTAAAAATCTAAAAATTAATTTTTTTCTCATCTGACTAACAGTAAAACTGTTCACAAAAATTTAAAGAAAAATAAAGCCAAAATCAAAAAAACCCATTTTTTGGCTGAAAGGGTATATTTTCAGCTAACTCTTAAGCTCAGTCAGTCATTTGGATCTTTCCGATTTTTCTTGTTATCTCAATTTGAAAATTAGACGTTCTTTTGTCAATTCCGCCTTATAGGGTTAAATGTAGGCAATTAATGGGTTAAGTTCCTGAGAAGAAATTGTTCGCCAGACCTTGAGTCAACTTCTTGGAATGTTTCAGCACCCTAACTATAGAGGAAAGAAACATTTGAAATGGCAGCTCCACTGCCATTTTCCAAAATCCTGTAGAAAATTTATCTTTCATTATTTTTTTTTCATCTGAATTGAGGTAAAGGAGTCTTTTAAGCCTAACTGCAAGATACTGGTCGAATAATCGGATTAACTCAATAGAACCCTTAAGCTCAATAAAACACATGAAATTCTTTTCCAAGTAGATAATAAGTTTATTTATAATTTTAAATTTTCTTTTAAAATTCATAGTTTTTTTTTATTTTTATTTATAATACACATAATTTTTGTTATGAATTTTTTTATTAATTGTAATAATAATAATTATATTAAAACTAATTTTATTTCATTTTTTACTTTGCATATTTTTAATTTAATTTTATTCACTTAAAACAAATTTCTATCATTATCATTATTAATTGAAAAGATTTATTTCTTTATCTAACACATTTATATTAATATTATTTTATATTTATATATATATTTATATATTTTCTTTAAAATTTTAGCATTAAATGGTCATAATCAGTTATTATAATAAACATTTTCGTAATTTTATTTTTTTTTTAAATTTAATCGTTATCATTTTTTTTCAAAAACTTTTTTTTTTGTTTCTTTATCATTTTTTTATTCATTTCTGAAATTCTCAAAAAATTATTAATATTTTTTTCTATTATTTTGTTTTTATCACATATAAGTAATAACTTAAAAATTAACTTAGCATTTAATATTAGTAATTTTTAATGTTTTTTTTTCTTTTAATTAGTTTTCTTTGTTAGTTTATCTTTATTTAATATTATTATATTTTAACATTTTCGGCTTCATTGTGTATTTTTTTTATGTTTCTTAGAGAATTTTATGTTTAAATTGCATAAATGACGAATTTCGGTAAATTTGAAAACAGTTCATTTCATTCAATTGACTCCCTTTAGGTCCCCCTTAAGGGATAAGGGACTTTTTTGCGATTAATGTGAAGAAGAATCTTAATCTCTAATGTGTTTATTTTACAATGATTCCTCAAAGGCAGCCATCAAATCACTTTGCATATTCATGTCTATTTGACTGGATAACTATTGAAAGGAAAAGGAGAAAATTTAATTTTTTATTTAGGGATTGTTTAAAGTTTAAAATTCTTACAGCTTCACGTCGTCTTCGTTCTTGTTCCATTCGTCTCAATTCTGCACGTTTGTCGGCTGCTGTCATTGAAGCAATCGGTGATTGACTGTTATTGTGTGGAGATGCTTTCATTTCATCGCTTCGTCCTGATACTTGATCTAAATGACTTTTTCTGTGACAATATTTTAAATTTTAATGAGATGTATTTGATTAAAGTTTATGAGGTACAAACCTTCCATTATTAAGTTGCTGCTGTTCTGCTTCTTGTTGTTTTGCTTTGATTTGTTCATGTTGTCTTTGTCGCTCCTTTTCTTGTGCTTCCTTTTGTAGCCGCTTACTTTCCGCCTGTTCTAGCAACTTTTGTCTCATTTCCTTTTCTTTTGCCTGTTTCTTGAATGCTTGGAATGTATCCATTGCAGGAGGTTTTGGTTTTGGTGTGCTTTGAGGTGATCCGGAGGCTAAGGAACTCCATGAATTTGCATTTTTAACATTATTATGACCAAATCCCATTTTATTATTTACATCATGTCCATGATTTCCCATCTTTTTATCATTTGGATTCATCATTAGCTCTTCAAGTGGCCGCACACCCAAAAACTTCTCGTCTTTTTTGGATTGTTGACCACCTCCGCCACCACCACCAGTTCCACTATTTCCATGTGAATGACTATTATTGTTAGAATTGTTATTTGAATTAAAATTCTGTGGTTTTGTCAATGGATTATTGAATGGATCAAACATTGGCATTTGTGAGGCAGCCATCGGATTCAAATGCATTGGTAGATTTGGCATTCCAGCTGTAAGGCCATTCATGGCAGCCGCCATTTCCATTCCAAATCCATTATTACTCAAATGCATATGGAGATTTTGGGTATGTGACATTTGGTTCATGATATTTTGTTGTGCTTGTAAACTGCTCAACTGGTCCTGTTTAAGAAGGGACATGTCGTGCATTAGACTTGAATGACTCAGTGAATTTAACATTTCATTGGCTTGTTTTTGTTCAAATTGCGCTAACGACATTTCAATTTGATCAACATAATTTGAATTTAGTCCAAGATCAGATATGCTTGGTTGATTGCCACCTCCACCACCGCCACCAGACTGTTTATTCGCATTAAGCAAACCCGATAAATTTCCCAATTGCTGACCAGCACTTAATTGTTGTTGCAGCTGATTTGCAGCCGAGTGCATGAGTGAGTTCATTGCTGCAGTATGAGATGTCGGTATGGGAAGCAATTGATGTGGTGAAATTAGGGCATTACTATCTTGACTTTTTAACCCTCCCATATTTGACGGTGATGGATTCGGTAGTGGCACAGTTGACGACGAATTATTATTGTTACTACTATTATTCATACTATTATTTGTGTTATTATTACTCATGTTATTACTCATCAAATTACTACTGTTATTACTATTATTCTGGTTGTTGATGTTGCTAATACTAGAATTTTTTACATTGGATCCCGTATTAGATGATGGCTGTTGTACGGATGGAGTTGTATTATGAGTAGAAATTGATTCACTTTTAGGTGTTTGAGTTGAATACAAATTGGGATTCATTGTTAAATTGGGCAACAAAGACGGGGTGTTAGGTTGATTTTGTTGTGTTTGAGTTTGAGGGGTAACTGACTGATTTTGTGTAACTTGTTGTTGTTGTTGTGTCATTTGAGGTGTTTGAGATTGAGTAATTGGAACGGATTGCTGTTGTAATTGTTGTTGTTGTTGTTGTAACGTTTGGTCAGAAGGAATTTGTGTTGCAGTGGTCGGCTGCGGCATGTTAACAATTGTATTATTAGTAGTTGACAACGAAGCAGGAGGTGCCTGCAATTAATTTTACAATTCAATTTTATTTCAATACACACAGCAAAAAGGAAAATATTTTACAAAACAAACATTTGTTAAAATGGAGATCTTTACAAAAAATACAGAAAAAAACAATACTTACGTTATTCACTGCCGGAGAAGATCCTTTTTTGCTGGATTTCTTTTTCGATTGTTTGTCATCACCTAAAATTAAATTGAAATTCAACGATGAAGCAAAAACAGTGGAATTGCGAGAAATAGTGTCAATCGTGTAACTCCCATCGAATGCAATTAACCAAAATATGCAGCAAAATCCCTCAAAATCAGAGAAGATTGAATTGCGAGACATGAAAATTACTGAAATGAGAGCTCCTTATCAAAATTCAGAGGAATTGCGAAGAAAAGGGTTAAACAAACTTTTTTTTGTATTTCAGGTTCCTTGAAATTTAATCAAACCATCATCAAACCATTAAATTTTAATTTTTTTAATGAATACCTTCAATGAAAATGAGCATTGTGCAGTTCGTATATTAATATTTTAAAGTAAAAATAGTAAAAAAAATCATATTTTATATCATAATTGTTTTGTTTGAAACTGTTTTTTTATTATAATATTTAATTTTATTTATTTATTATTATTAATGTATCCATAAAATAATAATAATAATTTTTTTAAATTAATCTTATATATTTTTTTATTTAATTTATACTTCACTTCTTAATTTACTTATTTTATTATATTTTTTTCTTATTTTTTTAATTTTTTTTTCTTGTTTGCCATTTATATTTATTTAATTTTTAGTGTTTTTTTTTAATTTTAATATTTAATAAAAATCATATGTGTGTGTGTTTTTTTTCTTACATTTACTAGACTTGTTTTTTATTATTTTTTTTGAACTTATACATTATTTTACTAGAAATATTCTACAATAATTTTATATTAATTAGTTTTTTTTTTTTGTTAATTATATAAATTTATTAACACTACATCTAAATACATAACGATAGTCATTATTAACTTTTTTTTCTTTAATTTTTATTCCTTACTTTTTATATATATCATCAATATGATCAAATTTTTAATTGTAAATGATTAAAAATTGAAAGAAAAAAAAAGATTTTATTGATTTTTTATTTTATTACATAAAAAGATCTTACAATTTATTATGTGTGTGTATTTACATTGTTTTTTTTTTATTATTTTCTTATTCATTTTTTTTTTTTTTTTTTTGTATGATTAGAAGTGTCAAAAATTTGTATATAATTTGCTTCTTAAGTTACTTTTACAATTATTTATGTTGATGCTGTAAAATAAAGGCTTTTAAAATCAATTTTTTATTCAATTATTTGTTTGTTTTTTTTTTTTTATTTAATGGCATTAAAATTCATTTTGTCATTTAAATTTTATCTTTAGAGCAAATTTTGCTTGAAAGATGAAATGAAGTTACGTTCGTTCTGGTCTAACCCTTCGTTACACCACCCAATTTATTTGAAAATAAATTCATTTTTTTTAACCCGAATTTCAACTCAAACACCCTCAAAAAAAGTCCGAATAAAAATTAATCAATTGATGGATTTTTATTTTTTGATTTGTATCGATGTAAGTACAGGAACTTCAAAGTTTTTACATTAAAACGTCAAATTTTGACCGATGTCAAATGAAAATTCATTTTGACTTTTAAAAATTTCTAATACAAAATTTTGAAGTTTCCGTCTGTGTTTCTATAAAAAAAGAACGTCAATATCAAAATCTATTCAATGGAATCTGCTTGTAATTAAAATTATAAAATTTTAAGTCCCATTGAAGCGAAAGGGTTAAATTTATTTTAAAGATTGTAGTTGATTTGTTCCCGTTAGTTCAAGAAAAATTTCACAATTAATATGTGCGAATTTGAATTAAACCATTTTAAATTTCAAAATAGCGCCCTCTAGTGACTTTTAAATCATTGTAATTCGCGTGCCATGTTACAAGATCAACATTAACTTCCAAATGTGTCGGTATAGTGTCGAGATTGGAATTTCATGTAAATTTACATTGAAATTTTCTACATGATTCAATACGATTCAATTGAAAGTGGCGCCATCTATTGGTCTCGGTAAGTACATTCACCTTTTAAGTTAATTTGCTCATTTTTTAAAATTAAATTTAATTTTTTTTTTGTATAATAAAATTCATTTCATTTTGTTATGTATTCCTCTTTCTTGTAATTTTTTATTATAAATTTAATATTATTTCACGTGCAAACAATGTGTAAGATGGGGTAAGCCGACAGCCAATATATTTTTTTTCATCTTCTTCTTAAATTTTTTCCTTTTAATTTCAATTAAAATTTAAAAAGATTTCGCGATTTTTTTTTCGATATAAAAGAAAACAATAAAAATTTATATTACCTTTAAAAAGTATAATTCTGAAGACGTGATCAGATCGTTTTTATATCACATCACATTTAAGATATTTTATATTCATTTTATATAAGTACGTCGTCGTTGTATGATAAGCGTTATTTTTTTATTTAGAATAGACCCATGTAAGCCCCTGATTTCGATGAAAAATAAATTTAAATTTAATTTTTTTTTTTTAAATGAAGCCTTGATAAAGGCTGTCAGAGTGATCAAAAGGGCAGTTAACTCTTTACACATTGTCTGCCATGATTAGTATTTTTTTTTATTAATTTTTTTTTAATTCGCCATGTACGTTAATCGCTTGTGGTTTCCAAAACAAGATACTCACATGTTTTACTTTACTTTACTGTGACAAGGAAGAAGAAGGCTTCAGGTTGATGATATTTTGTTCCAACAACGTTGAATCAATTTGCATTTTTTTTTTTAGTAAAATAATGACTAAAATTATGATTTTTTTTTCCTAATATTTAAAATTTATTTATAAATTTAAATATAAACTCTCCTAAATATGATGTAATAATATACGAACGAACTGCACAATATCAATTTTCATTTTTTTTAAAGGTATTCAATTTGATTCACTTTGAAATTTCAAGCAACACTTTGAAATGATGATGAAAAAGTAAAAAAAAAATCTTGGTGTGATGATAAGAAGAATGACATAAATGTGAAAAATTGTGATGAAAACTGTGAATGTGAAAGTTGAGATGAGATGCTGAGGGAGAATTGCTGCACTTTGGCTGCCCCAAATTACACATCTACACGTTTAACACTATCCTCTAATTGTATTATTTTTGTGTTTTGTTTTAAAAAAATTATTATTTTTAAGTATAAAAATGGAAAAATTTTATGCTATTTTTTGTGTTTCTCTGAACTCGTGAATTTTTTGTATCTCTTTTTTGTTATTTGTTAATTTTAATGCAAGAAATCAAAATAAAATCAGAATTGGGGTCAAAAAATTTTAAGGATTGGTTGATTGATTGTTTATTTGATTAACAGCTAACGGCAGTGTTGTAGCTCCTTTTTTAATTTTTTTTTATTACCGATATTGTAAGAGATTCTTAACTCATTTTAATGAAACAAAAATAAAAATTGCATCAACTTAACCCATTAAGGTCATACGTGTCATAAAATTGTTAAGGGTGATCTTAAATTAATTATTGAATTTAATAATTAAATAATATATTATTTTTTTTTTTATTTGAAAATCAACTAGAAATAAAATCTTAAATCAATGTAAAATAAGGCTTCAGTTCAATTATTTTTTATCTTAAGTTTTTCTTTAAATTTAAATTAAAAGTACGAAATATGTACAATCAATCTATAATTTCATTTAAAAATATGCAGATCAAAATAAGACGAAAAATATCTACAAGTGGTTTGAAATTCCCTTATTTGTAATGAAAATTGTTCAAGAGATACAAAAAATGGCGTTTTTTTATTTAATTAGAAGTTAAATTTTTTATTTCCTTTCTTTTTTTTGTAAAAAAATCTAAGCTATTGTAAAAAAATATAATAACTATAATAATAATTTAATTTAATAAAAAAAGGGTTTTCTGTAAGTTTAAGTTTTTAAACTGTAAGTTTAAAGTAACCGTATAAAATTTTTACATTCTTCTTGTATTTTAACGTTACAATATTATGCATTTTTTTCTGATAATAACAAAACAAGGAAAATAATGCGAAAACAATATTAAAAAAAAATGATAAAATAATAATATTTTTTTTAAATTAAAATCTAACCTGCTTCACTGTCACTTGTGTCACTCGAACTAGAATCACTAGAGCTTGATGATGTTGAATCTGTAGTACTACTGCTGGATGATAGTCGACTTGCATGAGCTGCCTCTTTTGCAGCTTCATCTAAATGAGAAAATTCATATGAAAATTAAAATTTGAAATTGAATCTTTTTTCAAATGTTACCTTTCTTTGTAGACTTTTTCGCGGTTCCAAGTTGACCTGTTACATCTTGTAAGCGTTTTTCAAGTTCTTGTTTCTTTTCAGCCATTTGTTCGTCCTTAGACTTTCCTGACACTTTTTTATCTGAAAATAATAATAATAAAAAAAAAATTTTAATTGATATCCTAGCCTATGACTTAAATTTTTGATACAAATATTTAATATAAAATGAAGTCTACTAATTTTGATTTATTTAATTTGATGTACACACTACTATACGACATACAATTATTTAAATGCATACATGTTAAAAATAAACTGATTTACTTTAATGCAAATTTTCAAGCAAAATAACTATTTATTTAAAATTTTGTTGACATTGAATTTCAATAAATTATAAAAAAAAGTTCATTGGCAAAATTATTTTACGAGCTCACTAAGCAAGCAGATAACATTGTGACATTCAATGTGAACATACAAAATTTTGAAGTTACCGTACGTGTATCTATACAAAAATGTACTGTCAATAGAATGTCAAACTTTAGTCCCTGAGGACGTTTTGATAAAGAAAGTTATGTTTCTCGCTCGAGTCGAGTTAAATAAAAAGTTTAATAGGGTCGTGGAACCGTTTACCCTGTGTAACAATTTCGAACCCCCCCCTCCTTTCTGTGTATTTTATGTAATTTTAGCAAATTTCGACTTATTATTCATCATTTTACCCCAAGATTCAGTTTTTAAGCAGAATTGGATGTACAGAAATATTTCGCATAAAATAAACGAACGGTGTCCTTAACGTAACGACAGCCCGTATCTTAACCCTATACAATTTCTGTTCGTATTTCTAGGATTATTAAAAAAACCTGACTTTTGGTTTGAATGCAGGCTTTTTTAGCTATTATAAATGAAAGACCTGAATCAAGATTTTTTTTTTTAACCCAGATTAGGCAACAGAATTTCCAGAAGGACAAGCAAGTTTGATTCAAATCCATTTAAAATCATACTTTTGATAAATGAAGAGTATCGAAAACTGTCCAAAACGAACTTTAAGAATATTTTTAATTAAATAAACATTAAAATTTCCGAAAAACTGCATTATCATGGTTAAATGACACACAAAACAAAAAATCATGCAGCATGCTAATAATGTTACACAAAAAAAAAACTAAAAAATTCAACATTTTAACTGAAAAATAACATTTTATCAACTAAATTGATGTAACCGAACCACAACACTGTAGCATGGCCAGCACCAGTTTTTTTTTTATTTTTTATATAGAATGAAGTTTATAAATTCAAAAATCCGTCACCAGAAAATAAATTTGATATAAGGTTACAAATATAAATAAAAGTTGTAATTATAATAAAAAGGTAATAAACAAATTTTATAATAATAATAATTAAAAGGGAGATGTAAAAAGAAAGACATTTTTTATTGTAGATTTTAATAAAAAAAAAAAATACCATGCTAAGAATTGTGCTTAGTTCATCCAATTAACAGACACTACTACTTTTGTCTTTAATCTTGTGATTTTCATTAAAATAAATGTTTTTATTTTTTAAGTGTATTTGTATGAATTTTGATGATATTAAACCAAAATTAAAATGTAAAATGAAATTTATGACATTTTTTAATATAAAATTAAAAGCGAATGATGGTCGTTAATTCGAGAATTCAAAGTGTAAATATTCATGTAAAAATCGCGGTTATTGTTTATATTAAAATAAAAAAAAAAGTGTGAAATGTGATTGTTTGTGCAAATGTGCATGAAAATGAACTCTCGTGTATAAATTTTGTAAATTGTTTTTGTTGTAAATATGATTGCATTCATTCATTTTTCTCATTTTTTGCTTAGCAGTGTGTGTTATTGGGAACTTACAGTAAGGCTTACGAGTTTTTTTACGAAGACATGATGCAACATAGCTCTCCAATTCACGTAACGTCGATGGTTTAAGTGTTTCAAAATCTATTTCAATTTCATCTGGATTTGAGTCACGTAATGAGGGTTCTCTACTTTGAATTATATGTACAACGCGTCCAAGTTTGTCACCTATCATGAATAAAATAAGAATGTTAATTTGAAATTAAGATAAATATTTTTATAGAAATTACCTGGTAATTTGTTAATGTCAAGTGATAACTGTCGTTTTTCGTCATATGACATTGGTTTGGCGGTGTCCTCTTCTTCGGAATCGTAATGAGGTACAGCAGTTGCGGGTGCTTGAGCACCTTTTTTCTTATTGCCTCCACGATTTCCTTGACCAGCATTTGTGTTACGTGCTTTTTTGTTTGGAGGAGCACCAACTTGTGCTGGATTCATTCCAGGCGTTACTGGAACATTTGCTGCAGCAGCACCTTTTGGAGCACGAGCTCCCTTATTCTTCGCTTTTGGTGCATTTGGTTGTGTTAGGCCTATGAAATTTAAAATGTTAAATTAAAGTCCTGTCAACATTAATTAAGGTTAATCTTACCTGGCGTCAGTGTATTTTCAAGTGTGCCTGGAATGGCACCACCCGATTTCACCTTCTTCTCTTTCTGCATCTTTTTCTTCTTTTCTTTTCGTTTTGCTAAACTTTCTGCCTGCACTCTCTTAATCTTGGCCTGCATTTCTTCTAATTGTTTTTGTAATTGTTTGATTTTCGCACTTGTCTCTTCACTTGACACCGAATCAACGTCAGAATCATTTGAATCACTATCGGACGATGATGTTGCCTCATTTGCTTTGACATGATGTGACGGCATTATATTATTGACTGGCTCATCTGGAACATTGGCGTACTTCATTTCAAATACGTCTTGTAATTTACGACCCATGGCAACAACATCATGATCCGGTGGATTGTACTTGTAACAATTTGTGAATATCAATCTAACGTCAGCAGCAAATTCTTGTGCTGTCTTGTATTCGCGATTATCCATTTTTCGTTTAACTGTACCTAAGTCCATAGGTTTCTTAATTATTTCATGATAATCATGCAGACCGAGTAGTTCTGCATCGACTGGTTTATAAAATGGCCACGCATAGCCAGAATGCTTCTTCGAAAATAGTTCCTTTAATATTTCATTACATGACTTGAGGGCTTCGGATAATTTTTCCTTATTTTTCGGTGGATATTGTGATGAGCCTTGGCCAGTCATTGGTGACATTGGATATGCAGAGGACTGGAATGGTGCAATATCCTATAATTAATATAAATTTGTTTTGCATGTGTAAGAAATAATTTCCCTAATCTTTTATTTCAAATTATATATGCAAATTTTTATCTTTTTTGAAAAGCAAAAATAATGAAATGAAAATGATTTCAAGCGGTTTTTAGCTAATTTTTTTGTAAATGAAATGATATGAGATGCAAATCATGCGAATGTGCAACCTGACTTTTAATTTGGGGATGAGAGAAAAATTGGCTAAAGACCGCTTACCTTATTTACCTGTCTACCAGACTCCCTTCGTGTCGATATTTTTGCACTTTTATTTTCTAGAGGTGTTCCATAGCCTTCGAATGCTGTGGCTGTAGGTGTTGTGGTATCTGCCTTTCGTTTAACACCCTTTTTAACAACTTTAGCTGGAGGTTGAGGAGGTAATACAGACTCCATGCCGGGTTGAGATGTATTTACAAGATATGGTGCACCAGGAGTAGCACCAGTTGGAATCATTGATTGTTGATTTGCTAATGTCGTAGAATTATTGTGCGTGGCACTAGGAATTGCTGTAATAGCTGTAGTTGTTGTATTTGTGCTGCCAGGTACACTAGATGGAGGAATATTAGCAATTGGTGGAACACTGGCAACTGTTGCAGGTGATGGTGTTGCTGGAACACTTGTCGAGGTTACAGTTCCACTTAGTGCTGAACCAGGACGAGCTTTTCCCGATAATGGCGTTTGTGGTCCAGGTGTACCAGGTATACTTGCATTTGAAGGACGAGCAGCTGGTTTTTTCTTGCCACCTTTAGCTGGTGGTTCCATTTCCACCTCTTCTTTTGGCATTGCAGACACTTTAGATAGAAAGACTTTTTCTAATGCCTGTGCCATCACAACAACATCTTCCCCAGGTTTATTATACACATAACAATTTGAGAACATTGTATTAAAATCTTGTATCGCCTCTTTCGCCGTCCAATAATAATTGTTCTCAAGACGTTTCTTAATTGTACCCAAATCCATGGGTTGTTTAATTATTCTATGATAATCGGGAAGATTGAGAGTTTTTGCATCGACTGGCTGCTGAAATGGCCATGCAAACTGATGCTTCCACACAGCTTTCATGACATTTTTATTAAGGAATTGCAGTTGATTTGTATTTCTACCAGGACGTTCTGGTGGTGGTATAACATGTGGTTGCACAATACCATTGACTGGCTCAACAGGTATCTCAATTCGTGGTGGTGGCTCTTTTACATCAACTTTACTTGCAGTCGGTGTCTAAAGTATTTATTTTCATAATAAACAAAAACACAAAATTTAAATTGAAATTAAAATCACTTACCGTCACCGGTGTCGGTGTTGTCACACTGTTGTCTGTTCCCGTTTGCATTATACTTGTATTATTCAAATGGTTTTTAGCCGTTTTTGAAATCGTCGAATTGTCTGGATCAGATCTATTTATTAAAGTAGAATTAGCATTTGGAATGTTTGTTGCACCATTATTCGTATTATTTAGCCCAAATTCTTCATTTGCACACATATCATAATAATTATCGAACCATGATTTGGCATTTGACTCTGCCAAACATGCAAATTCGTCAAAATTCATGTTTGTTCTTAAAAAATAAAACTTATTTTATATCACTTTATAATAAAAATACAATTTTATGAATAAATAAAACATGTTCATATAAATGTGACGTCTATCTACTTCTTTTTTTTATTCTTTTTCATAAGATATTATAAGGGTTCATCATTTCACACACAAAATTCAGGTTGTTCACAGGTAGATGATGATGATGGTCTAGTTCTTGTCGATGTTGTGTATGTTTCTTCATTTTAAACATCTTTTAATCTTCTTCTTTTTATTTTTTACTTCTCTTCTTCATTCATTCAGAATCAAAGAGGTCTTTTATTTTTAAGTGTAAGTGTGTGTGTGTACATGTGTACTATTTTTTTTTAAGAATTTCAATACAAATTCAATACAGAGAAACACAAAATTTTCCGTGCTGGTAAAAAAAATGCTTGAGATAACGCCATCTGAACTTTATCACAGATCCTTGAAACCAAAATTGAATTGAATTTTTGATAAAAATTTGTAATAACTTTTTTGACATACATTTACTTTGTATTTTTGGATCAAGGTCAACATAATATTCATATTCAATTCATATATTTTTTTAACTCAGTCACTTGAGTCGTATAAATTTAATTATCATTGTAAGTAAAATCTTGTTTTCTGTTCACACACTGGCGCTTTTTTCATCTTAATTTAAACAACCAAAAATCCATTGAATTAAGGTCAGATTTTGTCTGCATTACACATTTTTTGAACACTTTTGTAATTTTACATTAAAATGAAAGTTTGTAGCAAATTGTCTGCAAATTATATTTATAATAATAACAGAGTTATAAAAAAATGGTGTTGAACAGCAAAAAAAGCGTCTCCTTCAATATACAATAAATATAATTTTTTTTTTATTCAAGTCTGTCTCTCTCTCATGAATGTAACACACAAATACTTTGTTTGTATGTGAATAATAATAATAATAAAAAATACTCTTTAATTTTTATTTTGTATATTAAATAGAAATATGACTAAAATGTGTAAAGAAAAGGGAATGAAAGAAACGCGCGCGCGATCGTTACAATCACATACAAACAACTGAGTTAACAAAACGATGGAGTGCAATCTACAAGGTAATAAATGCACTAACACACTCTCAATTTATCTTAAAATACATGTCTCGCTCTCTTTCTCTTTCTCACACACACAAGAGGTTCAAAGGCAATCTTTTATTTAGGTCTAGTGCACACTAACACAAAATCATTCACAACCCAGACAATTCAATGTTAGAATACCAAAAAAAAAAAATGACGTCGTATCTCATTATTATTAGTATGAATTGTATGCGAATCCATTCATAGAACAAGAAAAATCAGGTTATCTCTTTTCATTCAATACAATGTTAGTAAATGGCAGCTGCAAGCGGTTAAAATGTTAGACAGAGACCGAGTGAGAATGAGAGTTGTGCGCAAAATCTGAATGTATGTGAGTCATTTCTTGAATTTTACATTGTTGCATATGATGGTGTTTGTGCTGTTTTTTGTCAGTTGATTGCAATTTATGATGCATTTGTACGTGTTATTTTTTCTTCTTTTTTGAGTTCAAAATGTAATGAAATTCGATTTTAGTCGTTGAAAGAGGATGATGCTGATTAGATCAGGAAAATTACTTGTTTCATTTCTTTCATGCCCTTGTTTAATGTTTTTTTGGATATTTGGGAATCTGATCACGTTTTAATTGCAGCTTTGAGCAAACTCGAATGTCTCTTTTCCGACTACTCGATTTGAGTTGAATGCTAGATAAAGATGGTGACTGCTTGGGAATTCATGATAAAAGTTAAGGCTCTTTCATGATGCTTTTCAGTGTTGTTGCCTTTTCAGGACACTCGAAAAGGTGTGCCATGTGAGGGCGTGCCGCATTGCAATTGGACTTTAGAGTATCACGATCTAAATTACACCAAGGTGGCTTTTTTTGTCTTGATAGATTGGATCATCTGATGAAATTTGCGGTTTCAAGTACCTTTTAGTCCTTATTACCCAAGAAAAAAATATTCACTTTCGCTCATAGAAAAAATCATAGAAGAAAATTTTGCCATTAACTCAATATTTCTAATAGTGGCAGCTTATGAGCCGTAACGACACCGCAAGTAATCGCTTAATATACAATATCGATCACACCTCATCAAAATCTTTCTAGAATCTGTCTTGTATCTGAAAAATATGTAAGCTTACGTGCATAAATTCATATTCTTTTATGAAGAGGGTTAATCACTGACACACACACACACTCACAAATTATCACAATATTGTAATATTCGTCCTTATTCGGCACCCTCCTTATTATTATTATTATAACTCTCATAATTTATCCTCATTTCTCACACCATCATCACTCTCCGCACACATTAACACAAATTACATCCCAATACACTCATTATTCCTTTAGCAGAAGTAACATCGACTCCATCATACGGCTAAAGATTGCACTCATGCACATTTTGCACCAAAATTCAATGCATTTGTATACGTCTAGCCGGTTTTCGTATACAACACAATCAAGAAGCAAAATTTGAAATGAAATCTAAATGTATATGAATATTTTTCAACGTTCAATTTTGTATGTATAGCATACATTCAAGGAAAAAGTAATACAAATAAAAAGTAGGAAGTTACATTGAAAATATTTTTAATATTATGAGAGAAACGTGCACATGATGATACACACTTAAAATACTTTTTGGTATTTACTTTGTACACCTTTACTTAAACTTTTATTTTTTTTTGTATGGTGATATGTGTGTTTTTAAGACAATAACCGCGAAAAATGTTAAAATTTCAAGTTGAACTTAAAACGCGCGATTTTTTGTTCCATATGTGAGATACAAAAATAGACAGAGAATGACTATGTGGATTTACAATATTCATTCAATATATTTTATTTAATGTCTATTATAAACTTTATTGTGAGAAATGTAGTGTTCAGTATATGAAAAATGAAAGGTAGTGAAATTTTTTGGATTCAAAACAAAAGCACATGCAATGTTACAATTGAAGAATGTGTACACTTGAATTGAACCGGACATTGAAAAGTAAGAGTAGAGAGACAGAGAGAAGTGGTACTTGAAATATTAACTTAACTAAAAAATGTGTTTTAGTTATTTGGTTATTTGAAATGGAACTTTTTAATCTTTTTCAGGTTTTTTTTTGAATGGGGCGAAAAGCATTCTGGTGTATGATTTGCTGAAATTTTATCCAGATCCCCTTTTGAAAGGATCTTTTGAAAAAAATTATATTGAGTCTCACAAATTTTCACATTAAATGGGTTTAAGCTCTTAAGCCCTTTTGGTTCAAAGCCCTCTGAATGAGGACAATCGAAAATGATCAAACACTTTGGACGTCAATTCTCACTTGAAATGTGAGACAATGAATAAAAATTTGAATTGTTGAGATGATTTGGCAGTTTACCGCTTTATTTTGGATCTTTTTATATCATGGAAAAATTGGAACACTAAAAAAATTACAAAATGCCTGTTGTCTGGTTCCAACTACTATGATTATCCAATAATGCTGGATACAAGATGTTTCTGACTAATATTAAACATACGATAAATAAATCATTCACCACCTGTGCAGGTATCGCTTATGACATGCAACTTTTCTTCACATTTCTTGCACATTCTCTTAATTGAAACATTTCCTTATAATTTCCATCATCCATCTTCTGCAAAAAAAACCGTTAAGTGTTGATTCACTCAAATATGAATCTCCTTATTTTGTATTGTTTGAATCCCTTTCACACACAGTCATGCATAAGGAAATCATGACTCCAAATGTTGGAAAGAGACTCGCATTTGCTTTAATCTAGCATAATTCATCCCTCAACCAAAAACAGTTTAAATTCGGGTCGAGTCAAGGAATATGCTTAATTTCGATGTGTGTTGTGTGCAAATGAAGAAATACCAGTTTTCGATTTTTTTTGTATAATAACTTACCAAAACAGACTCAAGTTAAAAGTAGTCAGCTGAACCAAAACATTACAATCTAATCAAAAGCATGAGGAAATTTTTCAGCTGAAATGAGAAAAAAAAATATGTTAGAAAATTTGCATTAAATTCATTAAAAATATGTCCTTATACAATCAGAAACCACAAAACTCAAATTTCTTTCAAAATAACGGAAAAAACTAGGTGAAAGCAGGTCCAACTCATAAACGCACAATACAAACTAGATTAGAAAGGAATTTTAATAACGTGTCGTATCCTGTTTTAAATTGAAATATTTTAAATTTAAATCTGATAAGAATTCTCCAGTGCATAAAATTAAATTACTCTCTTAATTATGTCATTAAATATCATCAAATCCTTTCTAATTTAACATCAATTTCAAGGAAACAGGCTTGTTTTCAATATTACTATGATCATCTCTGCAATAGACGATGAAAATAAACAAATTTACGTCAGAGATTATGAAAAAAATTGAATTTCAACGTCTATTTTGACATGATTACTCATTGGCACTTTCGTCATATCATGAAATGATTTTTTTTTTGCTTTTAACGTAAATAAATAAGACTCGTCTTTGATCTTTTTTTTCACAATCATGAAAAATTACAAGGTTTCACTCAATTTAAAATCTGAATAATGTTCAATGATCGCACCATCAATTTTTATAATAATTTTGTGTATGATTATGTCTATTTTATGTACAAATTAGTGGCGGCACGCGTACACAAATATAAAATTTACTATGTAAAAATTTATTATTATACAGAGAAATTTTGTAGAGAAAATTAATGGTGTAGTTGAAATTGATGTGGTTAGATTGTTGCTGGTCTCTGCTAATAATTATTCACACACTTATATAATGTATTCATTTTAAATGAATTTTTTGAATGTTTTTTTAAGGATATTTTTTTTTTTTGCATTGAAATATTTCACAAAATTTTAATCACTTTTTCAATGAGTCGCAATACACAACATTCTGATTAGAAAATCCTTTTTTGATTAGCGTATGAAGTTCCAAAGACCGATAAAATTGGAATCTAAAGACACATAAATTGAATTTTTGTCCAGTTTATTCCTCCTTTTTGAATTTTACACATTAAATTCTTAAAGTAAATTCAATTCAATTTTGCTTTGCTCTGAGTTTGCAGAAAAATTCATCATCGTACAGGCCAAATTCATTATTATTTTTCATTGATTTTGACATTTCACCACATAGACGCCATTAATTTTTTTTAAATTATTTGGAAAATTATTTTAATTTCAATGAAATCACTTTACAACTAATTTTCTGTTATTTAATCGGTATTTTATGATACTTTTATAAAAATTTATTTCATTTAAATTATATGCATTGTAATTTCGTTTGAATTTATAAATTATAATTTTCAACCAAAATAAAAAAAATCTGGAACTATTATTGTTTTTATGTGATTTCAATTTAAATAAATTTCATTCATAAAATATATGAAAAATTTTATCAATTTGTTCTTTTTATGATAGCTGCAAATCAATAACAGCAAATTGTTTCATCAATAATTCCTTTGAATCATAACTTTTTTTAATATCCTCGGAAAAGCAAAAATCCAATATGGCGTCGGCTTCAGCAAATGTTTGAGCCGCAACGAGCTGGACATTATTTCACATTTTCTTGATGGATTTCATAATTTCCGGCAAACTAACATCAAATAATTGTACTTTGTGGACACATTTACACTTTGAGCACAATTTACCTGTGTTTTTTTGACTATAAACCGCATAAAATTGCGAAAAACACGGGCACTTATTCACTTTTAATCACTCAAATTTTCCTTTTATTCAGTCAGAATGTGAATAAATGCCGAAGTGCGTGGTGTAAGCCAGCACCCGTATCTTAATTATAATTTTTTAAGCATTCTATTTTGTCTTTTAGCTGGATATTTTATGCAAAATTTATGTCTTAGTTAAGTTTGCACATTTTACAATTAGACTTTTCTGGAAATTCTTCGTAATTTTGATTAATTTTGTGAATTTATTAAATTTTCATTGCGACACCATTTTGAAATGAGTGATGTCCAAAATGAGTATTCAAATGTATTCGTAAATGTTTGAATAAAAATCATAAACATGAAAAATTATTGTAAAGTAAACTTTTAATTCCTGCATTTTTATTAAAATTAAATGATATCGTTTAAAAAAAAAGGTTTTAATAAAACTTATTTTATAGATTTTTCTCATAAAAATGCTGAATAATGAAAGTTTACTAAAGTCATTTCAATACTTTTACGCATTTGAATCGTAAATTATTGTTGTCAGTTTTCGATTTAACAATCTTGATATCAAAATCTGCGTAATTTTAAATGAATCAAATCTTTTTCTTTGAAATTGTATCAAAATCTTATCAAAAAACAAAAGCGCTTGATAGTTTACTTAAGAAATACATTTTGCATGTTCTGGCTCCCAAATTGTGATTTCGTGATTTCAGGAAAATTACTTGAATTTCTTGATCATTCTATGATTTCAATCTAAATTTGCATAATGAAAGTGAAAATTTAACTTTTCATAACAATTAATTTTAATTGAATAAGACAAAAGTGAAATTTCGTTTTATTTTGATTCCATTTCTGAAAAAAATTTGGATTGTCAAATAAACGTCAAAAGTCATAGTTCATTTTGGACATCCTTACATCCATTCATATGAAAATAAATTGAATCGTAACAAAAATATTTTTTTTTTCAATTATTTTAAGTAATATCAGCGATGTTTCTTTCGAGAAGTAAGTTATTGAATTTCAATAGATCTGAAACAATTGAAATCTTATTGAATTTTCGTGCATATTTATTATTTTCAGACGTTAATCGGCTGCCATGCCGATCAATTTGTAGAACCCTTCTCACTAACCAAACATCCAAAAGTGAAAATATTCATAATCCTGTTATTTCCCACTTGATTCAAACAAATAATGAGGATAAAAATGCTTTAAATGGATCTTCTTCAGGATTGAAGTTCAACCACAATCAAATTTCATTGGATTTTGGCATCGTTCATCGTGGTGGAATCAGAAAAGTAATTGTAGATCCATTTATCCGGAAGAAAATAATAGAAAATCCTGTGTCAATTATCAATGAAATCGATGAGATAAATAGACGGATTGGAGATTTACGATTACCAGATGTGGGTAAAAAGAATGTTGATGAGAGGGGTATGCAAGCAGCAAATAAAAAGGATAATAGAGTAAGGGGATTTGATTTTATTTCAATGTGACCTCGATTTATAAAAATTTAATTTTTGATAGCCTTTGGGGATCATGATAATTAGAAGAAAAAAGATGAAGAAGCATAAGAGAAAAAAGTTGTGGAAACGGATGAGATTTGAATGGGCAAAGAGACGTCAACGTCGTGAATTTCGTAAAGAAAAGGCTTTTCAAGCTGAACTCCTAGCACAAATCAAGGAGGCCGAAAAGTTCTCAGCTGAAGAGTATGTCGAGGAAAAAATTAACAAAGCAACTGAAGTGCCACTTCCTCGTTATTGGAAGGGAAAACGATTGCCAGCTTTCATTATCAGAGACTTGATTGAGAAAGAAAAGAGATTGAAAGAACAAAATCAACAACGGCTAGAAAGGGTTGAAAAATATCGTCACATGAAACTATAAAAATGACCTAGTTACTAGAAAAATAGAATAAATAATTATTAAAGGAAAAATCAAACGGTTTTATTTATCTGACATCGAGACTCAATGATTTTTATTAATTTTATAATAAATAATCACATTTCAGTGATGGTACGGATTAAAATAATAATGATACAAAATGAGAATTCAAAACATCAAATTTCATATAATAATTAAATTTGGCCAGTCTTATCCAAAAAAAACGAGGTAAATTATTTGTTGAAATTAACATGCAGGCATTCTCCGAACAAAATCACCAGATTCCGTTGCAAATCTATTTCGAAGCATGAAGGAACCAACTACCTCTGCAACATCATGTGGCAAGTCCTCATGTACAGCATGGCCACATCTTGCCAAGACTTGCATCTGAAATTTACCTTGCATTTGTCCAACTGTAAGTGTCTTATCCAAATTATCAATTCCAGCGAGCAACAATAATTTTGCTGCTCTCAAGTTCAAAAACTTGTTACTGAGTCCTTCGAACCAGCCCGGCCAATATTTTTCAGATTTAGATAAGTCAATGCGCCATTTGTACTTTTTAGGATCATCTAAAACCGGAGCTGTAAATGTATGAGGTGTATGGGTCTCGGAAGTTTCTGGAACGAATTCCGCATCCTCTGGTATTGCCATTGGACTTGTAAATGTTTGTTTTTCATCGGGAATATCGAGTGAGGCTTGTCGTGAATCATCTAATGGTAGTTCATTAGTTGCCAATTTACCAGTTTCAACATTCACAATTTGGCCTGGCATTGAAACTTTAGCCGACTGCACATTTCTAATCTGACCACTTCGAATACTCCATTCAATTGCATGCTGAATACTCTTAAAATGACTCGGACGTGATCTGAGGAAACTCTGCATACTAGCAAGAGCTTCCATTGCTGTACCTTCGACCACATCTATCACAACAACACCAACCAATGTATGAAGTTGTTCCATTTCAGCGACATGAACACAAATTGCTCCACCCATGGAGTGTCCAATCATAATTATATTTGGCATTTCTTCGCCATACATTGTCTGAAGTACAGTCACAACATCAGATGCCATTGTTTCAGCAGATAAATCATCATCATCATTTGTGTGTGTATCACCATGACCTCGCAAATCAATTGAAAGACACGAACAATGAACCATCTCAGTTATTTCAATATTGAAATGGGCCCAACTTAGTGCTGAATATCCGCCACCATGTAAACACACAACTACCGGTCCTGGTTGTTGGGGTTGTTTTGACAAATATACGCGAAAGGTACCGCGTGATGTTTCAATGTCTTTTTTCTCCTCAAAATACTGATCCCATTGATTTGGATTGTAGTCCTTTTGACGTGCTGTAACACCTTTTCGTAAATTGCTCTCACTATAAAAGAAATCGTATGTCATATAAAATTTTATTAGAAAGATATTTTCATATCAAATTATGCGATTTTAAAGGAATTCTTTTACTTACAGCTTTGGTGGCAGAGGCGGAAGGCGTGATTTTAACATATGTTTCTGCATATTCGACATTTTTAAGTAAGATTTTTCAATGAAAATTTATTGCGAGGAAGATTAAATAATTTATGTTCAGTTCAATGAAAAAATTCATAACAAATGACTGTCAAAATTCTGACGTAAAATGAATAAAATGCATAAATGCATGTCTAAAAAAACCGTTATTAACCCTACTTGAACTGAGTTGCTCTAATACCAATTTTTTGATTTTCAACCATGTAGAGACATTTTTACCGTCAAAATCAGGTCAAACATTATTTATTCAGGATACAATGAATGGAAGAAGCAGAATTAATTTCGATTGGATTCTGAGATTGAACTTGAAAAAAACTTCAATTCATATATGCTTTTGTAAAATAACTTTTATTTTTGGCTTATTTTTTAAAAAAAAATTATTCCATGGTCTGGGTCCCTTGTTCAATCGTTGAGGTAGATTTTTGTTTGTTTCGTTTGAGCTTGTTTTTGGCTTTCTTCTTCCTTCGTATTAAAATGATGAAAAGTAAAGAAATCCAAATAAATGAAAATATATCGATCCCTATAAAAAAAATTTAAAGTTAAAAATGACCTGTATAATTTTTTTAATAAAGAAAACTTACCAAAAACGATTCCATCGATAATCTTTGCATCCGCCCAAAAAATAGGAAAATGCTTATCTTTATAAAACAGCACTATATCGCAAATTGATGAAATTATAATACAACCAAACCATAGGAAGAAATAGGCTTGTAAATCCTATGAGTTAATATAGATTAAATTTAAAACTAACATGATGAATGCGTTAACTCACTTTCACAATTCCAATAATAAGATAAATACAGGATATGGCAAAAACAAAAATTGATACTAATTTGTAAAGCATAATGCCGCATACAAATAAATGAAGAAATATTGCAGGCAAAATAAAATATCCCTGATTTGAAATACCTCCGGGAATGTCAGTTTTATGTCTTTCATAAATTGCATAAATTTTCGAGCCATCGAGTATTGGTTCAGAGATTAATCCAAATACAGCAATTAAGACTCCTAAAATTAAATTAAATGTTTAAATTAATTTGATTAATAAAAAATTGTTTCGTACCAATAGTTTTCAATGTAATATGAATACAACTTGTGTTTGGTATGTCACCCATTTTGTTGAAATATATCCTAAGAATCTCAATATCAGATAATTTTTAAGATGTATGTTTATTATATGAATCTTTTATTTTGACGAATGAAATTTTTTTTTGATAAATAATTTTCTTGCTACACAGTGTGAATTGAATCATTGTTTTAAGCAGTTAATATGCTGACTAAGAAATATTGTAGACAGTTTAAAAATATTTATAAAATTATATTCAAAGAAAAATACTTATTTTTCTCTGATTTGTGAGACACTTCCAAAACAAATGATACCAAATGTAAATGTAAAAAAACATCACACCTGCGTAGAACGTATTCTATACAGTATTCCCTTTTTACTTTGCACCCCTGTACATTGCAGTTGGTAAATTTGAGAGTTCTGCAATTTGCAAACTCCGTAAAGTAAAGAAATGTCACTGTTATTTTAAAATTATCTTTCAAATGACAGAATTTGGGAATTGTGGAAAATTCCCTTATTTACCTTAATGGAACCCACTCTAAATGATAAGTTTTCTAAGTTTTTCTCAATTTTAAATTCAAATCATAATTCATTTTAATTATTCTTTTTTATTTAAAATCCATCAACAATATATCTTCGAAAAATATTTAACAAATATTTAAATGCTCAATACGTTACATAAAAATAAAGGCAATCGTTAAAATGCATCTTCTACTAAATGAATTCAACACAAATGTTGAGGTAGGCAGTGTTCCTTTTTCATTTCAAAAAATGGCACTTAGTCAAATCGTTCTTTTAAGAATTCAAATACATAATCGTAGACAACCAACATAATTGCACCACCAGGACCCAATCTCATGACTTTTGGTGTAAGTCCCTTATACAATGCCCGGAATCCTTCTTCTCTATAAACCGTAGCAATCGATCCAAAAGTCGTACGATATTTGACTTGACCTTTAACTGGTTGTGGTCCCTGAATTCTACTCTTCGCTACATCAAATGGGATATTGATGCATGATCCTAATGTGCCAGCAGTAAAACCAATTCCAACTTTCCTTAAAAATTCCTTAGTTGGATCTTTATACTCAGGGAAATGGTTTTTAATGCTATGATAAAAACCAAAGTAAATCATATTGAAGACACCATTACGACCAATTGTTGCAGTAACACCTTTATTCAATCCTTTTGAACCAAATCCGGATTCTTTCACAATTTGTTTGGTGACTGACCATGTACTTGGCACCTCTTTCATTGTAGCCCTGTTTGCTTGAAGTGTCACTTTTACCATTTCAAATGGATTGACTAAAATTGCCTCTGTCACACCAGCACCCAATCCAGCTAAGGAGTAAGTAAGTGGGGTCGGCTTATCAGCACCAAACATACACAATTTCTTGTATTGTTCAAAGGTCAAGAATTTCACGGCACGTTTTGGTGTTTCCACAAGCACAGGCGGTAAAATTCCCTTATATAGCGCAAAAAGACCTTCATTTTTCACCATTTTACGCATACAATCGAATACACCATTGTAATATACGGCATTTTGTGTCCCTGTCGCGACCTTGACATTCTTATTTTGAAGTTGTAATCGAGTCTTGACCAAATCCAGTGGATGCATAATACAGACTTCAACAAAGCCAGCTGAACCACCGGCTCCAACTTGGAGTGTTGCCTCTTTTGCCCATGCTTTGAAATTGGAAGTCATTATGGCAAAATAAATTGAATTAAATTTTACTTTTCAATCCAAAAAAAACAAAATTTACTCCAAGAACGAGAAAAAAAGTAAAAGAGAATAAAAAAAAATATTGCGACACAAATTTACACACGAAACCTTCACAGTAACAACCACTGACTGAGACTAAATTAAAAAAATTATTAAGATATCTCTTGATTGTTATTTTTTTATTTTTATTTATATTTAATACACATTACAGTTTGTATTAATGGAGTAGACACAATAGCCAATTTAATTCAAAAAAAAAAAATATATATATTTATTGTTTTGTAGATGTCTAGCAGGTTGACTTCGGAACTACGACTGATAACATTCTCACTATTTTTTGTTTCAATACAAATTTAAATTACTACGAAAAAATTACATATGTGGAAACGAATGGTGTTTTGTATGCGTGTGTGTACTATACACATATCCACGTACACGCGTATGTGACTTAAATAAGAGCTTTTGTTGAAGATTCTCTCAGTCAATAATTTTTTTGTTATGATTTGTTATGATGATTTTTTTTTGTTATGAATGAATCAAATAATTTTTTTTTCTGAAAAATATTTCCTTTATTTTTTTTTTATTATTAAATCAAACTTCAATTTATCTATCAATACAATTTCTCAATTACTATAATAAACATCGATTAACATTTTTTTTTAATAACTAATCTCAACTTTAAATACAAATTGTTTCATGTTTAGGTGAATCATAAATCTGTTGGGGTGCGTTGCATTAAATTAAGGAATCAAAAACGTGAGGGAATTTAAGATAAAAGTGAGAAGAAAAATTAAACTTAAGACTCTTTAACATTAAATTTTGATGAAAATTATTTAAATATTTAATATATTAATACTCTACCATTTCTTTTCTTTTTTTTTATCTAGAATCACTTTTATTTTTAAAATTTTATAATATTTTAAGTCATGTCACGCATCAATCACGATAGTTTTAGGTAATATATAAATTTTATATTGAGGTTCAAAGGAGATAAATTGCTTAAAAGTGACCTTAATTTAGGGGATCGTGAAGAATTTTAAGATTTGACGATTGAATGTTAAGTTTACGAACTAAGACGATTGGTTGATTGATGCGGAGTGTTAATGCTGCATATGAGTTTTTGATATGAGGTGGAATTGGCGAATTGACGGCTATTATATCACTGCTGATATTTGAATTGGATTTCAGGAGGTTTTCTTTTTTCGGTTTACGTCCACGTTTTGGAGCATTATTATTAATTGGTTTTAATGGACTGATTTCCATTGATTTCTTTCCCCGTTTATTTGGTCGACTTGGCGTCATTTCTTCAACTTTCTTCGAATCTTTTCGAGAGTTGCTTTTTCTTTGTTTGTACGCATTTGATTCTGTTTGTTGTTTGTTTTCTTTGACATCTTTTTGTAATTTTGGTCTGCCGCGTCCTCTTTTACCCGGTGATTTTTGAAGATCATTTGGTTCATTTGTTACTGTTGTTGGTCCATTAAGGAGTTCAATTTGTTGAGCTTTCTTAGAAGTAGTTGCTTTTGTAGGTGGTTTTCGTTTTTTCGGAGATGATTTTACAGGAGCAACAACTTTGGGATCTTTCGCACTTTTTACTCGAGTCTGTAGTGGTTCATCGTCACTATCAGCAGTATTTTCTTCCATTGGTTCATCGCATTCGTACATTTGTTCGACAATTGGCATATCTGTTAAAGCAAGTGGATCTTCCTCCATCGTCACGATCCCACCGTCAAAACTGGTCTGATCAAATCCAAGAAAACTTGATTTATCCGAGTTATTACTAGTACTTTTTTGTACCAAAGCGGCATTTACTTGCTTCTGTATTTCATCGGCTAAGATTTTTTGTTTATTTACTGTTGGTTTTTGAGCTACTCGACCTCTTTTTTTGGTTTTTGGTGACAATTCTGTTTGTACTTCGCCATTTTGATCATTTACCTCATTCTTCTGACTTTTCCTTGAACGTTTTGGGGTATTAACAATATCTGAATTTCCTGCTTTAGATTTTCTCTTACGTTGCTTTGGTGCAGTTTCATCGGGTTCATCATTTCCAATTTGGGATAAGAGTTCTGCAACAACCTGAGCTTGTTGGACAAGTTTCAAGTGTTCACACTACACAAAAAAAATTTAAATCATTTAGTTGAATTGTCTTGAGGAATTTGTAGAAGTCAATACTTACATTAAATTTCTTGCCGATCCTAGAATTACTATCAAAAGTTGTGATTGGAACACCATATTCCTCGTATTCTTTCGCAGCATCCGCCAAATTATTTAAGATTTTTATGTACCTTGCTAGCCACCCATCAGAACTTTCATCATTTTCGATTGCTGTATTCACATCAATTTCTGATACCTGACTCGTCGAAGATGGTTGTTGTGTCAAGCTTTCATCAACTGTTTCATTAATAATTTCAGGAGGTGGCATTTCATGAGACGTACTTGCTGTGATTGGTATTTCATGTTCTGTACCATTCGCCATCCCCGCTGAACTTTCATATTTTGAGTCCCAAAATGTGAAAACCGTGGCACATTGTCCAAGTGTAATTTTATCATTATGCTTTAACTTTATATTTTCCATACTAGGAATCCGATCTCCATTCAAAAATGTTCCATGTGAACTTTTGAGGTCGTAAATCATGTAGCCAGTTGCTACGTTGCCCAGACTATCGACAATCAGGTCTTTATACTGAAACACGCAATGTCGACGTGAAATTGATGGCTCAACTAAATCAATTTGACAACCTAATGCACGACCTACATACACAGGGGCATATTTCTTTAAGGGGATCTCACTTTTCAACTGATCATCAATGTCATATGTTCTGATGAAGAATTGTGGTGGTTCCAATTTTTCAATACGTGGATCAACTTCAGATTCCATTGGCATTACTAATTAAACAAACAAAATTTTTGATGAAGCATTCAATTAAATTATCAAAACAAACAACTTACAATCGCTCACTTCATCATTTGGCTTGATAAAACGCAGCTGTTCCGTTCCATTTGGCTGTGTCGAGTCCGGATCTCCCTCCATCGTTACAAAATTTAACAATGATTGAAGGTCTCACTTGTTTTTCCTCCCGAAAAATTAGAAAGCTTTCCCTTTTAATTTGGAACAACAATGGCTGTAGCTGAAGAAAAAAACAATAAAAAACGCAAATTTTGAATTTATCGTTTTTTAGATAAAATTTGCACTTTAATCACAAATTTATCAAATGAACTCTTACTTAAAAGATTAATGCTCAATTTTTTTCTATATTTTATATAGAAAATGCTTGCAAATTAATTGAAAATTGTATTAATAGTTGAAAATTAGTATTGCCGGGAAGCGATATCTGTGACATACTAATGTACGTTGAAAAACTCAATCGAGTCGTAATTTCATGGATTACGACTGTCAAATGTTGACATTTTCAATTTATTTTGAATTCGCTATTGAATAACAAAATATTTTTATTGTGGAACTGATAAATTAAAAATACAATAAAATCATGGTACGATGGTGGATTTACAAAAATGTGAGAAAATTTATGCAGCCCGTTGAATTTGAAAAAGCAGAAAAATGGTAAAAACGTTATTAATTTCTTAAAATACCCCAAATTCATGATTAAATTTTACAGGAAAAGACGTTTAGCACTCGGATATTTCCTTTTAGCCTGGAATGCTTTTGGATTGATTTGCTATCAATATTACCAGGGGAGAGGTGATTGGGCCAAAGCTGCGGGTCTCAAAACAGAAGAAGATGAATTGATGCCTGTGGGAGCACAATTTGCGAATATGTTGGGAATTCAAAATGCAAAAGTCACGCGAATTTCTGGTCTCAGAAAAGTCGGTGAATATGAAATAAAAGATGGAGAAATTGTTAGACCGGCACCTTCAGACTCAAGTTCAAGTGAAACTACGTGATTTGATTTTTTTTGTATTGTATTTCTTGTATAGATTCTTAAATTATAGAAATTTTAAAATTAATTGAAAATTTTTATTATTTTACACAATTCCCCAAACTTCTTCGAATGCCGAACAAAGTTTGGTACATGTCAGAGCAGCTGAAAGTGGGTAGTTACTAATTGAAATGATATCCTCTTTATATGGTACATCGACATTACCATGTGCAAATGCCCCAACAACAATTGCAATCGGTTCATCTTCTTTAGGGACAAGCTCTCGACAACTTTCAACCTTTTTTGAACTGAAAGACATGACAATTTTACGACATCCGACGGGTAAATGATTTTCAATTGGGTTTTTTATAACTTTCATCAACTTCATCGAACTATCTGATGCTCGGATTGAGAATTTGTGTAACAATTGAACTGAAATGAAAATGTTAAAGTTATCATGAAATTTTTTTGTATGAAAATTGACATTATAATTACCCATCAATCCAGCGAATCGTCTAAAAGTTCTTGGAATCCTAATCTGTGGATTCACTTCAATCAACACATTTTTTTCAGTGCGAATATAAACTTGTAAAAGTCCTGCACGATTCAAGGGAGAATCAATCAACATCAGCAATGATTGATGTGTAATATCTGGTCGGCAAGATCCTGGATCTCTGTTATGTTTTCGCAACAGATTCGGATGATCATCACAGTTCAACAATTCAAAGGCTTTTCCAATTTTGATTGTTTCTAGTTGAGCTCCTTCCAAAATGATTATGAGTCTGAAATGTCCATGGAAGTTAATAAAATACAGAAATTTATATTTGAATATCATACCGTTTATCATTTGCCCTCACATGACTCGTTTTCAAATGTTTTGAGGATAAATCGTACTCAGCATCATTGACTTTCTCTTCATTTTGTCGCTTTTTACCCATTATTTTGATTTATTGTTAATTTAGAATGGATTTAAAATTATTGTTATTTACTCTAAATTGAAATATAAACAGTAACGCATGTGCCTGGAAATCTGACAATCGAAAACTTCCATTATTTAAAATCAAACCCTGAATTTGAAGTGGAATCACAGTTCAAACTTCGATTTTCAGGATTGACCGTTATTGAATTGCAATAAAGATGATCAAAGCTGCTGAATTGTGACTTCCTCATGATAAAATTTAATGATTTTAAGCGAATTTTATCTCATGAATTAAAATATTATTCAAAAAATGTTAATTAATCAATGTGAAAATGGAGACGCCTGGTATTTTACTTTTTCTACCTTTAAATGTCTTTTTTGGTATAGTTGATGTTGTCTTATTCAGGGCAGTTTTAGAGACTTTAAACTGCTTTTCTTTGAACCGAAATTTATCCTTGAAACGAGATCTATTGATGAAAACACTGAGAAAATGGAAACGCCTTGTATTTTACTTGGAATATGTTTTAAATTTGAGTTCTTTTCGTTATCACAATTTTATGTTGGTTTTCCAGATTTTGATTTATCAAGGAAAAAATGGAAATGAATGTTATTTTACTTGAAAGTCATAGGTATTAATAGCCTTCTTTGAAACTAATTTTTAATGACCTTTCAATCATGCAAATTTCAAAAAATTCTATTCCAGGTTTTTTGAGTCTATTCCTAAGCAGTTTTTTCACCTTAATACATATTGGACCCTAATTCGTTTTGAGAGAGATTCCTCTCTTAATTCATGCATTTTCTCTCTTACAATTATTTGCATTCAATAACTCTTTATTTGTGGTATGTGTATAATTAACAAAAAAGAAAATATTTTGATTATTTGTGGAATATACAGAGCAATATTCTAAATGAAGGCACAAATTTGTGCAAAATTATCATACGTAGCTTGAATGCTGAGAGAACGAAACAAAATAAAGAGCGAATATTCATACACATAATCAGTACATAAAAGCTATGTAACAACATTCTGAGAGTAAATATAAAAAAAAATAAACCATCATCGTGTCGTTGTGCTGTGATACAAGTAGTTACAAGACTAAGCGCAAGTTTTATTTCAACCGTCGTGGAGTTTAGTCATATTTTGTCATTTTTTCTCTGTATATTCCATTTAAATTAAAAACAAAAAACTTACAATTGTTCAATGAAAAAGAGAATAATTACAAAAATATTCTTGCAAACAAATGTTATATCAATTTAATAAAGTGTTGTAACACAAATAAATTAATATTTGAATAGTTGAATTTGAAAAAAACACACACACATTAATTTAGTGTGGTAATCTTTTTTTCCTTCTAATTTTTGGTGCGTGTTATTGACTCTTAAAGAGAGTAAAATTACATAAAGAAAGAAAAAACAAATAAAATAAATTGTAACGAAAACAAGGAGCAAAACAGAAAGAAAGTTCAATAGAATTATTTAACGGTTACCTTTTTTTGCTGTGTATTTGGACATATTAAAATAAAATAAAATAAAATAAAATTGAATGTGAATTCAATAAAAAAATTAGAATAAAATAAAAAGGGATATTTTTTGTTGTTATCAGAAAAGGGTGTGTATTGAAATATTAATAAGTTGTTGAAGAAAATGTTAAAATTATAATAAAAAAATAAATTCAAATAACAAGAGAGAAATTAAAAGGGATCAGTTGTCTGCGGTTTTCCTTCCTATTAAAATTAAATATAAAAGTTATGTTTTCCATGTTTACTTCTCGTACTTCTCGATAAATTTTCATAGAATGTTTTACACTGTTCAACAAAAATTTGTTTGAATTTTTTTAAGTTTTGTCTTATTTTACATTTCATGCCTTTATCCACGAATTTTCCAGCTTAGGACAGGTTTTTCCGACTCTTTAAACCCTCCTGAATACGTTCTGAAGAATTCCAAAATTTCATACGATTTACTCTTGATTTTTTATGATCCAAATTCTCTACTAAAACATTCACCATTTCCCTAAAACGAAATATCACAAAAATAGATAAAAATTTCCGCAAAATTCATTATCTCATTTGAAAATGTAACTCATGAATGTCCTTAAAATGGACTTGAACTAGATTGAGTGGGTCAACTCGCCTATTTTCATTCCAAACCAAAGAGTTAAAGTTATTTTTTTTGTTGCACAGTGTTATGCATTTCAGAAAATATTTCATAATCACATTTACAATCACATAAAAGCGAACAGACATCTATCGATTTTATTTTCTCTTTTGTTCATTGAAGTCAGTATTTTCAATTTGTTTTTTATTTAATCAGAACATTATTCATTGCAAATAACATTCCTTTTGTTTATTCACAGAAAGCTCCATTCAAATAAAATTTTCAAGAAAAAAAAATAATAAAACATAAAATATAAACATTACAATAAATAATAATGTTAACAGTGACAGGTGGTGTCTAAACTTTGTTTTTGAAAAGTTTTGTCTCGAACTTTTGAAAAAAAATAATATTAATAATATAATAGCAAAATATTCTATTTGTGTATTAACTAAAGTGGATGTTCGCAGAACTTTAAATATTTAAAGGTATGTTAAATTTTATTCATGTCATGAATTTATGAATGAGAATGATTTTTATTCAATATTTCAATATTTTTTTACGGGTCATAAGATTTTATCATTTTTATGTTTACAAAAAAATAATACAAGAAAAAAATATTATGATACACTTTAGATTTGAGTTTAAATTATTATTTATTGGAATGAAACATAAACGAAAGGAGGAAAAAAAACATAATCATAAATAAACAGAGAAATTCAATGCGAGATGTGAGATGAGCCACTGAGAAGACAGAAAATACTTAAAAAATTTTTTTCTTTATAAAAAAAACAGGGAAAAATGAGATGAAAATTTATATTTTTTATATGAAACGAGTAAAAAAAAAAAGAAAATAAATAAATAAAAGTAAATACCATAAAAATCCTTATAACTATGGTACATTGAATGAAAATATATTGTGGTCTTATGTGCAATATAATCCTTCTGAAAATATTTTACCTTCATTATAAACGTTTTGTGTGTGTTACTTGTATGAGCTTTTAATATACGTTAAATTACGTATGAAGGAAAATAAAATGCATTATTCAAGTGTAATATGAATCTCTTTTCTAATGCTTTGTATTTGTATAAAATTTTCTTTTAATGATATTTTTTTTCTTCATTCAAGATGTCTGTGGTATTTAATCTGCTTAAAATACATGTCTATTGATACTTGTTATCTGATAAAAGTATCAAAAGAAAAAAAATTACAAAATAAATAAAGAATAAATTTTACGATACGATGAAATCGAGTTCATGGAAACGTCAAGCCTTAATTTTTAATGTTGAATTTTTAACGGTTTCAGACATTTTATATCAAAGACGACATTATAAATTAAGATTAAAGTCCCAAAGGCATATTACAGTACAAAACATTAAATCAAATACAAAAAGACATAAAGTCAGAATTTTACTCTTCGATTACTTTTATTATTATTTTAAGTATTTTTTTTGCGTATTACAAGAAAAAATGATACATAGTTGTCAAAAAGTTGAAAGGTTTTAAGAAAAACGCCTGTTTACCTAAAATAAATATTTACCTTAAAATGAGGTGAATTGGAGACTTTACACTCAAAATCGAAAAAAACACTGAGTTTAAAATTGTGTATTTTGCTATTTTTAGCTTCTTAATATATGAAATATCGACTTTGGTCAATTCAGCAAATTTGCAGCTTGAAATATTCTATTTAACTTTGCTTCAGATCACTTTTACCTAAAACTTACGAAAACATGATTTTTATGACTTTAAGACGTAAAAATTTGTTTTAAATTTATATTTTTCTTTTTGAAAATTCGCGTCGCATAAATTCAAGGCCTAACATTGACAGTACTATTTCAAAAATTACCACGAAAGCTCACATGTGGGCTTAAGTTGAAAACGCCTCGAAAAAAAAAACACGCATCATATGCATAGACTAAAAGAGTGCCCATAAAATTCGAAATTTTTATCCAAATTAACAGAAAATGCAATAAAAATGAAATTCATCAAAAAACCCTGTAAGCATCAATCAAAAATCTCCGTTTGCGGACCGAATCAATTTGTACTGGGCGGAATTTTCAACTTACAGTGTATTCAAAAAATATCCATTAATTGCCAAATGTGGGTAAAGTAATTCAAGTCACCCCACATTTCGGTACTTCGAGATATTTCATTCAAAGAAAAATATAAAAATACTTTTACAAACTTTTTCAACTTCACTCTTTTTTTTTTAAAAAAAAAACTTTTCAAAACTTTTTGATATTTGTTTTGTTCTTTCCCTTATTTGTATCCACTATAATTGTTGTTGTATTCTTTTTACATTTTTTTTTGTATTCATTGTAATACATTTTTAACAATCTCTCAAAAAAACAAAAAAATACAAGAACAAAAATAAAATAAGAAGAAAAAATTTGTTTGTTCATGACATATTACATCATGAAAAAAACACTTGCATGTCTTCATTTCAAGAAGAAAAAAATTATCCTTTATCTTTTACTTTTGAAAGAATAAATACCTAAAAATACCAGCACAGATATAAGAAAAAAGAGATAAAAAAGAAGGGTATTTAAATCCAAAACATGTGTTATTAGATACAAACACTTAGAATCACACATTATAATGATCAAGATAGATTTTCTGTTCTTGATGTGATGCGTGATAACAAGAAAACTCAAATTCAAACGAAAAATAAATATACACAATGAACGAAGACAAAGAAATTATATTCAACAGTTTGTTGAATGTCATCATGTGACTTACATTTGATTGTCTATTTATCTGTCTTATGTTCTTAAATAAAATGAAATGAAATGAAATGAAAAAAAAATGGTAAGAGATCCGTATTAAGATTCAACACACTTCCAATAAATAATTCGATGAGTTGACATAAACGCAATAGTTAAGATGATTTAGTAGGATCAATGGATAAAAGTGGAGATGTCTGGTTACTTGTAAAAAAATGTTTCAATTCAATTAATCCTTTTGTTTGCCCAAAAATGTGTGTCGGTTTGCAAGAAAAAAAAAGATACTAAAGACAAGAAAAGGTTGTTAAAATGAAATTTTGGGATTCAGTCACGTTCGTACAACCTTTTTATTTTCTTCTTTATGTTGTACAATTTTTTATGCTCATGCATCACAGACTAATTTTATCTTATTCTTACACCTTTCATTGTTTAAATATTTTATATCAACAAGTGAAACTAAATGCACCCTAAGGTCTACTTGATAAACTAAGGTTGAGAATGGGGAATGTCCTTTTTATTAAATTTACATAAAATGCGATGTCTATTCAAAGATACATAAAAATATGAGACTTTACTTGAAATTTTGACATGAGACCTTTCATTGAAACATCCCAAGTCCTTTAATTTCAGATCACTTAACGTACCTGAGGAAAACATTTTTTTTTCATTTCTAAGTGGAAAAATACCAGGCGTCTCCATTTTCATTCAATGTGTCTTTACGCGAGTATACATGGCCTGTTGAGACAGTTTCAGTTCGTCACTTCAAGTCGTGCTCGAATTCAATTGAACTAATTTCAAAGAAAAAATTGACACCTGATGGTGGTTCATCTAATTTTTTTTGCATTTTCCTCTCGTGAAAATTACAAAATGAAATTCTGTTAAAATAAAAAAATTTCAAAATTCAAATTTTTTTTCAATTCAATTCAATTCCAATCAAATTCCATTGAAATTAAATTCAATTCAACCAATACCGTGATAATAAATTAATTTTAAATATCATACAACGCATTTCCTTTCAACAATATCCTTAAGCATCAAATTTCATCAACATTAAACTTAATTGACTGTTCAAAAACTTTATTAATCAATAAATTCCAAAAGTAACATTTCAACTTTATCTTACTTTTCATTTTATCCATTTGATATTTTAACATCGCAATAAGCTTTTACACAGTTTTTGCTTAATAAAACAGCATTTTAACCAGTTGAACATGATGATTAATGGGGTAGTTAAGAAATTTAAATTAACTAACGTTGAAGAAGAAGTTTTTTTTTTTGCTTAAAATATTTATTTAACTTGATGTATAATTGAAAAAATATTTTAATTTTGCCGTTGGTAAGGAAACACATGTTAATATAATTTTTTTTTTTAAGGTAAAGACACAGAGGCGTTTGAACTATTTATATGACATAAATTAAAAGTTGTTCCCGCAAATTTAAAATAATTGTACATACTTTGCTAATTAGTCAGATGAGACGTTTCAAAGTCATGTTTATTTAAAAGCATATTTTCATGTAAAAAAAATTTCATTTAAAAAACTTTGACCTTTGCATTCAACAACATATGAAACAAATTTATCATTACAAGTAATTTATTGTTTTCAGTAAAAGTTTCAGTAGCAGAAGAGAAAATACAACAAATCATAAATCTTTTAATTCTATTGAAAAAAAAAATAAAATTGAAAAGCAAAATTCTTAACATAATATTTTGAATCGATTAACATCTGTAAACAATGTTCTAAAACTATTTTTCATCGATAATGATTGATGTAACCTCATTTGAAGTGTCATGTAAAAAAAATGACTTAAATAAAAATAATAATAATCATAATAATGGAAAATATTTCATGAAATTATGTAAGAGAACAAAAAAAATTGAAAGAGAAATTGAAAAATCAATTTTTCTATTGAATTCAGTTAGAAAATGAATTTTTTTCTTAAATGAAAGTTTTTATTTTTAACTTTTTAAACTACTTATTTCAATTTTCTTAATAAAGTCAAACAAAAGTCTATGGATTTAAGTCGATTACTATCTCTCGTACTCCATAATTTTCATATAAGTGTATTATCGAGCTATTTTCAATTATTTTGTCATTATATCACAATCCCACACACACACACACTCATTCATACCCATTTTACGTAGGAGGTAAATTTTTGTTTTTGTAACATTGTCACATAAACTTTTATTTATTGTGTATTGAAACAAATCAATGCACTGTTGTCCGTAAATAATCATAATAAAATAGTAAATTGATAGAAAATTTTATATATATACGTTAAATGGACTGGTGGCCTTAAGGTAATCGATTGATTTGTTTCACTTATGACAAAATAATAATCAAGAGACGTATGGAAAAGAAAAGAATAGAACAATAGAAAAGTTTGGAAAAAGTTTTACTTTCAATATATTTTTTTTGTTTTTGTTTTTTTTTTTTTAATAGAGTGAAACGTTCAAGGATATAAGATAAAAATTGTGATTGTTTTTTTTAGGTTAGAATTTTCCATGAAATTGAAATCATAAATGTAATTTTTTTTTCATATGAATTCACATTTGACACATGAATGTCAAATCAATGACGAAGTTTATTGTTATTTTGATGTGAAACGAATTGTGCTGATATTTTGGTTAGAAGCTATCAAATGTTTGATGGAATAATTTTTTTTTTATTTTTTTTAACGTTGATTGTCGAAAAATGTGATGAAAGTGAGGACTGGTTCACCTGATTTTGAGACACTTTTAAAACTAACACTGACTTGCGACGCTGTTTGTGTTCCTGACTAGGACTGGTTTTGCCAATGATCTGTGCGTCGCTTTCTCGTAAAGAAAATCACGAAAGCAAGCGCTTATCAAGCGAGTAAGCTTAAAAAATCTCGTCTTGATTCTAAATTAATCAATTAATTGATCGGATTCAATCGTACAAAATTCGTTGTTGACATGTTCACTGTGTTGAAATTTCGATCAAATCAAAAAGAGTTCTTACAAGTTTTAAAGCGAAGCTTTAAACGTATTTCTCCTTAAATTGAATTCAATTTACGTTTTATGCATACGAAATTAGTCGAATCAATGTAACTCGAAAAAGCTCTCGAGATAAATTTATTATCTAACGTTTTCAAAAAGTTCTACGAAAAAATGGTGAAAAATCAGAGATTCCGATCATTGGAAAGATAAATTTGTTTAAGAGGTGGCCTTAAAAATTTTTGGGACTTTTTCTATTCGATGAAAGTAACTAAATTGTTCCTAAAAAGCCATTGAATGGCCTCAGAAAGGATATCCCGTAAAAAAATTTAACATTCAACATATTCTTAGTTTGAAATTTAAAATCTAATTGCTGAACTATTCATTCATGGTAATCCCCTAATATTTTCTTAATAAGTTTTTGCAAATAACTTCCATTGTATGGGTATGAAAAAACCTAATAATAATAAAATGAAATGAACATTAAGCCGTTTCGATGATTATCATTTAATATCCTCTCCACAAAAAGGAAGCACACACACACAAAAAAAGGTTTTTGAAATCGTTACACACGAAGAATTTTATATTGCTACTAATCATGGACATATTCAATAATAATATTTAGTTGAGTAAAAAAATGTGACATTATAGAGCACTCACATACATTTCAGTACAATGTATAAAAAAACAAGAATATTTCCACTTGTTGCTTCAATGAAAATTTATTCCACACAAAATATAGCTGTTTTTATACATTTTATTACTCCATTGCTTATTATAATACAATCAAAATGACTTAATATTTTTTTGTTTGTTAGTGTTACCATATACATGATAATAATCGTTACTTGATAAGTTTCTCTCACGCGTGTATTCATGCTGTTTGATTTCATGATGAATTTATAATAATTTGATGATCGGGTGAAGTAAGAACTTTTTTTGTCTCTCTTTTTGTTATTCTGTCAATCGCTTGCGTGATGTAATAAATGTTTGTCATATCAATTTTGATTGAATTGAAGAGACACTGATTTTGATAAATGGAGTATGTTTTCGACGTGTTTCCGGTATAAAAACAACAAATATGAGTTATATAATTTATTATAAAATTCATTTTAAAAATCAAAATCAATTTTTTTTTTTTGGTTTAATAATAATAAATTTTTTTCATTAAACGTTAGGTAACCATAAAAAATAGATTGAAGCTACGTAATAAGTTTGGTTTCATTTGAATTGATTTGTTCTATATAATTAGTTACGCAAGAATTTTTATAGTCACTTTACAAAAAATTAAAATTAATTTGTTTGTATTTATTTTCTTACAATTCAAGTCAGAGATCAAGAAATTTAAAATATTACATTTAAATTCATGTGTGTGAGTGCATTTGAGTGCGTGAACTGCTCCATAGTTATAACGGTTAAATTTGAAACTAACTGAGTAAGCAGATTAAATTTGACAGCTCATTATTAGATATACATACGGAAACTTAAAAAATTCTGTACGTAAATAGAGATTGTTAAACTTTCACTGGCAAACCCAGAAAATTTATACGAAAAACTCTATGGTGGTTCTACGATTGGAAACTTTTATTTTTTTTTAGGATTCCTCTTGAATAACCAGATGGCGCTGAGATTTTACTTTGTAATTTACACACGGAACTAAGTTGAAAAACAACAAAGGCAGGGTAGAAATTGTCGTTCACGTGTGTATTGAAACTGTGTTGACAGGGTCCAGGGAGCCAAAAAATATTTTCTAACGCTATCAAGGTCACTCATAAAGTCGTTGATAACTTCAGTCTTAATGTCATTTAACATATTTCACATTTACAAACAAAAACATTTATTTTAAAAAAAAGACGGCTAAATCCCATTTAAAAGCGCATTTTTTCATGGAAAATAAATCAAACTAAGCAAAATATGGTAATTTTATATTGAACTATAACAATTCATTTGTATTCAAGTGTGCAAATTCTCTTCTTTAGAAAAATTTTTATAATACAATTTCAATGTAACGGTAAAACATAACTAATAATATTGAGTACCGTCGGACGGGGTCAAGATAACCAATCGGGGGTGATTATAACCAAAGTGAAAATTCATTTTTAAAAGAGCCTCATGACTTTATTTTAAAAAATAGAGTTTTAAAATTTCTTCAAATAATATATTGAATTAAAATTGAATACACTTTTTTTTAAATAAAGTCATGAGGCTCTTTTAAAAATGAATTTTCACTTTGGTTATAATCACCCCCGATTGGTTATCTTGACCCCGTCCGACGGTACTCAATATTATTAGTTATGTTTTACCGTTACATTGAAATTGTATTATAAAAATTTTTCTATTGGTCAGAACAAAAATTGTACAAGTTTCAGATTCTAATTTTTTCCCTTGTTTTATGTTTTTGTGTTCACATTTCGAAAACTTGTATTTTTGAAGTTGATAAACTTCACTTACTTCAGTTCATTAGATTTTGGACTGTGATTTTTATTTATTGTTTTTGAGTGTTGATTACGATTCCTAACACTCAAAATCAAGCGATACATAAAGCACATTCCTTTAAGAGATGAATGTGATGTGAATGAAAATTTTATGTTGTTAGAAAAAAATTTTTCCTGTACATTTTAGATATGAGGTGTCTTAGGCAAAGTTGTTCAGATTCATAAGAAGAAAATTTTGGCATGAAAATTTTCCATTTTCCCGGAAAATTTCGGAATTTTCCACCTGGTCACCCTATTTTTTTCTATGGGCACCCTATATTTTTTTGATCCATAAACACTCCGACGGTAAAAACGAACATAAGTCTAGAATATTATATGGGTCTCAGATGAACCGTTTGGGCCCTAGGCGATCTCAAAGAAAAGGAGCAACTACTATAGAACACTTGTAAAAATACAGTTTTAAAATTTCTTCAAATAATATATTGAATTAAAATTGAATACACTTTTTTTAAAATAAAGTCATGAGGCTCTTTTAAAAATGAATTTCACTTTGGTTATATTCACCCCCGATTGGTTATCTTGACCCCGTCCGACGGTAATTCAACAGTTATTATTTCTAAAAAAATTTATGTATAAAGATAATAAAAAAAATAAAGTTAATAAATAAAATTATAGGCGCCTTACCTTAAATCGAGCCGCGATGGATGAATAATATATTTGACTTGCAAACAATGTAACGAATAATAAAACGTTTAATAATAAATAAAACGTACTATGCAAATTGAAGAGGAATAAGAAAATAAATAAATTGTAATAAATCGGATATTGAACCGAAATCGAGCCTTAACAGAATTTGATGAATAATGAGAAAAAAATATGGAACAAGAAAAGAATACACCTGTTACTGAGAATAAGGCAGAAAAAAATTGAATTTATTATTCCATCATCACTTACCTTACAAATAACTTCAACACTTGTTTTAAACTCAAAATTTCATTGTTTCAATGACTCATCTCAAATTGGAATCAACCAATTTTTTTTTTTTTTAAATTAATTTAATTATAATTTTATTCATTGAATTCCATCTCATTTTTAAAATCACGTTATTTACATTTATTTTTTTTTTTCGTATTATTCTGATTAAATAAAGATTGCATTTGCAAACAATAAACAACAAATAAATGGACTTCATTTAAATATTTACATATGTTGATGTGCATTCATTTTACAACAAACAACAACAACAACATTATCCAATATAATTAATACACTAGAATCAATAAATTGGAATCAAACGATCATTACGTAACTTTTCACATTTTTTTTTGAATTAAAATTGAAAAAAAATATAATTTATTTAAAAGCAACTCATGAATCTCATTGTTTAAAAATTATGATGTAGTTAATTAAAACCACTTAACATTACGAAACATTTCAAACAAATCTGTAAGTGGGTCCCACTATGATATATTAGAGTGTGAAATAAACAAGTGTATTTAATTTCCATCGAAGGTTAATAATGCAGCGCTTTAGATGATTTCATTTGTAAATAACACTGTTGAATGAATTGAAATTGAATGAATTTCAACAAAAAAAAAAAAATTAGATTACTCGTTTCTTTTAAATTGCACTGTCATCCCAATGTTCCCAATGATTTTTAAAGTTCGCCACTTTTTCATTTAATGCTATTTTGCCTTTTTAATATGAATCTCAAAACCACAACGTAATTGCTATAAATTGAACTGGTTTGAGCCAGAGTGCAGTTTGGTTTTTAAATTAATTATTTATTGATAGGTAAAACTAATATTTTAAATTAATTTATCAGATTTCTGAAATTTATCAAATGTTCTGTCAATATTGTCATATATCAAGGAAACATTAATGCTTGTCTAATATTTTACGTTTTAGGGCGAAATTTTAAAAATAGACCATTTTGGACTTATGGCTTTGCATACCATTTGAGCACTTTTGGGCGGGACAATCCCGATTTTTAACACTGAATTAATTATTATCAGGAAAATCCAAAAACTGACCTTGATTTCACAAAACATTCCAAGGAAAAAATCGTTGATGAGTAGACAGATCAATAGAGAATCAAAAATTACAGCGTCTTGTACCTGGGTTGACACTCCAGAGGGCGCTGAGAGCTGTATTTGTGATTTATACGAAGAAAAAAGTTTAAAGGCAGCAAAAAATAGAAAGTCAGGGTAAAAGTCGTTGATGACACTGCGAGGGTGTCGGGGAGGGTTTTGGGGGTACAAAAATCCCAAGTAGAGGCTGACAAGATCGTTGATGAACTTCAGTCTAGTAAATCATGAACAGTTTTTAACTGTCCCTTTTTGCTTTGAAAAGTACTTGTTATGTCTAGTTATCATAGAGTGTCGGAGTGAGCGCATTTAAAACGAATAAAAAAGTCATTTTTTATATGAAATACTTAAAAACATTCATGCCACATATCTAGCAACGAATACTCAAAAAAAGTTTTTTTGTATCTTCTTCAATTAAAAAGCATTTTTAATTAATACAAAAAACCTCGTTATTTATTCATTTTATTATCATATATTCATAAACAACACACTTTAAATTTAAAAGTATTTTATTTATTCAACTGTATGTTATTGTTTACCATTTTAATTAAAAATATTTTTGCTTCTCAGAATGCTTCTGATTGACAAAACTTTTTGTTTTAAAGAAATTAAGCATTATTTTAAGTAAATTCATATTATTATTTCAAGAAATTAAGAATGTTTTCATTTCCTAAATTTCCTTGAGGGAGTAAAGACATTTTTTTTGTAACTTTTTTCAAATGAATTGTGATAATATGAAAAGAAATGTCAAATAACAATCATTTTAGATTAATATTAGTACTTGCGTCAATTGTCACATCAATCATGAACTGTAAATCCATCCTCAAAATAAAAGGATGGGTAATTAACATATACTCTAAGTTGAAAACGCCCCGCAAATCACCCAGTAGTGCTTGAGGATAGCACACTAGCGGAGTGATTACCGTTGCGATTACGAGGCGTTTGCGGAGTTATCGCCAAGCACTACGGTTTAATTGTCGAGTGATTTCAACTTAGAGTGTACATTTATTAGGTCCAATGATTTATGTAGACAAAAAGAATTAATGAAAACTTTTAAAATTAATGCTTTTGTGAAATATTACTGCCGCATTTTTTGCATAATCATTCAATTTCTAATATTTTTTTAATACTTTTAATAAAAATTTGAATCCATTCATCTTATCAGTTCATAAAACCTTATTATTACAAACTCATAACTCCAAAGACGGTTTTATAATCAAAATTATTATTATTATTCTTATTGTATGTCACAAAAAGACACATAATAAAAATTTCATGACAAAAGTAGAATACAGTCAATGTCACCACAAGTCACAACCAACAAAGCACTCTGTTTTTTAATATTAATTTTTTTTTTTGCTTTTTATCTGTCAAATAAAAACATGTATGCAAATTTTTTTTCATCATTATTAAACCGGTTTTGCCTACATTGAAATTAATTTTGCTAATATTGTTTGCTTATAATGTGAATAAAAATTCTATGTATAATTATATTTATATATTTTTTTTAATATATGTACTATAAAATTCGGGTATTCATTAAAAAATATAAAAAAAGAATGAAGTAGATTATGAATTGAAATGAGGAGAAGTGGAAAAAAGTAATAAATGGAATTAAATTGTGTACCATGTTGTACGAGTTGACACCATTCACGTTGACGTTTGTTGGTTTGACTTTGAATTTGTTTTACTTTAAATTTATGATTATTTTACAAGAAAAATGCAATGCTGAGATCACTTTGAGTGTCTGTACTTAAAGTTTGGGAGACATTTTTAATAATTTTGGTCCTCCCGTAAGTTCGATGATATCCATATTGGTTTAATTTAGTTGAGATTCTTTAAAATTCCATTCTTTTTATCATGGGTACGAAATACACTCCCCTGCTTAGAGGTGCGGATTTTTTAAATGAGTTGGGGAGGGAGCTGTGGTGTTAAAATTCGTCAGCCATCCCATAATTTATTAAAATATAGGAGAAGCTGAGGGAAACCCCTGCCCTTTTAACACCGATCCTGCTCCCTCGCATCATTCTAACGTTAAGGTTTTCATTTTTTTCAAGGTCACTCAATGTTCATTTTTTGTTATATCAAAAAAGTAATTTTCCCAAAAAAAAAGTACAACACAGATATCCGTCAAGTTAAGAACAAACATTAAAAATTCCATTTCAAGCAGGAATTTACTAAGCCCTACTTAAAATCTTTCATTTCATGACATTTTAATAATAATAATAATATCATTCCATTTTACATCTTGTAGTTATACACGATTATTTTTTACATATAATATTTTAACAACAAATAGAATATAAATTTGACATGAGATTACATGAAATACATGTAACATGTCAACAATTTACTGATTAAAAACTTTATTACAACTTGATATTTTAATAATAGAAGAAATATTCTTAAAATTTCATGGTCTATTGATTTTGATTGCATTTGCAACTAGTTTTTCTCATATAACATGAAATGAAACTTTTTTTGTTGAATTCAATTTGATTCAATTTAAAAAAAGAAATTGAAATCTTTGAATCATAAAGAAGAAAAAACAATTTTGTTAATGTAGCCATTAATATTGAATCAGATTTTGTTCCTTTCAAAATAAAAGGAAAAATATAAGTTTTTTTTCCTTTGTTGTCGTCAGCAATGGCATTGAAACTTTTCTTTTTTTTTTGATTTAATGCATTTCAGTGGAATTATTTATGTTGGACAAAAATAGTTCAACTGTTACAAAATGAACATGACTCTTTAAACGTAAGTCAATTTGGTACACTGTGAATCGAATAAATTGCATGAAATTTATTTTGAGCTCCCATATTCTGGTGGCAGGTTGCACTTAAGCCTGCTCTCAGGCCTTTAGTCGGGCCCATTGTGCATACCCGTTATCATCATCCGAGGGACTTAGCTTTTGGACTGTCATTCCAAGCAGTCGCCACATTTATCTAGCCTTCAACTCAAATTGAGTAGCCGGAAAAATGGACATTTGACATTGTAAAGTAAAATGGCCGGAGCGAGAATCCACCACTAACTTTAATTTATGTTTTCATTTGCAGTGTAGACCGACATACAAAGACCCTGCAATTTAATTAGATTATTTATTCATATCTTTTGGTAGTTACTATTCTAGTATTTGTATTGTAAGTGGACTTTCGTTTATTATTAACTTAAATTATTAGTTGTTTGAAGCACTGACTGTTTTTTTATGTCACGTGTGTAAATAAAAATTATGTTGTGTTAAAAAGGAAAAATGGGTATACCTTATAAATAAATAATGTATCGAACACGCACATGTGAATTTCTTCGTACTTGGTTTGATTAAAGGTAATACAAAATACTAAAAGTGTTTCAAATTCATGCTGAATTAACGAGTCTGAATTCTACAAGATTATTCCAAGTATTGGAAATACAGAAAAACAAAAAAAATTGTATTGGCCTTGTACCATGATAACAAGAAATGATTAAATTGCATGTTAAGTAAAAAAAAAAATCCTAAATATTACATGAAAGGGCAAATAGATATGATGTATCCTTACTTGTTATGAATTTTTAGTGCATTTTCCCTGTTAATTTGAAAAAATGCGATCACATGGATGATCTGTGATGTCTGTCTAGGCTAGTTTTAAACAAAAAATCATGCATAATGACTTTTAAAATGAAATTTTTACATGAAATTCAAAATCAAAATCAAGCCCTTGAAATGCGCTTGTGAATTAAGGTCACGATCACGTTTTTAGTTTTCTTACAATTCATGTTCCCATTAGAATGTGAAGGAAATATTTCTGATGTAGAGGAATTTTATTTATTTATTGCTTGTAAATTGCTTGCAACGGTATATAAATAAAATATGAGGGTATGCAATGTAAGAAGATTTATTTTACTGTTCATTTTTGATATAATACGATTAAAATTCTGAAAATTGTATCATATGGCGGATATTGAAACAATATTGATTTGGCTTTCCTATGGAGAATTCAGGAAATTTATGAAAAAACCATAAATCAGTCCAATTCATCAAATGCATCTTCATCTGAAACATCCTGAATTGCATTGATCAAAAAATAAACTTTCCCAATATTCTGCGATATCAAAATTCAATGAAACTATCCTTAATTTTTTGCATACACTATACCTTAATTGCTCAATTCAAAATGTCACTCAATATATAATTGACAATTTAAGTTCAATTATAGCCTTAAGTCATTTAAATAAAAAATTGATGGTCTTAAAATTCAAATTCGAATAGACAAAATTAATAATCAATTATAATCATATCAGAAATCACAGACAGACAGACACAAAATCTATATTTCCGAATATTATATATCACAAAATAAGAGTATTGTGTGGTTACATTTGACCTAAATTCAATTATGATTGTTATTATTTCAACTATTCACGTAAAAGTTATGAAATATTTGAATAACATTCTATGAAAATTGTTATCAACATGAAATAAAAAAAAAATCATATCAATATAAATTATTTGAAATGATAGCTTTTGACAGAGAAGAGACAAAACGGAAGCAGTATTTAACGACATTGATAAGTGTTTGAAGGATAAAAATATTGAATAACATTTACATGGAAATTTATTCTGATTAAGTAGATTTCGTTAAAAACTTCTCATATCCCTTTTTTAACGTCTGGTTAATTTTTTTGCAAATGAAATGAAATATTTTAAAAAATATTATATTTTATTTTTCCAATAATTAAATACACAAAGTAGATTAAAAGTGTATAATATGGTAAATTTGATTAAATATCTGTTAGTCTGCGAATTATATAAAAATTGGGATCATTGTTAAGCATATTAAATTCAGTTTGGCCACACACATGCAAAGTTAAACTTTGTAGTGGAAAGATACCATATAATTGATCTATTTATAGCTTTAATACGATTTTAAATTGGTAAAATAGGACAATATTGATTGCAATTAACTTTAAGAGGTAGACTTTGATCGGAAAATGTATTCAAGTGCTATTTGAATATTTTCGGCAAATCACCTGGGAGTGCTAGGCACAGACTTCAAGAGAGAACATGATTCATTTAAGAATATGCAAATGCACTGGAATTGTACTCCGTCAACGCCCTGTAAATGTCAATTAATGTTCTTGATCCATGGTACAGAGCAAATCAAGTTAGTATATGAATACAGTTTCAATAAAATAAAATATTGAGAGAGAGTTAGAGAGATAGAGAGACAATCAAATTCGAGATTAGAAAATGAGCATATTTTTTAAACCAAAAACTTTTAAACAGCGAATAGCACAGCTGTTTTTCTCTGAGAATGAGAGAGGCAAAAAAAGAGAGAGAGAAAAAATATTTATACACCAAAAGAAAGAGAGAGAAAGAAAGAGTGAGAGAGAAAATTTCAATAAAAAAAAAACACAGAATACGAACAAAAGCTATATTAAATTTAATTTTTATTTTTCTTCCATGTACATTCCCTCACTTTAAATGGTTAATGTTAAAATTTATTATTAATTTATCTGGTTTCCATTTAATTTTATTTTTTTTCCATTCATACTGATATAATAATAATGCTGATGATGATGATAAGTATTTCTAAAAATAGTAAAAACATATTCTTTAATACTTTTTGTCAATATACGTCTAATATTGAAAAAAGATAGTAAAATTTATTGAGAAATGCAAAGAATATGATAAAAATAGTTTGTTTGTAAATATTCTATTTATTTCCAGTTGACGTATTTTAATAAATGTATGTCTTGGCATTATTTTTGATCGTCTTTTTTTTTTGTTTACTTATCCAGCAACGTTAATAAAAAAAAAGAAGAAAAGTAATAATTTTCGGTGTATTTCCAAATAACAAAAATATACCATAAAATAATAATATTCGGGAAAATTCCTCTATTTTTGTTTATTTCAATATTTATTTTGATAATAACAGATTAAATAATACTTTCCTCTATAAAATGTTTTTTTTGTGTATTTCGAATATTAATGCCATTTCAACATTATGTATGTGAGTCCGTTAAACGTCCGTGTAAATTTCTACAGGAATATAAATTGAAATCCAAATCGACTCTCTCACATCAATCCACGATTATGGTTTCCTATTTTTTCATTGTTTATTCAATGATCATAGTTTTCCTCTGTTTAATTGAAATTTTTATTAACATTTATCATATTTTTGTCTGTAATTTATCGGCTTACATAATTTTTTTTTATTTAATTTACTTTTGCGAGTTCAGTTTTTTTTTCCTATCCATATTTGATGTTAACCAGGCGTTTCCATTATTCATGTAAAAAAAAATTGAGTACTTTTAATTCAAAATTTTCCATCGATAAACATCACCATTAAATATTTTTGTCGGAAAATTTAAACAAACAAAAAATTTAATTTGTTTACTTTGTCGTTTGCTTCATAATTCATCAAATATTTTTTATGCGTTATTTTGTAGGACACTACAGTAAAAAAAAAAATTATAATAATTTATGAACCATTAACTCCATTGCTATGCATTACATTTTGTGTATTGAAATTTATTGTCAAGAAAAAAATATGAAATATTGACACAATTCTTATCAGTTTACGGTTCGTTTTTAGTCGATTTCTTTTTTTCTCAGTTTTTTTTCAAAAAATGATTCAAGTGAAAAAAGAATTCAATATACAATTTAATTATCCGTTTTATGCACAGTTTGTTGTATGATCTTTTAAAGGAAAATAATGGGAAAAAATTATTTATGCATGAAAAATATATTTACAAATATTATAATGACGGTTATGATGATAAACATTTTATTTAACATTTAACACAGGTAAGTAAAAATTACAAATTGAGTTGAATTTAAAAAGGTGACGAACAATTAATTTGAAATTCAATAACGAATAATGAGCAGCTGATTTTATTTATATTGACTTACAGAGAAATTATTCAAAAAAAAAAAATATAAAAAATGTAATTACATGAAAAAACAAAATATGGGTAAAAGATGGCCTTTTCATTATCTTACCGACATCAAAAATTTAGAAAAAATGTCACCATTTTTCATAATTTCTCTTTTTTCCTTAATTACTTTTGATTGATAACTCCTTATGGCATCCAATCTTGTCTCCTTCAAACTTGTTATTAAAACCTTAAATCGATTTTTAATTAATCTTCTTAAAAAAACTTTTTTTATTTCTAATTTTCCTTTTTTTCAAGTGAAATTTGCTTCAGGGATGTAACCTGAAAACGTAAGACAAAACTGAATCAATTGAATTTTAAAACATTTTCCAAGTCTATAAAGCACCATCACAGAAAATCTTGAAAGGTTTGAACAAAGTCCTTTTTATCATAACAGAATAAAAAAGTTTTAATATTTAAAAACATTTATCTACATTAAAAAGTTAGACAGACTTCAATGTTTTAGTAAAACAGGAAAAGAAGAAAATGTAAGGAGCACACAAAAAATTAATTCGATAAATAATTTTATATCTTCTTTTAAAGTAACAATTTTCCTCATGTACTATGAAATTTAGATACATACTTGTCAAGTCAAAATACCTCAGAGGATTTTCATATGAAATAAGTAAACATACACAGCCAATATAACATAAAATAAATAAAAAAAATGTTATCTGAGCTGAATTGAAAATTGAATTTAAAGCAGATTTTTATTTCGCATTAACTTACCAATTTCATTTATAAGTAAGGAGAAATATAAAATTGATATAATTTATGTGAAAATTGAGATAAAATTAGCGGATACAATATCATTTTAAATTGTAATGTCTCACTTGAGAGATAAGATTATAATCAGACACTTGTCTGGTATTTTAGATAATTCATCATGTTTCGTTTTTTTTTGCATTTCAAGAGATAATTTGCATTTAGTTGATGTAATAATTACATTGAAGGTGTAAATTTTCCTCTCATATCGATCGAAATGTTAATGTATAACATGAACAAAGAAAGATAGGACATTGACCTAACTCATAGTGTTGTTTATTAAATGCAATTTGTGTTTCAATTAGATAGGGATCAAGGAATCACATTTTTTAAAAAAACATTCCCTTTAGAATGTGTAGTTGAATGAATTCTTTGTTTGAATGTCACATACAGCTGCTAAATTTAACAAGAGCATGTTTATTTTCAACATAAAACATTTACAACCGCCTAGCATAAAAATAACAATGAAAGTGACATAACATATCTGCCAGTAATCTGCAGAGTTGTAAAAATGCTATGCTAGTAAAAAGCAAACACGATATGATAAAAAAATAAAACAACAAACAACTTTGGTATGTACTCAGAAAACTAGGCTAGTATTGTTTAGCAGAAAAACTGATGAATAGTCTCAAACAGATGAATACAAAAGAAAGGAAAAAAATTGCTGGGAGGAAGAAGAAATGAGAGGAAAAAGTGATTCTATTTATTTTGTTTAATAGCTTTCTTTTATTCTGCACCCCATATTCTATGAAAGACGATGTACATACGTACAAACTCATCTTTTAATGTAATAGTTTATCAGTTTAAATTGCTCTTACAACATTTTTAGTGCCCTTATATAATAATAAGACTTTTGACTCTTATTTTTCAACATGATACTTAGATTTTTTGAGAATATTTAAACGTTTCTTATAAATTCAGACTGTAAACTGATTTTTAAAGAATAAAAACTTTAAATTTTGATCTTGTAGTGGGTTGAAGGGTCGCCGCGGCAATAACTTTAGATGTTTTGTTTACTTTTAATCAATTTTCTTTGTCTACTTGTTCTTTTCCAGCAGGCAAATTGGCCTCAACTGGTTCGATTGTTTTAAAACCTCCTTGTTTGCTAGGAGGCAGATCACCTTGTGTTGGTGACCTGATTTCCTAATTTTCTTGTTCGTCAGGAGACAGTTCCACCTCAACTGGTGGCAAGTGATTGCATTGATGAGGTAATTGGACAGAAAACCTTTTTTGTTCATTGGGAGAATAGATATGAAAAAGGCTCCACCGCGGTCCCTGCGGGTCCTATTGTGGATAAAAAATGGTTGGATTGAATTATCTAACAGTGCAAAATTTAACCCATTTTGTGTGCTCATCCTTGTCTAGGGAGCATGCTGAACGGCTCTCCTTTCAAATGACACAACGAATTATATTTTCATTCCACAGTGCAGCAAGTATCCTTGTCTTAGCTTGCCATATTTGTACTGATTTTCTGGACGTTACCATTTTTCATTCTTAGAATTCAGTTTTAGATCTGAGTCACAAGATAAATGTCTTAATTGTCGTGTTAGGCTATCAATCAGACCTCATCAAAAATTAACTTTCACTGAAAAAAAAGAATCAGTTAAAATTTAAAAAAAAGATTATTTTCATGCTAAAATTAAAACAATTTAACAAATTATCTGGTTTTCTTTTGTTAACAGAATATAGGCCACGACGATTATTTTCTCATTATTATCATTTGTTCTATTCCTGTATTTTTCCATTACGATTTTTTTCGTTAAACTTTTTTTATAATTTCTTAACGTAGATAAAATTGTTATAATGGCAAATAATAATAAATTGTTGTAAGACATGACTTTTACCCCTTTTTTTGTTATTTACATTTTCTTGTTTTTTTTTCTTATTCTCATTTAATGTAAACAGTATCATCATGATATGATTACAGTTATTAAAATTAGTTTTATTTTCAGACAATAGTAAAAAAGCAATAATCATTACTAAAATTTATATACATATAGATAAAACTATAGCATTACATGTAAATTCAATGGAAAGAGAACATTGAAATGATTTTTTACTTTTTTTATTATTTTACAAAACATTCACGTTCAGACTTGATTAATATTCACTTAACACAAATTTCATACGTACCAGCATATCATAAAACCCATTCCACCACAAAAAAGAACATCCTTGTAAATTTATATATTTTTTTTCATACCACAAACACGTATAATTCATGTCGGTTAAATGTGTTCCAGTTAAATTTTCTCCATTGAATATGAATATGGAAAAAAATGAAAAGACAAGTCACACAATGAAAATAATAATAATAATGAAAATATAATAATATAATAACAATAATAATGAATATCAGGATAACCATGAAAAATCTAACGTACACCTGTATAATATCGCATGTATCTGGATTTATGGAAAGTTTGAAGTAAAAAAAAACAATAACAATAATAATATACCATGTTTTGCATATTTTATTCAGTTGTTTCATCGTTTCATTTCAAATTAGTTGCGACTTGGTATTCAAATAAAACGGTTGTTTGAATTTTCTTGATACGTCGCGATTTCTTGTTAAATAATGAGTACTGTACTGTATTGGAAAAAAAGTAATAAATAAATGATTGTCTTCTGCTTGAGTTTTCATGTCATTGAAATTTAATCACGACAATAATTTTAAAGTTAAATAAAACTTTGAAGGAAATGGCATCATTTTTTCATATAACTAAAATTGATATTTGTGATCGTAATGAATTACATCAACATACAAATCGAGTAAGGAAACAATCAGCGAGTGTAGGATTGGTTAAAAATGGTTCATCGTACCGTGGATCAAGTCAAAATATCCATTCAAAGACATTTAGGCCAGTGCTAAGTGAGGAAATTGTGGCACAGCAAAGGACTAATATTGTGGCAAATAATTATGTGAAATTCAAGGAGAGTGCACAGAGAAAAACGAAAAGACGATTAAAGAAACCGATTTTATTTGCGGATTCTTACAGTAATCGTGAGGTTTTGCAAATACCGTGCTTTACATTTCCAAAGTGAGTGGGAAACATTTAACAAAAAAAATATGTTTTGCTTTCAAAAAATCCGAATATTTCGAGCACTTTGAGCCAATTTCCATACAAGGCTTGTACGCGAAAGTTGTTGTTAAAATAATCAAAGTTTTCAAGATCTTTGATTGACTCTTACATGGTTTTTGATAAGATTTTTGATGCATTTCCAGTTAATTTGGATAAAAATTTCGAATATTATGGACACTCTTTGCGTGGGGTGGTTTGCGGGACGTTTTCAACTTACAGTGTATGAACTCAAGTTTTTTACCTGCCAAGCGTTTTTTTTTTGCGATTTTGTAAAACTAGACATAATTCCACAAAGACATTTCAATATGGGTCCTGGCTCCTGGTCTCTTAGCATTGATCTTTCAATTAATTCAGGTCATCTCACTCCTAAATTTTTTTCTTACTGTGAAACAAGCTTCTCATCTTCTCTTGTATTAATTTCAGTTCAACTAAAAACCTTACAGCTTAATTGGATTCTGTTTATGATAAAATTACCTGAAATTCATTACCTTATAAACAAATAAAATTAAGAAGATAAACAAAAATTAATTTGAGAACCCATTTACTGTATCATAAATATTTAATTTCATATATCAGCTTTTCTTTCTTTCCTTAAGCTCACACCAATAAAAACCAAATAAAAAAAAATCATATTAGTTACTGCAATCTTGAAACAAAGAAAAACACTCATGAATTTTATATTTCCATGAAATACAATCAACTAAAAATAAGAAAATGTAATTGAAGAGGATGAAAAATGTTGTGGCAGAGCAACAAATATATTTTATAATTGAAATGCAGGATTTTCTTCCACTTAAAATGAACGTCACATAACTTATTTTTTACATTACAAATGATATTCATGCTAAAATATGTGATATGTGAATAAAAAATTGGTTTTTATCTGTCTACAATTATAAACTATTCCATTAATCTGAATATTTTTCCGTTTATATGACAGTTATATGTTACATTGCAGATGGAGCTTTACATATTAAATGTTTGTGTTCTTCTTGTGAAAATAATCATATTGTAAAACCATTGTTATTACATTAAAAATTCAAGGTTGTTGTGTTGTGAATTCACGAAGAATTATCTGCAGAGTAACATGGAAAACTTTTCTTGTTGTTGGGTTTTTATTTTAATGCAAATAAATAATAAAAGTGAGCATGAAATGTGAAAATGCATCGGTATTTACAATTCACTGGATATGAATTGTATTAAAAAATGAAAATAAGTCACGAAATTGTCAAATGGGGTAACAAAAACTGACTTTCATACAAGGAAATTATTAAATTTTAAAAATTCATGCTGAATTTGGAACTCAAATTGAAAGTTAATTTCCCCGCATAAATTTACATATCAAAATGGTGTGAAAAAATATATGTGAAGGCTGAATTTGTTTAACTCTATTTGCTTAAAGTGCCAAGTAGTGCACATCTACTTGTTGCTAAATTTAAATTTTATTTAATTATAAAAAAATGCGCTTTTATGTTCTATCAAGTGACGAAAGTAACCTTTAATTACAATTTTTGATCCAGAAAAAGTTAATACTTATTCAAAATAACACTAAGGTTGCATGATAATACGATAATCAATTAATATTGCATGATATGTTCGTTCAATTATCCACTTAAAGTTGTTTTCATTGTGCAATTCAAGTTATGTGAAACTTTCGAAACAAGGAAAATGCTGTATAATTATCTTTATTAACATTACATGTTACTATTTTTACCTTGACAAAACACAGCTGTGACAGTAATATGTTGGAAAAAATTTTTTATGTTCAGTAAATTGATAAATCTGAATTATTTACTGAGGTAATCCATCATGAAGAGACATTTTTCTAGGTAGAAAATTAAATTGGAACAGAATTTCAATTTTTTGTATGGATGATAGTGATTTATTTTTATGTTGAAAAAAGTTAGGTATTTTAAAAATGCATGATGAATTGGAAAATATACATTTTAAATATTTTTCCTGCTTTTAGAGGAAGAGGAATAAATTTAAGAAAAATATTTTTTTTTCAATTTCTAGAAAAAGACAAAACAGAAAATAACACAGTTGTGTTTACGCAGTATGACCTTGGTCGCTTCAGGCAACGTTGTACCACGACCCTAATTTTTACAACTTTGCTTCAGGTCAATTTTACTTAAATTTCATAAAAGTTTGACGTTTTCCCGGAATTTTGATTCAAATTTATTTATTTTTTTAATAAAATTGCGTATCGTGAAATCCTGAAAAAATTATGAGTACTTAAAATTATTTCATTTTAACCTTTATTACCGATATCATCTCATCGCGTAAAAACTTAAAAAAATATTATTATAAATTTTTTTTTTTTTGGACTATTAATATTCATTTATTTATTTTAATATAAACACTTAACATTTGTCTATTTATTTAAAATAAACACTTCCGATCATATAAAAACCAGCCAAATGGCCTTAACATTGAACCAACTGGTGAAATTCAATATAATGAACCAAATGTGTTTACTTTTTAATATTTGGGGTGAGGCTTGAATTCAAACAAATTCAATTAACGCATAATGTTATGTAACAATAAAAGTTTGTTTTTGGTGTTAATAAAATGAATATCAAATGGGTAAATAACAAGAATTAGACTCAGATGAAACACAGTGCATGGAGTCGTGATAAAAAAAATCAGATTCCAGAATCTCTTAAAAATCCATCTTGAGAATATTGATTAGGGATGAAATTTGAAGGAAGGCGGGTCTAGCCACTCTCACTCTTTGCTTAGCCCACCTAAAATTTTTCTTAAGAATTATAGTTGGCCCCCTCCCCCATAAAAGAAAAATTCTAAATCCGTCTCTGATATCCGACACATTCCGATACTTGATTCACGAACCTTTTGTAACAAGAACATTCTTTGCTGCACTGATGAGACCTCTGTTTGAATATAATAGCTACATTGGGTCTCAAATCATGCCAATGTGTTCCTAAAAGAGCATTTTTCTTAGAAAAACGAATTCTATCGAATGACGTGAATGAGTCTCACTTTAAAATTTACACAATTAATTTGTACCTATTATACTTAAAATCTATACAATTATTTTTTTTTCACTCACGTGATCTTATCTGAAATTTATTAGCAAATTTAAATAACCATGCAAATTGTATGATATCTTATTTTAGTCAATTACCATAATTACACACGATATCAAATAGTTTTATCTTATAATCAGTTTGATGATATAATTTTTGATTGTTTACGTTACTTATTGAATTTTATTACACTACTAAATTAAATTTTTTATTGTATGTATATAATAAATCAAAAAAAAATATGTTAAATGAAATGTTTTTTTCTTGTTTAATTTCAGATTGAATGAGCACCAAGTGATAAGAGGACGGAAAACGCTGTGCAAATTTTTGAATAAAGGATTAGTCTCAGAACCTGTTGAAAAATTGTCGGCTGTGCAAGACGTGTCCATACTCAAATATCTTTTGTACAAAAATGAATTTTATTTGCGTCGTCATTACCGAATTCCGAAAACTGTGTTGTTAAGAAATTCACTTGATTTTAAAAGTCTCTTCTACAAACTTGAAACATCATCTTCTATTTCAGTTGATCCAATTAAAAATCATCATCATCATAATCACGATAAGAACACTTCTAGTAATTCACATCGATTAGAGGAGCACACGACCGAAACACTTAGACAATATTATTGGAAAAGATTAAGTGCACGTGCTTCCAGTAAAATTCCCATTACACCAAATAAATTTATTGAGACAGCTGTTCGTTGTTACATTGAAGGGTTTCAGTGGCACATTACCTATTTGGATTTGTGTGCATCAAAAAGTGCAGTGTTACAACAAAAGTATGCGTCAAATGTGCAACAACGACAACAAAAATATCGTCAAAGTCTTGTTATAAAAAGTGACATGAACATTGAGGCAAATACAAATGATATATTAGTATCAAAATTTAATCAACTGAATATAAATAATAATAATAATAATAACAGTACATTACCAACCATTGTGTTAACAGATTGCTCTGAAAATTCAAGTGATACAAATAATTCAATCATATATTTAACTGACAATAGTAATTCTGAATCATTACATGAAATAAACGAACAATTGAATATACCTGCAATACGGTGTCACGTTGAGGCAAGGCCTCCAAGCAATTAGGTGATCATATAAATGTGTGTGTTTTAAAGTTTTATACAATTTTATATGCCTTCATATTGTTGAAAAAAATTGATATAAAAAAATTAATTGTTGCTTACCATTTCCTCAAAAAAAAAACAGAAATTGTCATAACAATCACTTAAATAAAAATAAAATATCATATTACAATTTAAAACAATGGTTTCAATAATGGATGTTGAGCCAAGTAATGAAATCTGTGATAATTGTCCAATGTTATCACAACAAAGACCAATAGATATAGAAATACAATCGGCTGATATACAAGTGATACCACTAAAAGTGACCGAAAAGAATGTTTTAAAGAAAAATATGAAATTAGAATTGGCATCACCTGCCTCACTCGAACAAATTGAAATTCGATTGAAAAATGATAATTCTACGAGTTCAGATAATGAAAATTGCTCGGCCAATGCTGAGAAAAATGATTCAGGGAGTGGACAAGTGAGCAGTGATGAGGATGAAAATGCAAAAAATAATAATGCTGAATTTAGGTCACCCATGTCTCCAAGGTCGCCAAGTGCACAAGGTATGTTTATGAATAAAAAAAAAATATTTAACCATCATAATTTTTATTCTTTGTATAGGTCGTTATGGATCAAGGATGATTCCGCATCAGAATTCATTAACTTCCGCAGTTGATGTTGTAGATGATCGTAAGGCCTTACGTGATGCCCTTTATCAGGGTATTTTTCATCGTCATCGACGCACTATTTTCGCCATGGGCAGCTTCCTACGCATGTTGAAAAGTAAAAATTCACAATACAATTCAATTCGTAGTTCATCAGAGGGCGAAGGAGAAGAAGATAAATCTGTTTAATAGTTTTTTTTTATTTCATTTGTGTTATGATTACATAGAGTTGTGTCAAATGTTATCTTTAAATATAAAATAATCATAATAAATATAAGAATATAAAGGAAAAAAGAATTATTTTGATACCCAATGTAGTAACCAATGGCATAAACAGGATTTTTACCTTTTATACAAACAAAAAATAGTTAATAACTATAATCAAGAACAAAAACTAATGTACTATTAATTAAACTTATAGAATCTCTTTCCAAGAAAACACACATTGAGTTGATAGAAAAAATTCCGAATAATTTAAGGAAACGAGTCGACTTAAACTAACATTATAACAAACATTGCCTTACTCTTGTCCTTACTAATTCAGTACTATGACTTTATTGAAAGTTTTCTATTTTTTTTCTTATATTTTACTATTTTCTATTGAAATCAATATTCAGAAGGCCACACAATGAATCTGAATTCTTATTCAAAATAAAACAAACCAAAGGTTCTTAGAAGAAAACAAAAAAAGATACCATACAACAGTTTTTGTTCGAATATAACAAGATCACATCATTACATTTTTCTGAGAAGGAACTGACATGTATGTATTTTTTAATGATATTCTGGTAAAAACTTGTTGACTGCTGTAAAAAAAAAAGTTAAAAGTGTCATAAAATTCTAAAATTTCCTTCTCGTAAATTAAAATAAATCATGAAAATCCTTCATTAAAAATTTCAAACGTATAATATTAAATTTATTATTACATAATTCCTCTCATCATCGTCTTTTATCTCCTGAATTGTACCAAAAGACTAATCAAAAATTTGCATTACAAAGTCAAGCGTATATTGTACGTTTTTTTTTATTAAGGTTTGATGATAGTCTGTGAGATGCTTATTAAAAGAAAATTATTATTATTATTATTTAATTCTTATGATACGAATTCCATCTGTGAATTTCATTATGATGATGTTTTAATAATTCATCGTACTTCAAAAGTAATTAACACGTTGTTTCAAGTTAATTCCCAAAGCACAATTTATAACTTTGTTTTGATTCCGTGTATTCTTGGGTTGGTTGAGGAAATTTTATGCGATTTTATTTTAGCTCACTCAAAAGGACGTATGAGACTACCTCCTTGTTCTTCCATCACTTCCATTTCTGTTTTCAAAGAATATTAAAAGAGGTTGGTGAGTAAGCATCACATTCATGGTCAAATTCATTCTTCAGGTCTAATTTGACTTATGTGTCTTGAAATCGAAGTTTTTCTTGAGGCCTTGTGCGAATTAAAGGGTTAAAATAAAGGTGCAAAATATTTCATAGCCATATTTCAATCAATTTATTTTTTTTTTCTCTTCAAACCATAATTTTATACTAAGAAAACAATTATTTGAATATGTAATTTATTTCACCATATCTTGTGCAGACTAAGTTTTCCAATTAGACATAAAAAGAAAAACTGTAGCGAATTTGGCATCTGCCTTTAATCACTGTTAAACTAAATTTATACTTAAAATTGTTATATTAGTAAACTGGTAAAAAAAATGTGGCCAAAGTAGAATTTCATTAAATAAATTCGAACATTAGTATAAAAATAAATATTTTTCTTATCTCAATTGGTAAATTTATCATGAAAAATTCCAAAATCTTTAAATTTTTTCATTTAGTACTAGGCTACGAAAATCATATTAATACCATAAACTTATAAAATTAATATATGCGAAAAAAAATATATAAATAGAAAAAAAAATTGATAACTAAAAAAAGAATTTATTTAAATAACAATAAAAGTTAAATGAATAACAGTTAAAAAGTGTGTTTATACCTTAAATGTATGTAATTTATCATTAACGAACATATTCATTAAAGAAACTCTCCCATCTAATGCATAAAAAATGAAAGAAAATTGTATAAAAAATTATTAAAATAATAATGATAATAATCCTAATTGAATAAAATGTTTTTATTACCTAATCGACTTTATTTCTATTTTTATTATCCTCAGTATATCAATTAGAATTATATTATTACTAAACTAATATAAAGAGGACTTAATAATAATAATGAAATGATGTCTTTTTAATTTTGACATTGGTATATAATAAAATCTAATTTACTTATATAAAAGTATCTTGTAATTAAAATTTCACAAGTAAAATATGTTTATGATCATCATAATAATACACTAAAATATTATTATTAATAGAGAAAATCATATGAAAGGGAACAAAATAGAAAAAAATATGCGAAGTTAAATATTGTAGAGTTAAGGTAACAGTGCTTTTTTATTTTCATAATTAAAAATTTAATGTTTCTGTTAAGAAAATCGTGATCCAAGAATAAATTTATTATTTGTTCTCAAATATTACATTTGATAGAGGCCTAAAATGTTTTATTCAAAAGTTTATTAATTACAGATATTTTAAAATTAAAAGTTGCATGAAGAGTACTAACAATTTAATTAAAATAGAATTAAGAATTGTTATTTTAAGTTAAATTTGCATTTTTATTCTTTTAATTTGTTTTAAAGTTTTAAGTAATTAATTGAAATAAAGGAATATTGTTGATAGAAAATTAAATAAAAAAAAATATGTTTTATATTAACACTTGTTGTGTTACACTGCTCAACATGTAAGACAAAAAAGGGCTCATGTTCAATTTATTTATATAGATTTTAAATTAACACTTAAATGGAAATCCGGGACTTATTGACCATAAAACTTAAAAAAATGAATTTAAATTTATTTGATATAAAACTCAAACCATAATGTATACGAAATCTCACTCACATGAGGTACATAATCCGACGTTACGAGGAAAATGTAGCAACACTTATTTGTCTACCAAGCTAATCTAATAATATTTCAGACTTAATCTCGACAAAACTCTAACATCAAAGTATAATTAAAAAACCAATAGAGTCATAAGCATTCTATATTTCGTCCTGTAACGTTAGAATCGTACTGGATATTTTATCTTCGCTTAATTGCGGTGAACTATTAAAATTTGCCGCTGAACCTTCAAAAAAAATGAAATTGCAGATTCAGGCGGCAGAAAAGTTTTCAAACAGGACAATTAGCATTGCGTATATCTTTGGGCTTACTAGCTTGTGTTGCTATTGAGCCAAAGCTGTCAGTAGAAACTCGCCTTCTCAATAACTTATATGGTCAGGTTGTCAATAACTTATAACATTATTGTTTGTAACAGTGAGCATCTATTTGATGCGTTGAAGTTATGGAGGAAGTGACATCTGATCAGGTAAGATTAAAGAGTGAAGTTAAAAATATGTATCAAGTTACTTTACTAAGATGAACCTAATTCAACTTTTTGATCTTATGTCCATTTAATTCTCCTTGCGAAAATTCCGAAGAAGAGGTCTCACATAGCTTATGCAGCTGAAAAGGTTTGAGCAATTACAAAAAAGGCAAACAACCAAAATAACCAACGAAAAAACACACAAGATAAAAGTTAAAAGTTTGACGATTTTTTTTTTCAGAAGAATCTATCACTACTTTACAACTGGTTATGCCAAACTTAACTTATGCAGTAAATCATGTCACATTACTTACTAAGATAAACCTTTACTCTAGAAATAAATAATTGAAATAAATTGACCCTTTTATGTCTATGAGTGTTAAAATGGATAACAACAAAAAGCATACTTTTTAAATATTTAATACAACAAAAATTGATTTATTACAGCAAAAATTGATTTAAAATTGAATTATATTCCAAATTTCACGAGCTTTTATCACTCCTCACAGTTTGTGGCTTCTTAATGTAGGCTTTGATATAAAAATCAGCAAACAAAACTAACATAAACAAATTTTGAATGGCTGCAATAAAGAGGAGAGCTTTTGGATGAGAGCAATCAGAATAAAATATCGGAAGTCCAAAATGAATAAACAAAATAACAAATTGAATCTGTGAGAAATAATAAACAAAAGATATATATATTTTTTTATCGGAAATTAAAAAAATTATAATAAAAAGTTACCAGTTGTAATTGCGTGATATGTTTTTTCCACCAAATTGATTCCTTTAGTTCTGGCTTGAATGATGTCAAAAAATAATAACCATACATGAAGACATGCACCCAACTGTTAACTATACCCAAGAGCACGGAGTGGCTTCCTAAAAAATAAGTGTAATAAAAGTTAAATTTATTATTTGAAAAGTAGTTAATTAACACACTGTGTTTTTATTTTAATAATAATTATTATTTTTTTAGCATGTCACCAACCTGCCATAAACTTATTAAAAACATATGCTCCCATTACAATACCAGCATGATGATACTTGTGTAAAAATGTTATTTGCCTGTAACGTTTGCGTAGAACAAAGAATATCTATAAAAAAGTATTATTAAAAGTGTTGATTAAAAATAAAAAAAACAATTACATTGATATTTTATATGAAATACTAAAAATGATGACATTGAATATTAATTTTATGCTTTAATGAAATGTCATGAGAGTGAATACTCACAGTATCAAGTAAATCAAACATTCGTGATAAGAGAAATCCATAGCAGATTTTTAACAGGATCATCCTCTCTGGAGTTGTTTTGTGATCAATTGGTTGACATCTTAAACTAAAATCTGGTTGTAAATATGAGTATTTAAGTCCCTGGAAATAATTTTTTAAAATAATTGATTTGATAAAATTTTTAACCAGCTTTTCAAACTTACGACTATTCCAATAAAAAGATTTATCAGTACTTGTGCAATATTATACACGTTAATCAGTCGCTGAACTTCAAAAGGTTTTCGATTTTCCATTAATCTTGGTCCCAATGAGTTCACAAAATATAAATACACTGCAATAATTCCTAAGATTGGAAATGGGGATCCCAGTAATGGATAGTGTTCATTTCGAGGATCTAGAATAAATTCAATTCTTATTGGAATATTTAAAAATCAAAAATTTATTTCCTTCACCTTTATATTCATTGAACAAATAAAACGTATAATTCCATATTGATCTTAAAATTAGCGCCATTATATACGATTTTAATTTTTTCTTTTTTTTTCAGAATAATACCAAATCAACAAAAAAAAATTAATAAAATCAATTAATTGTTTTCGCTTCTAAATCTGATTCGCTTCTGAATATTCAACTTACAATAAGTGCCTTCGTTATACAAAAAATTAAAAGAAATGGAACGAATTTTACACTACATTTCGTTTTTTGCATATATTAGAATAAAATTTAAGTTAAAAGGTAAACGTGTTAAAATTAAAATACGTCATTACTTCATTTAATAACTAAAATGATGTTTTACAGAAATTTTTTTTTGAATATTGTTGTGATGTTAAAAAAAAATTTATTTTGTTTCAGGTCTTATTAAAATTCAAGGTAAGGAAGGTTATGGTGATTCAAGACCATTCAAGAATTTGCAAGTTTCAATTTAATTCGAAGAGTTTTGCACTTCAACTCAGTTCAAGACATATTTTAAAGTGCACCACAAGTGCAATGATTTTAAACGTAAATCGAATAAAATGAACTTACATTGTATGCTTTATTGCTAATGTATAGGAAAATAACCTTTGACTTTTTACGTATTAAATTTACATATAATTTTTATTAATTCAATACAGTATTTGTTCTAATGTAGTAACAACGACAATGGAATGGGGAAGACAAGAATAATAATAATCATTCTGATAGTATACCAAACGGATTTTTTAAAATTAAATTTGAATTAGCGTTTATAATGAGCCCAGTGTAGAATGCTTCAGAAAAAGGTCATCAGAAAAAAGTCCAGTGTCATAGTTATAGTCCAGTGCTTAAGATATTCGTTTATCATGTCATTGGTCTGGACTCGATAAACTGCAAAAATTATATCAACTGAATTGAGTTATTTTCGTACTTGTACGTGTGTATGGGTTGTCTGTAGATCTGTACGAGACCAATAACTCGTTTCACCAATCAAAGAAATTCAAAAAATGACTGTCAATCTCTGTAAGATAGCCATTTAAATATCTTGAGCGCCTCATCTCCTCTTATTGTTGCACTAAATTTAATATTCATATCTGGGTAAGGGTGTTCCCACTGGTTTTGGGTTGAGAGTGTAGCTTTAAAACTTCAATTCTTGTAAACAAATTTGGTAATCGAACTTTCAAAATATATTGACTATAATTTAATTGAAATTCAAATAACATTTTAGTTAAGTTTTGACCAGTAATAAGTTGATTACTATTTTCTTTCTACTTTAACGTGATTGCAAGTTAAAACAAAATAAAGAAAAGTTCAAAGAAGAAAAATAATGAAGATTATTTTCACGATTTTCATATTTTGTGTGTTATTAGTGAAAAGTGTAATGCAAAGTATATGACCATATGAAAGAAACAAAAACCACGATTATTCAAAGAAACGAGTGAAATTCAGCAAGGTTAATAAAAATTACAGATTAAGAAGTAAATTTAATAAAATTAAACAAACCAAGGATAAGAAAAAAAGTACTTTAATAAATTAAATTAAAGTTCAATAATTCTAAATTAAAATAAATAATAATTAAAATGGCTTATGTAATAAAAAAATTGTATGGTGGTTATGTCCACTATTTTAACGAGTACAAAGGTACGTGTACTTTGAATATTAAAAATGTGGCAATAAACTTCAATTATTTCGTTTGCATAAATTTCAATTAAATAGATCCACGTGTTGAGGAATATCCAATGCTTGGATCACCCCTTCCAATTGCTTGTCTAATATTTGGATATTTGTACTTTGTCAAGAGCTTGGGCCCTAAGTTAATGGCCAACAGAAAACCATTTGAGCTGAACAATGTCATGATTGTGTATAATTTTATTCAGGTTGTAGCTAATTTTTGGCTGGGAGTTTATGTAAGTAGAAAATCATTTAAAGTTTAACAAAAGAGAAATTAATGTATTCCGATTTTATTTAAATTGAATTGAAAATGACTTTTATTTTTTTTTCAATATAAATTTCATGTTAATTAAAATACTCGATACAAAAAAAAAATGAACTTTGACTTGTATTCACTAAAATGGCGCCATGTCATATCAATAGAACGGACTCAAAGCACTCAATTTGTTAAAAAATCATATAAATTTATAAACCACAACTTTAATTCAATAACCTTCTTCAATATCATAGTTAAAAGCAAATTGAATGATAAAATGTATTATAAATGATCTGTGTAATTTTTAGGGTTACTACCATTCATATCACCAACCATACTATCAATATGCCTGTCAACTTGTTGATTACAGTAATTCTGAAGTGGCATTGCTAGAAATACGTTTAACATATTGCTATTTTTTGTTAAAGGTTATTGACCTGCTTGATACGGTAAATAATATAAAAATGAAATTCATTGGAAATGTAAATTTCCTATAACTATTGTGTTTGTTTTCATATGGATAGGTTTTCTTTGTATTACGGAAGAAGAACAATCATATTAGTTTTCTACACGTGTATCATCACGCTGGAATGGTATTTGGATCTTATATTTGTGGGAGGTTTATGCCAGGTATGATTAGAATTATTCTATTTTAATATAAAGGAAATTGGTTACATTCTAAGTTAAAAACACCCCGTAGAGCTTGGCGATAAACCCTACATAGAGGGTGCTTAACATTGCTCTTGCGGGCTTACTTTTTAATTTTCAAATGTATATTTAGCGAATGTCTCGTCTTGTTGCCTCCAAAGAACCACAGAAAATTTCAAAATTTTTAAATTTAACTTCTATAAACTTGAAAAATTGAGAAAATCATGAAATTTCCAATACCGCGAAACTTCACGTTCCGTGGGAATGGCAGAAAATTAAGAGATTTTCTTGTTTTTGAAAATTCCAATGGTTTTCGCAATTTTGGAAATCCTGCCGTATCAGAAGATATCACGGACTACCGCAATTCTAAAAATGTTCATAATATCTGTAGTTTTTGAAGAAAAAATTGCGGTTTTAAGAAATTTGCATGGGTTTGGAAATATCTGCGGTTTTTGAAAATTTCGACGGTTATTTTAAATTCCATGATTTTCAGCGGTTGTTTTTACAGTTCTGTTTAAATTTGGCTTCATTTGAGTTGCCTTCATCTTTTTAATTACAAATTTCAGGTGGACATGCATCACTCCTCGGAATCATAAATTGCTTCGTGCATACCGTGATGTACGCATATTATTTCCTCACATCATTCAAACCTGAGCTCAAACAATCAATTTGGTGGAAAAAGCATATTACACAAATGCAGATGGTAACATTTCAACATTCTTTTAATTGAAATTTATAACATTTTAATTTTTTTTTTGAATTTTCAGATTCAATTTGCAATTTTGATATTCCATTTCACACGACCGATATTCAATCCAGACTGTGCTTATCCCAAATTTTGGCTCATTTGTGGTGCAATTCAAAACTTATTTATGTTTATATTATTTGGTGACTTTTATATAAAAGCTTACATGAAAAGTCCAAAAAAAGTAGTTGAATAATTAAATAAAATAAAATAATGAACCGAAAAATTTAAAGTTAATTTATTTACTGTGCAAATTTTTTAAATTCATAAATTCCAAATAACCTTTGACATAATGAATAATTTTTTTTTTTTGACAAGTAATCAATGTAATTTTAGTACTTCATTTCATCAAAATTCATTAGCAAAGTAACATTGAAACCGGTTGGGTAGTTAAAATTTAATTTTATTATAAGATTATATTTTTTTTTATTGTAATGGTTCTTGTACTAAGGAAACTCTACGAAGGATACACTCATTATGTGGTTAATCATAAAGGTACCTTTAATTTTTTTCTTTTATTGATCAACTGCAGTTAATTTCTTTTTTAAATTTCAGATCCTCGTAATCACAATTATTTGCTCGTTAAATCACCCATTGGGATAATAATAATTTTAGCAACTTATCTCGGCTTCGTTCAAAAATTAGGACCTCAAATTATGATGGACAGAAAACCATTTCAATTACGATCGATTTTACTGGCCTACAATTTCCTTCAAGTAGTTTTTAATTTCTTCACTGCCACAGCTGGTTTTTACTATTCATATTGGCAACCAGATTTTGATTATGCTGGATACAATCACTTTGCTAATGGAGGTGTAGCAACAAAATATGTACTGGCAAATATTTGTTACTTTTATTTTTGGACCAAAGTTTTTGATCTTTTTGATACGGTGTTTTTTGTGCTGAGGAAAAAAACAAAGCAAATTACATTTTTACATGTGTATCATCATTGTACGATGATTTTTGTTGAATATATTCACAACAAATATTTTGCAGGTATATATTTGCATGGTATATGTAAAAAATTTCTTCAGTATTAAATTTTCTTTCATTTTCATCTTCAGGCAGTCACTACATGTTCCTTTTGATTATCAACAGCTTTGTTCACACAGTTATGTATGCATATTACTTTCTTACAATTCTAAGTCCTGATTTTCAAAAATCACTTTGGTGGAAAAAACACATAACAGAATTACAAATGGTATGTTGCTCATTTCAACACCTACACAATCAAAAGCGTGAAAAATAATCTTATTTCTTTTATTTTATTATTTATATTATTTTCATTAAAAAGATACAATTCTCAGTTCTGATTCTGCATTTTGGATGGCCAATGTTCGACAAAAACTTTTGTAGTTTACCAAAAACATGGTGTATGTTTGCAGTTGTTCAAAACTTTTACATGTTGATTTTATTTTCAGATTTTTATAGAAAAACGTATTTGAGTGGAAAAATTACGAAAAAAGAAAAGAAAGATGTTGTAGAATTTAATAACAATAACATTGATAATAATAATGTTGAAAAATTAAACAAATAAAGACAATAATAAAAAACTTAATTAAAAAAATTTTGTTTTTTTTTTTAATAATATTTATACAGTATCAATGTATTTTTTTATTTTATTTTATTTTATTTAGTTATTTTTTGTCATTATTTCAATTAATTTTATTGATTTTCTACACATTTCATTATATTTTTTATTTTATGTATTTATTTATAATATTATTATCATCATATAATTAAATTGTATTTAATTTTTTTTATTTTTATATAATATTTAATTTTATTATATAATTTTTTTTTAATATTTTGTGTATCAAGAAGAGTTGGAAAATTGTCTTCGCTTTTGTAAAACTTTATTCAGAATCAATGTGACAATAGTCTTTTGTATTTTAAAATTAAATTATTTTGAGAAAAATAGTTTTTGTATACATTGTTTTTTTGATTGAATGAAGATCAGATTTTTACTTTAACCCGCCGTTCAGCGTTAACTTTTAACCCTTACTTTCAGTGACGGGATCTGGACAGGCCCATTACTTTTTTGAGTAAAAAAATATTTTTGTAAACTTAGAGGTAAAAGTGACCTGAAGCAAATTTGTAGAAAATGTTTTAAGCTGCAACTTTTCTGAACGGACCAAGTCGATATTTCAAATATTAAGAGCCCAAAAATGGTTCTGGGATAAAAAAAAAACATTTTCGTATGTTTTAGGTAAACGTGACCTGCAACTTGCTTCAAATATTCTCTACAACTTTTCTTCAGATCACTTTTATTTAAAACTTTTAAAAATATGACTTTTTTTCCTACAAAATACTTAGGGGCTGGAAAGACCCCGTCGCTAAACCGAGGGTTAATATTAAAGATGAAGTTCTTTTAATGTGAAAGCTGTTTTTTATTTGCATAGTTTGATTATAAAATTGAAATGATTTCAGTCGATTAATTCATTGAAAGTCCTATTGAACATTTGACACAACTGTTATTGAAGGTCAATATTATTTTACTACTCAGTCATTTAATTAAGAGAGGACCACAGTGGCTCAGAATGTTAGTTTAGTCGTTTCTGTTCTGGGCATCGTGAAACCAAATATTTTCTGTTTTTTTTACTTATTTTTAGTTAATCTTAAATTTTTCTGATCAATCATCTTTTTGATAATTATGAGATAGTAAGAGTATACAGATCATTTTTATTTTAATTTTAATAAGTTTAAATTACATTTTCTGGAAAAGGCTATTTTACAATTCATACATTGAAACATATTATGCACAATTTTCATTTAATTTTCAATATAAATAATAATCTTTATTCTTTTGGATAACAATCAATAAATTATTTTTGAAGCTACATAACATTCATAATAAATTTAACTAATGTAATTTGATCATTTAATTTTTACAACAATATTTTTTGTATATCTTTTCATAACAAATCGTACAGAAGCAATTTCATAAAAAAAAAATTCAGATATGTTTCGACAAAAGATTCGAAAAAAGCGTAATTCTGATATTATTTTTGATATCTTAGTTATTTCATGAAAATTATTTCAATTAAAAAAAAAAAAGTTAATTGAAAAAAAAAATATAATGAAGGGCAATTTTTTCCGGGTACCTGCCCCTTAATTTGATGAATTATTTAAGTTTTATTTTAATTTTTTTTTATTTTACTAACTAAGTGTAAATTTTAATAACAATTCAATATTTTCTTTTATTTTAATTCGAATTTGTAATACAAAATAAAGTTGGCGAATTTTGAAGTGAAATTCACCTTCATTTTGGTACAATCAAGTCTCCATATAGTGAAAAATAGACTGTGCGTAATGATTCTATATAATGAAATGTTTGTATCTATAGAAACTGTAGATCCATAGAAACTATATAGAATTTTTACGTACAGCTTATTTTTTACTATATGGAGACTTGACTGTAGTATCTAAAAATTAAAATAGGAACCGTCATTACAAATTCAATGTCAAACAAATTGCTGACAATTTTTTGAAAATTTTTTTCTTAAATAAATTGAAGTTAATAAAAATTTTTGTTTTGGTTTTTGCACCTCTTCATAATGGAAGATCCAGTGAAATGTGTAATTGAGATAAAAAGTTCTCAAGATGCAGTTCAAAAAGATTTTGATGTTTCCCATAAAAATAAATGAATATATCCGAATCAAATTGACTCATTCATGCTGGAAATTGATAATCACCTTAAAAATTGGTTCAAATTCAACAGAATTGCATCGACATTCTTATTACTATATTTTGATTATTTTTTTTTTAATTCTTGAAGAATTCACTCCAAATTCAGGAGTTTACAATTGAAATAATTATTTTCGATTAAAAATTTTAACATTTGATTGAAAAACAAAAATAATTTTAAATTATTTTTTAATTAAATTTATGATTTTTTGTCATTATTATTATATTTTTATTATAAATTTAATTCATGCTCATTAATTTAATTTATGTATTTTTATTAATTTTCTGTTATTTTTTTTTATAAATATATAGAATCTCATATTTTCATTTAAAAAGGATTTGAATTCCATCAAGTGTTTCATTAGCACAACTTTCAAAACAATTGCACACGTTCTCATCAAGTTTAAATTTTTAGTGTTTCAGTGAAAATATTCAATTATTTGTGCATAAAATATATTTTTCTTTTTTAATTTTACAATATTTAATTTTACTTTTATTATTATTATATTTATGTTTGTGGAAGATCAATTTATTTACTTATTTTCAATAATTGTCTGTAATTGATGCACTAAACTACGTGATAATTTCAGTACTGATTGGGCATCATGACGTTCAGCCATTTCTATGAAAAAAAAAAATATTTTATTATAAATTTAATTTTAATTAAAAGGAAAATATGAAATTTTACCATTAAAAAATTTTATGATATCTGTAAAGTCCATGCCATTTGACAAGATAATATCCCTGTATGTTTCAAGAAATGCCAAAGCTAAAAACAGTACAAAATGGCTAGAAGCAATATGTTTGGCAGCCCAAATGGTTTCCCAAACAGAGAAAACATCATTATACACTAATTCCCGTTTAAAGTCTAATAGAAACCATCGATAGCAAAAGTAGAAATGCGTGTAATCACCATGTGCTTGCATTAACTCGTACATTTCAGAGTCAAGGATTTGTATTAACGACCTAAATAAATTTAAAAGAAAATTTAAGATAAAATCAATTAACAAATTTAAATTTACAACCTCATATTAGAAAAATGCATATCCATTGCCCCACCATTAGGGAAATTTTCGATCATCCGTTCCATGAAACGACAAAAACATCCATAAGTAAGTGACTCATCATCAAATACGACGAGTAAGGGCGCCGCCAGATCACACATCCCTTGCATATATCCTATGTCTAAATGTTCCCATACATAACTGAAAAAAAAAAATTTTTTTTTATATTTAAGAATTAATAAGACATTTAATGGATAAAGCTTACGTGCAAATAATATTGCGTAATTTATCAAGATTTTCATTTGCAAAATACCAATAATTTCTATCACAACGTTGCACATCCTTTTCAATGCGATGCAGATTAAGACCGAAATTTTCTAGTAATTCACTCTGAAAAATTTCATTGACAACGATTTATAAAAGGGATATAATGAAATTAAGTTGACTTACGGAATATATGCCTCCATTTGAGCTGGCTGGTGATACACAATTCGATTTGGTCTCTGGACCCAAAGTTTGTGTTTGCATTTCTTCGCCAATTGTGTCCATGTGATCAGTGTCTTTTCCATTTTGTTGCAATTCTGGTGATGTACTTACATCTATTGAAGCGTCTGTGACAATTACCTGATGAGAGTCTTTTAATTCTTTGATTTGTTCTTGAACGGGAGTTTGGAGGTCAGCAAGTTCTCCTACAGTTTCATACGATGAGGTATTTGGAGAATCAGGACTTGTCACATGACGACTGCTATTTGATTGTGGTGATTTTGTTTCATTATTTTCCTTCTCCTCAATTGTAATTGGGAATGGTCCTGAATTCTTTTTACTACTGTTTTTACGAGATGATCGATCCTTCTCCGTTGACTCGTCATCATCAATTTCTGGATCTGAGAGATCTGAAAATCCATTTTCTTCAAATACGTCGTTTTCAATGTCCGCATCAACATCGACTCCTTTAGAGTTTTTCTCACCACCACTTCCGCCGGAGGAACTGAGTTTTGCTACAGCATGTGCAGTCTTTTCTTTATCTCGTTGTCTCACAATTGCTTCCACAGCCAACCACTCACTCATTGTTGTCTCATAATAATGACGCGATTGTTCATCCAAATCTGCACGTTGTTCTAGTGTAAGTCCAAACGAGTAATGGCCTAATAAATATGGCCATACTTCTTTTCGAATACTCTCCTCAACACCACCATAATATACGAGACGATAAACCTCCTGATCATCTGAAATTATTCCATCACTATGAAGATTTTCCCATCGATCTTTGGTCAATCCGGCTTCTGCTCCAATTTCTGGAGTTATTCGGCCATGAACGAGCTCAGATAGGTGGGTTCGTACTGTTTTCAGGTGTCGACAATAGGCCAACCAACCATAAAATGCTCGGGACATAATTTGTTTTTTCATTGATGTACAGACAAGTTCAATGCTTTTTGTTTGATTTTCCAATTGTTGCTGTTTTGATGGAAGAACCTAAATTTCATTCAAATATAAGTTAAAAATTCACTTAAAAATAAAACCTCTTACTTGTGGACTCTCTAATGGATTCGTATCTAATGAAAAACTTTTACTCGAATAGTCACTACTTTCATTTGTTGAGGAGCTACTCAATTGTGGGCGTGACCGTGGACTTGTTCGTCCCATTTCAAATATTGAATGTGTCTTTACAAGCAGATGCAGCAATTTATCGTGATATGATTCTGATTGTATGGATTCTAAATTCGTGCAAAGTTCATCAGTTGTTGCCTTATTGATTACACGAAAAACGTAATCAATTGGCATTTCATCATTGTTCCCTTCGATTAAGGAAGGCAGTGGACGACGACGTGTCTTCATTGGCCAAGGGAAAATTCGACCAATTCCACGTTGAGTCCACAAAGGTGGATCTAGCTGACCATGTGGTAAAAGTCCAGTTTCAAGGCAGCCTAAAAATTGAGCCATATGTCCACCTTCGGGAAAGTGAATTGGTGGGCGTTGAACACCATCTTGTCCAACTGACACAAAAATGAAATGTAATTATTATAAAAATAGAATTGATATTGAATGAATTAATTAAAAATACCTAAAATGATTGTTCCACCTGTATCTGTGCCACGTGCTTGATGGCAATGTACGTATACAATTTCATCGACATTTATGTTAAGTGCATAAGCCCAGTATGAGGATTTATCTGCTACATTTTCAGATTCACTGAAACCATTCATCAATTGATTTGGTGTCCATTTAATTATCAATGATTGTGTATTTTGATGTAGGCTTAAATATCCTGGCATTGGTTCATCTACGTCTTTCTATAAAAAAAAAATAAAAATTTACCCTTATAATGCGCTTCAACAAATTTAAATAAAAGGATTTTTCTTACCGGCAACACAAGAACATTATTTTTCCCATACAGCAATGTAGCTCGTGCATTTTGATGTAAAGATTCAACATAACTTATTGCTGCCGATGCTGGTGACCCTACTTTAAATGAACTCATACTACCTTCATCTGTACTTGTGTGTAAACTTCGTTTATAATTCAACATTGGTCGTGGTGATGTTGTGGGATGATTTGATCCAATCCTACTACGTTGAATCTAAATTTCAACAAAAACCATGTAAATTTAATCTTATTATGGAAAACATTTAACATTACCAATTCATCTGCTGGTGGGTCCGTCCAAAAGTGATCTGGGGTCTTTGCTCTCGTAAAATCTAATGCACATGGTCCGACCAGCAGAGAACTTAAAATTGAACCACAATCAGGATCGGCCACAAGTGCATTGTTATCATAGTATTGAAGTGCATTGGAAACCAAATGGTCAATTATACGTGAAAGTCGTTTTTCAAAAAGTGCCAGGCGTATCCACAAATATCTGTAATTTACATGAAATTTGTTCAAAATAATTTCAATTTCAATGATAATAAAAAATTTCTTACTTTGGTGTTGGTGAAACTGGTTGAAGGACATTTGTAACAGATCCCGTGCTACTATTCTTCTTCAAAATTGGTGGTTTTGTAAGACTTTCACTACTGGAAGAACTTCTTTTATTCGGATCATTGTGTTCAATTTCAAGGACTTTTGTACTAATAAAATCAGCCTCAGGACAGTGTTTGGCAATTTTGTGTAACAACGCAGTCGTTGAAGATGTTTTAAATAAACCCAGGGTTCGTCTTTTCAGACCATGACTCAAACATGCTTCAACTGCGGCACACAATGATGTCACTGACCCAGATTCCTCATGCACATACTTTTTCGTGACAGCCTCTTCCATCAACTGTTTCACCTCTTTCTTTACATTTGCAATCAATTTGTCTTTGTTGTCAGTATCTAAAATTAAATGAATTGAAATGAACATTAAAAAAAACAGATAAATTACTATACATGTGTTATGATAAGTGTTTCTATGAATGAAGTCCACGTGCTCTTCATCAAATAATCCCACATTTATTACAATCTATTAATTTAGAAACACACACACACACAGACACATAAAAATATATTTTATGTCAACATTTCAAACTTAATGAAAAATTGAATAAATAAGGATAAATTTTATTACATATATTTTTATTATGACATAAAATTATAATAACAAATGACACGTAAAAATAAAAAATGTTCATAATTCATATTAAATTTTATGGCACTTTTTACCACAAAATGAAGAACTCAATTTAAATACAGTCAAGGAGAAGAAATTATAATATTTAACATCATTTCATCGATATTTCAGTAAAAAATGTACAAAAAATTCAAATAATTTCATATTCGAAAATTGTTCATTGAACTAATTTTGTCTTTGGCTACAGGAAGCAAAGAATCAAAGCAAATTTCATATAAATAAATAAAAAAAAAATCATGTTTCTCATCGCAAAATCGTAAATTTATTTTAAAATATATATAAAAAAAATTTCTATTAAACATTGAACAAAGTAAACATCCATCAAAATTTAAAGAGGCACGCTTACAAAATAAATTGTTGATTTAAATACGACAAAACACACACAAAAAAAGATCATTTCCTTTAAGAATAATTTCTTCATCTTTTTTTTTTGTTATTTTTTCAAATAAAATCAATTTTCTTCACAGGAATCACATGGATAAAGCGTATTTCAATTGAAATGTGGGTGTTAGATAATAGCTTCGATAAATGCGTTTAAATAAGTGAATTGACAGTATTTTATCATAAATTACACTACAGAAGATGAGTTGAAATGATTTGTGAATGTGAGACCTTGAAATGGGGTGAATTTTGGTTTCATGTTACAAGTAATTGTTTTTTATATATTTTTTGTTACAAACAAAAAAGATTGATACGTCATATGAATGGTTTTTTTTTGAACTAGGCGTATTTTCTGAAGACATGGAAAAAATACGATACTGCATTCTCTTGTCTGTCTGACCCTGTGTTTTATAAGGAAATGTGGATCATGCGGTAAAGTGTTAAAAAAAATGAATTTAAATTCGGTTTCTGGCTGGCATCGAAGCTGAAAACGCCGCGCAGTACAAAGTGACTTGGTCCGCATATGGAGATCTTTGATTGACGCTTACAGGACATTTAATGACATTTTTATCACATTTCCAGTTAATTTGGGGTGGTCTGTGGGGCATTTTCAACTTAGAGTGAGGGATGGATTTACGAGGAAGCTCATTGCTTTAACATTTTAGTATTTGTGTTAATAAATTGTATCAGCTATCGACACATACCCTTTAAACTTAAATTTTCCTCATTCTCCTAATAAAAAAAGTTTCTTAATCCAACCCTGGTCGCTGAAAATGCGCTCATGTATATCATTCACGAACAAATTTTAACAGTTTCTCTATAACTTTTTTTCATCATTTTTCAGGTATTTAACCACAAATAACTTATTTTCGTTTTACATTTTACATTTAATTGAAGTAAAAGCAGTGTTAAAAAAGTATAAAATAATAAGATTACACCTACACATTACATTATTTTTACATCAAAGTTACATTACGGTGTTGAACATGATTTTTTTTTAAAAATAAGAAATTTATTACACACGAAAAGTTATTGAACGATTTCTTTTGACAGAGGGATTGTTTTGTGGGAAATCTCATCAAAAAATAACTTTCTTTTATTTCTTACTTGTAAGTGTTTTTTTTGTTCTTTAAGAGTTATATAAAGAGCGTATATTGACTTGAAATCAACATAGAGCTTGTTTGAAGTGCATTTAAAAATAGGTACGATTTTAAAATGATGTTGAAGTGAGAGGTAAAAACATTTTGAATTCCAAAAATATTTTTGCTATCTTCTTAAAATGGTATAAATAAAACCACTTAAATGAATTGAAATTAAATGGAACGTAACGTAACATAAACGATGTATAAAAGCGCATTTTCAGGATATTTTTTCCATGCAAGATTGAATCAGTGGCCATACATGCAATCTGGCAGATGTCAGAAAGGCAGCAGTCGATCGTCTTGTAAAAGGTAAGTTTAGCATTAATTTTAAAGAAAATCAAGCAGAATGCCAGGGCCGTTATTAATTTTCAATCTGCTCCTGGCTTGAGTGATCTGATTTCTGTAATGTCCATTAAGAGACCTTTTTTAAGGGCATGACTTTAAAATCAATATTGACTACAATTTTCAATGGAATTTTGTAACAGACCTCTGAACTTCAGACAGACGTCAATCGTAGCCCAAAAGCTTCATTTTCTTTTGTAATTTCATGTGGTAACAAGGTAAATTATTTTGAAATTTTATCTTAAAAAAGGATATTTTGTACTAATTTACAAATTTTATGGATTTTAACCGTTATTTATGCGACATTATAACAAAAATTTACCATTTCTCAGTGAAACATTCTTGAAATTCATAGAGAACGGGTAAGAATTTTATAGAAATATGCCTTTGCATAGAAACATGGTAAAAATTTGTAATAAGCTAAATCGCATAAATTGTTCCTTGAATTGGCACTTCAAATTGATTTCAAGTTTTTACAGTTAAATTGATTCCATGACAAAATCATTGAAATTTCTTGTGATCCCTACTTGCTTATTTATTTTTTTTTTATGTATTGACATAAGTTTTTTCCATTAAAAGGTTCCTCCTTCAAAGTCCTTGAAAATATTATTGTTAAAATTTTTTGTAATTACGCATAATTTTTATCATAGTCCAAGGATTTTGTATCAACTTCTTTGAATAGAAAGCTTGAAATACTTCACTAGAATGATAAAAGAGAAAATTCGGGATGAGATGGTTTAACTTTGATAATTACAAGTCAAATTTAAAAGTTTTCCCCTGTGAGTTAAACGTTTTTTGTACCGTTAAGTGCTTATTTTTTATAAATTTTAATTAAATCAACCAAATATTTACTTTATTAAAGAATATTCAAATAAACAAGCAACTTTTCCAACTTTTCCATCTCAATATTCAAATAAACAATAATATGAGATATATTAAAAACATGCCCCCATCGGCTATTTGTGTATGATTTACAAACTCATCATTCAAAATAAATTTATGATATTGAAATAAAGTAACAAGTAACTTTATTATAAGCGTTATGTCTCTGCATAAATGTATTATATGAAGAATGATTGATGGCATAAAATATTTCATGTGTGTGTATGTGCATTTGAACTGTGGGAAACCACATTATCAGCACATATTTATTCAATAACACATAATGTGTGTGTATGTGTTCGTTCAATTTAATTTCAATTTGACCTTGAACCTTGCAACTGTTCTGCAATACATGATAAATGAAAATCTCAGTTTTCTTTTTTGTAAATATTCGATGAGAATGAGGCGAGGAAAAGTTGAATTGAATTAAAATCATTATTAAATTGCTTATTGTTAGCGAGGGGCAAGATTTTCAAAATATTGGAAGTTCTCAATGAATTCCAAAAATCACATCATTTTCCGATGTAAAATTTGCTTCTAAATCCGATAAAAAAATAAAATTTGGGGGTTCCCATAGAAAAAACCTTGCGACTGACCGATTTTCGAGTTTATTTTCAAGTTCTTTGAACTTTTTCATCAATTTGCATCATGAAAGTCCTCATCTAGATATTTTTAAGCATTAAAATCAAAAAGGTGAGAATTTTCTGATGCGATTTAAGTATTTAAACTCTTCTGTAGCTTTCTTAGCATAAAAGTTATGACCATTTTTTGAAAAACGAGAGTTTTAGCTAAAAAGTCGAGTTTTTTCATGATTTTTTTGTAGTAATGCGAGAAAAAGTTAAAAATTATACAGTTTTTTATAACTTTGCCAAATAAACTATCGATTTTTTTCGTAAATTCATTAGTTTTTGACCAAAATTCAAATTTTCTTTGAAAAATCAATTAAAATTGTTTAACCGACCTCTTTGAACAAATTTCATTCTATTAAACCAAAAATACTTGTAACTTTTGATCTACAAAAGATACAAAAGTGGTTAGATACTTAAAACAGGTTAGAAAAATCTCAACTTTCCAATAAAAAAATAAAAAATTCAAAAAAAATTATGAATTGTATACTTTTTTGATGAAACATGATGCAAAGCCCTCAATAACACGAAATTCCTTAAAATGGTCGGTCGCAAAGATTTTTGTATGGGAACCCCCAAATTTTATTTTTTCATCGGTTTTAGGAGCGAATTTTACATCGGAAAAAGATGTGATTTTTGGAATTCATTAAGATCTTCCAATATTTTGAAAATCTTGCCCCTCGCTATTATTGTACGGAATGCTTTTCTAAGAAAGAATTACTTCACAGATTCAATTAAATGATGAAAAAAAAAATCTTATCCAATTTTGTGCTATTATCTTGTCGTATAAATGTTGAGAGTATTTGAGTATAAGGCAAGGAAAAAAACACCTGAACAAAACTGTTTATTTAATTATTGGAGTAATTTTCCGTTTTTTTGTATGTCTTCCTTGTGTTTGTTTTCAGTTTGTATTTTTTTTATTGAGAAAATGAAACCATCACAATGGGATAGTGAATGGAAATGCATTTTAGTACAATTAAATGGAGTTTATTGTTAAAATTAAAGAATTTTTATCATGGAAGTGGATTTTTGGACTTTTTCTCTGACACTCCTCTCGTCTCTTTTGCTCTTTCCACAGAAGTGCTGGGGGCTCGTTTCATGTTAACTTCAACATTTTCCTTTATCCTTCCCTCAAATCACTAAGAAAAAGTCTTTAAAAGTTCTAAAGTCTTAGGTTTAATTTTGATTTTGACAAATTTCACAAACTTTCATTTGACCTTGAAACAGACAAATGTACAAAAAGTCCTTAAATCGCATTTTCCATTTAAATTTCCATTAAAAAAAAATCTCATTAATTAATTTGTTATAGGTATAAGGTGATCGACATGTTAAATCGATTAACTGAAATACATTTTATAGATATTTTCATATAAAAGTATATCACAAAGAATCATAAAATAAAAGGAAAAATGTGATAATTAGATATTTTATTACTTTCACGTTTTTCTCAAATTAAAGCATGAAAATCACATTTTAAAGACTTTGAATGAAGTCATAAAAAAAATTACGTGTTCAAACTCATATTAAACTAAATATTAAAAAAAAAAGTTTGTTATAATAATAATATTAAATGAAATTTTTCCATAATTTAAAACTTCGCCCTCGCAATTAATTTATTTATTTACAAGTGAAAGTCTTACCAAAAAAAGAAGAAAAGTAAAACAAGAAATAAAAGGAAGATGAGTGATGTGCGAATTTTATCTAAATTTTATTTTGCTTCTGACGTCATTCAAAGGATCGTTATATTTTCAAGGGTAGATTTCTAAAATAAAAGGTAACATTTAAAGATAGACATTAATCAGCTATTAAAATAAAAAGGAATTTGTAGAAAGTTAAAATATGATAAAACGGATAAAAAGGTTTGATTATTTATGATAAAATGGGGAAAAATTGCTTAAATTATTAGGATTAGGAATTTAAGATAAATTTTTGTTTCCAATACATTTACTTAAGATTTAGAGCAAGATTTGCAGAAATTGTGGACACTGGGATGTCCGGCCGATTGTTCGAGGTGGACATCTGTAGCCCCATTGAAAGGAAATATGGTTGTTTGGATTATGCTACCTTCTTTGGGTGGAGCCTTAGATTCTCGGTTGTTTGTTGGGTTGAGTTCCTGAGACAATTAAACAAATGTGCCACATCGTGCGGCGAGCCACAACAGATTGGACATGTGCCAGCAATATATGGGTCGATGCGGCTCAGATAATTGTTGATCATTTTTGAGTAGCCCGACCGTAATTGGGCTAGGGCTGATTTTACTAGCCTTGTTAATTTTTCCTCATCTGCGGACACTTCGGGTGGTGTTGTGCCTAGTACTTTGTTCACTGTAAGGTGTTGATTGCTTGTGAGACCAAGTTTGTGTGAATGGCTTTGATGGTGTGGCGGTATGTGAGCTGGTCAATATTTGTGTTATTGTGCAGCAACTTGGCTGCTTCTGGATTGAGAAGTGTTGAAGATTCACGGATTTTTCGGTGAGGTTGTTTCGTGCTGACAATGTTGGAGCTAGGATGTTGTTGTTTGTGACAGGCAGTGTTTGTGATGAGTTCATTATGGTATTTTATAGGAAGCACTTTAGTTTCTTGATATAAGTGATCTTGATGAGTCATGAGGTGGCATCCAGTGGCTATTCTGAGAGCTGCGTTATGAGTAGCTTGGGATAATTTTTATTCCTCATTGAAGCTTTTGGTTTGGAAAGGGCTAACTATGAAAAAATGTCTTCAGATATTTCTAGAATGTTTCAAAACGGTCATCAATTTCAACAATTAAGTTCAAAATTAATCATTCACAAAACTGAATTATAAACCTTTAAAAAATGTATTTGCATATAACCAGAACGACATTGAAATTCGATAGTGTTAAACTTATTTTTGCCTTGAGGCCACTAAAAAGACTCATCATATGACTAATTTTTTTCCATTTTTAACACATACCAAACATTAATAAATATCATAATTCAAACAAAAAAAAAAGCAGTAATCAGCTTACAAAATTTCATTGAATCATATTTCTCGTGAAAGAGCATTTGCATACCTGAACTTTTACAATACCCGTAAAAGAAAAAAATGTAATCTTTTAATATTTCATGATACATACAAACTTTTCTATCAGAAATGTATAACAAAAAAATTTAATATTTTGAAGTATTGTTTGGTTTAATACATAAAATACACACACATACACACGTACGTACGTACATTGAACAAGAAAAACTGTTGCATATTTTCTTTCAACATTGAATACACTTTTTATGTTTACTATCAACAACATATTTTATTTAATATTAATATGTATTGAATCGAATAATAAGACTGGTATTTTATGATTATATTGCGTATCTGATATTTACTTTGAAAACTTTTTTCTTTTTCATTCCATATGTGTCGATCTGTGAAACATCTGAACACATAATTTTTTTTTCTCTTAGTATTTACTTTATTTTATCTATCATTTTGGTTGAATTTTATTCGTATTTTGTTTTCTCTGAAACTAGAACACTGATACTTTTTTTATCATCATGATGATAATAAAATTGTACAAGACTAATAAAAAATAACATTTATGTGTGTGTGTGTGTGTGTGTCTGTGTTTTGTACCGTGTTAAAGTTTGTATCTAGGTATGATATAAGTGAAAAGGGTGTTGTATCTATTGTTAAAAAAATTCAAGACTTACAATATGGAAAATAAAACTAAAAAGAAAATGACATAAATATTGATGCTCAACTTGTAATTATATAATATTGTGTGGTTGTATATGAAGAAAAATGACCTACCTTGCGACACTGACATCATGTTAAACTTTTGAAATATATTCGACTCAATTTTGAGGCTTTTTTCAGTACAATCTTAGAAAAAAATATTGCAAAATTCCTTTTCAGAATCCTACAAATAATTTTAAATTTTTTTCCAGTCAATATGTTTTCAAAATGATTACTATGCAAATTATGTTGTATTTTTGTTTGATTTTATACACTTCATTAAACAGCACTCAAATTTATAATAAACAATTTGTATCACTTGTTTTGTTTTTTTTCTACAATTTTTCCTTGTAATATCCCTTGAGGATATTTTGCGTTTCAATATTTTATTATAATCTGATAAAATTTGATCTTTGTATTTTTTTTATTAGAATAAATTTGATACAATTCTTACACAGCTTTAAAAATATGTATATTTTTTATTTTTACTCGTATTTGGTGAAAAATTCAAACTTGTCCTCACAGTTCAATGTTAAGTAGAAGAGTGAAATGAAAAAAATCGATAACTGCGTTGAAAAGCGGTTAAATTCCATACAATTCCGAAGTTTATATACATTATAAGGAAAATTTAGTTAGTTGTGCGCAGATGTTTACTATGTTTAGATACAATGTATTTTGCACGACATACTCTCTAAATAAAATGTTGACAATCGTGTTTTTTTTATTATTGTTTTTTTTTTGTGTATTTGTGTGTAATTTTCTATTTAAGGTTTTTTTTTTAAATATCATAACATGAAAACTCTTATACGAGATTTTCCTTTTAATTTTACTACACTTACAATACGCACTTTTTTTAAACGAATCGACACATAAATCTATGGACACAGCTGATTTGATGGTAAAATCCTTGCCAACCATGTTACACACAATTTTAGATATCGACGTACATACATACACACACACACACATACATAAACATGAATCAGTTGATACAAAATTAGTTGTAAGGATATTGTTGTGATGATCTTGAACATGCTTTAAAGTAGATATATGTCTTTCTCGTGCTCATTTATCTTATTAAGAGGCTAAAGGGGGATCCATAATTTTATGTATTTCACTCGTACATTTATAATAATAAAAACAAAATAATGATAATTTTCTATAGTTGATTTCTTATCCTTTATGTCTGATATCTTTCACCCTAAAGAAAAGTTGTTTACTCATCACCGAATTTACGACGCAAAAAAAAATTATAAATTATAATGAAATCGAAAACTGGGAGAATCATAAAAGAAGGAGATTAAAATGAAACAAAGCAAATAGTGTTTTTTTTTGTTCTATTTTATATTTATTTATTATAATGCAATCACTTATCCAATAATGTAAAATGTTTTAGGGCATATATGTTAAAGACTTTTACATAGACACACCATTGGGGATCGTTTTCCTTTTAATTGTGTTATAAAGCGTGTGTATGTTGGTGGATGTTTTCCTTTTGTATTTAATTGTAACTATGAATTTTCTATTTGTTTATTGTGTGGCACACTTTTATGCGAGACGTGATATTAAAGTGTTTTTATATTGAAAAATACCAGGCGTCTCCATTAGTAACATGCAATATGCTCTTGTACGTGTGTATGGTGGTCTGTAGAGCTATATGGTAGCAGTTTCTCATTTCTCATCGAGGATAACTAATTATTTGAGGTACTTTGGATTAATTTGATCATGAACCGAATCTGTTAGTTTTCAGGTATTAAAAGAAATTTAATATGTATTTTAAGAATTTATTTGAATAAAATAAAATATAATAAGGAAATAATTTTGTTTTTATTTTTTGGTTCTTAGAACAATTTTCCGAAATTATGTTGAAAAGAAACACATTTCGTTCAATTTCGAAAAGTATAAAATAGTTTAACGTTTTTTTTCAGTTCATAACTTTCTTATATAGTTGCTTTGAATTACATTTAAATGTAAAGCTCATCATAATTTTTTCCACTAATTTTATTTTACTATCTTCTACAATCACTTCTTATCATCATTTAATGATTTTACTTTATATTAATCAACTTTTGCACCAAACCTTAAAATATTTCTTTTATATATCAAATGCAAGTTGAAATTTATTGTGTTGGCGAAAATTCGGTAGGTTGTAAAATGCGAGTATGCATATCTTGAATCAATGGTACAGTATAGGCAACACATTCATCCCATCCGGGTAAATTCCAGGCAGCTTCTCGAGTTTCTTTGCGTGCTTGTAAGCTTGGATAACACCAAATATGATGGACGTTGTAGAGACGACCAATTTGTGAAAAGAATCCAGCAAAAGGACCATCATGACTTTTACGGTGATTTATGGCACGTGCCCAATTATTTCCCCATTCAATCACTAAAATAATTTAATATTAAATTTGAATCACATTGAAATGAAATTAACTTACTCGTTCCAGGTTGAAGGCGATATGATCGAATTTCATAAATGTTTTTTCCTGCTCTTGGTACAATTTCGGGCCAGAAACTAAATGCCAATAAATATTGGAGATGACGCGCACGAAGCATCGTGCCACGTTCTTGTGACAATTTTTTGTAATCCTATGAAATTTCATTGATTAAAATAAAATTTAATATATAAAAATGAATTAAATCATTACCGGGTCAGTCCAAATATTGTTATGGAAATTATCGACACGCTCAAATCCGCCTGTATATTTATACAAATGTAAACATTGATCGATATCACCAACGGTTACCGTCCAGGATCCGACCAACTCAATTTTAAGCTCATCTTCCCTTGATCGTATAAAGTCCACTGTCTGTTTACTATGAATATGAAAACAAAACAAAATATTTATTATCAAGTTTACATAATAATTGCCACTCGTTTTTTTTTCATTTCTATTTATAAAAATTTGTGTGTATGGATTCTAATTTACATAAACATCACTTTTCTGTACGGAAACTTACTAATTTTTAAGATATTTGTCCATAGAATCTGATCGAATATTGTGTGTATGTAATTCATAGATGATTTCTTTATCTGATAACTGCCTTGAATGACTTTCCTTTGTCGGCTCAATTTTCCTCACAAATACTTTACTTAACCATGAATCCTTGTCATTGGCAGTTGCACTAGTGGAAAATGCTCTAAAACTGAAATTTCCATGAATAAAATTATCGAAAATAAACAATAAATTTTTATCACATTCAAGAGAAAAATTAATTTACGCACCTTGAAAATAAATTGAATGATCTGTTGATGTTACGACTTAATTGTGCCATTTTTGAAATGCTGGTGAAACTTAAAATGCAATTAAATAATCGAAGACTTTTGTATTAAATTTTTTTTACGCAAAAGACTTTATAAATTTAAAATTAAATTTGATAATCTTCTCTCAGAATAACACCTTCAATGAATGGAGGTCAAAGAAATTGACATAAAATATGATCATTTTAGGATGAGCGTATGAGACGGATCCAAGTTGCTGAACCTCACAATGGTAAGTTTATGATTTGATTCGATATTTAGCTTGATTTGAATTACAAGTTGCAAATTTGTCTAGAAATGAAGTCCATTTAATCTGACCTTTATTTAAAATGATCATAAAAATGGTCTCGGTAAAATCAACTTCTTGTGAACATAAATGTCAAAGTAATGCAGATCCGAGTGTAACTTTGAAATTAAGTAAATTTTTGAATTAAGAAATTAATCGAAATTGTATTGATAGTAAATTAAATGAAATATTATTAAATTTGTTTCTACATCAAAGTTATTTAGAATTTTTCAATATTTCAAATATCACCCGTACTTGATTCTTTTTATAGGCGAAAAACAGCTGATCCATGTAAACACATGTGAAGTCAAAATTTATTTTTCCTGTTCTTTAATGTGAAATTAAACTTTATTTTCTCATCACAAAATTGCTTGAAGTTGATTCTGACAACCAATAAAGCCAAAACATGGAGTGGCTAAATCCGAAAGGAGGTGACAATTCCGAAAACAAGAAAGATTTCATTTTCTTTGAAAAAAAGGAGATGGACGATTTAGCCAAACATTTCATAGGAAATAATCTTCGGTAACATTTAATTTAAAATAAAAATTAAATATTTTAACTAAAATTAATTCTCTTTCATAAAATTGAACAGATATCGTGAAAACATAATTCTCCCTCAAACCCTCATACAATACAAAATTAAGACGAATGAAGAGAAAATTGTGGATGCAGCATTCGAATCCTGTACTTTTAAGTCATTCATGAGTTGTGTCATTGGATATGGTCTTGGTGCTGCAATTGGTTTATTTTCATCTTCCGTTGCCCCAAATATGACAGATCCGCATGCATTGGAGAAACAAGCACAACAATCAGCTAGGGAAATTATCAGGGAAATGAGGGGGTCAATGCATTCGTATGGTAAAAATTTTGCTGCAATTGGTTTGATGTTTTCTGCTGTGGAGTGTGTCATTGAATCGGTATGATTTGAATTGGGATTTATCTTGACATATTTTATAAATAAATTTTAATTTCATAGAAACGAGGAACATCGGACTGGAAAAATGGAACATATGCTGGTGCGGTTACAGGAGGATTGATTGGGCTCAGAGCAGGAGTTAAAGCAGGCTTGTTTGGAGCTGCAGGTTTTGCTGCCTTCTCAACCGTTATAGATTATTATATGAGACATCGATAGATCAAAGAACAAAAAAAATAGAATTAAAATGAAAATTAGGCTTTAATAAAAATTATAATTTAAAAATGAGAGCCTTCATTATTTTAGTGCATTTTAAAAGGAAAATTCGACAATTTCAGTGGATTTGTCCGTCGTCATTTCGTTTGAAGGTTTTGGATAAGCATCATGTTTAGGACTCCAGAGTCTTTAAATATTATAATTTACGAGTCACACTTCGTCTTGGGTACAAAACTGGTAAAAAAGCCGTTATTTCGTCACAATTTAACGGTTTTTCGATAAAAAAATTATCTGATCCCATTAAAACCATCCAGCAGTAAAAAATTGTTCATTTTTTTATTGAAATTTCTTTATTTACTTCTAATTTATCGTTATTACAATTATGACATGACTTTAATTTTTTTTATTATATTCAAAATCTATGATCACGGGGTATTTTTATTACCATTTTAATATTCAAGCAATGCTCTCTCATTTTATTGCCTTTTCAATGGAACCATTCATGTATTTTTTTCTAAATAATTTTATTTTAATATCTTTAAAATATAATTTTTCTTCTTAATAACAAAAATCATTTAAAAAATCAAAATTTCTTGTTAAATCAATATTTATATCAATATTTTTTCCTAATGAAATGAAATGTTACAATAAACAGCCAACTACAGTCAACTCATGCAAGGTAATTATAATATTTTCTTTTTTTTTAAAGGTAAATTTTTAATTTAATATCAAATATTAAGCAATAAATATTATAACATATTGAAATTTTGTTTGTATGTTTGTGTGTAAAAAAATAAGATTTTAACAATTTAAATTATTTTTTTAAAAAGTGATCCTGTTACTTTTTCAATATGTTTGATCAGTTTTGTTTAATGTAATTATTTTCAAAAATATCTAACTCGTTCGTAATGTAATTTGATTTATTTTTCAACAATTTCAGCTGCTTTTGGTGTGCTTCGAGTACTGCTAGGGTGGATTCAATTTCCTTCAGTTCCTCATTCATATCGGATGTTGCTGTGTCAACGACTCGACATAATCGGGCAAAGGTGCTTGACAGCTCTCTGAATTGAGGAAAAATAAATACAATTTTACTTAATGAATTGTAAATGATATAAAAAATTCTGGTTTCTTACTGTTGGACTTGATGACTACAGTTAGCTGAAGTTAAATCAACAATAAGTCGGAGTTTACGTGTTGCATGACGAACGTATTGGTTCTTGAAGCATTTCTCTTTTGCGGTATTTGTCCATGAAAGACGTTCATAAAGGTAAACACATCCATAAATACATCCAACACCTACAAGGACCCGCCATCCGATTGTTTTCAATAACTGGAATGAAATTTAAATGAAAAATTTAGGAAAATTATGAAAAATTGTGAATATTTACCAATCCACCGACAACAAGTCCTCCAACAGTGCCTTGAGATCCAATTGAGGCAACCGCAACTTTAGATATAAGTGAAAGTTGTTCCTGCGTTATAAGTTCATTGTTAGGCACAAGACATGTCGGAGTATGAGGTTCATTCACAACGGGTGATAACATATTCGATACATTCATATTACTACCACGAGCACATCCAATTGCCTTTCTTTCCTTAACTTTTCCCGTAAATCGTTGAATCATCGCTGTAATACCCCATGAGAACCTAAATTCAAGATCTTCCTGGAAATCGGCACACAAGTTCTGGCAATTCAGTGAATAGAGCATCTCAAATGGTTGATTTCTCGCAATAACTTGAGCAGTTACTTGTGGTGCAAGTTTCTCGGCTGGAACAAGAGCTGTCATTCTTTCAGTCATTTCACGTTGTGCAGTCTCGACATTCATGGCAAGGGCTGTAGATAATCTCGCCCGTAAATTTAATCCCAATCCATTTTCCACATGTGCATTAATTTCTTTCTTATAGACATTTAGAACCAATGAGTCAGTATGAAATGGTAAATTGAATTCGTCAACTAGGACATTTAAACGCCAGATTTCCTCGTTAAGTGCTTTTGAGACCTTCTGTTCAACTTCTTCAACCATATTATGGATTTTAAGTTTCATTTCACGTGTCACAGTCATAAGTTGTGATTCCGTTTTGGAGATACGATCGGTTAACATGCGTTTTTGTTCCAATTTTTGGTTGCGTAATGAATTTGTACGCTCAAAAATGCTATCAAGCATGGCATACATGTCACCAGCGATGTTTTTACCACGAAGACTGTGTTGCTCAAATTTCGTTTTGACTGCTGTCTTTGAAATACATTCCTCAAACTTTTTCTCAAAATCCTGGAATTCAAAATAGCGATTTTGAAAGCCTTCTGCTAATGCAGCTGTGTGTGCAGGTAATCCTTTTTGTTCCTGAAGACGAGCCTGCAAAGGAAATTTAAATGTCAATTTTTGACTCTTTGGTACATAAATTAAACTTAATACTCACATTAAGACTTTCACGAGCAGATACAAAGAAAACCCGTTCTTCCGCTTCTTTTGGTGTGCAAACCTTCAATTCTTTGGTAAGAAAATCAACACATCTCTCTTGATGTTGTTGCTTTACCTGAAAATTAAATGATATCAATGTAACAAAGGTCAAAAGCAATAACAATTAAGTTAAAATCAGAGACGGATCTAGAATTTTTCCATTTTATGGACAACTGTAGAGCCCTCTTTGGCATTCTAGAAATGTCTCTGCTTAAAATTATCAATTTCAAGACAATTTTAAGGCCACATAAAATTAACTTGCAAATTAAATATAAGCTAGAACTAAAATTCTAACACAAAACAATGCAGTGGCTAAAAGGCGGGTCTTTTACCTTTGCCAGGGCATCTTTCTGTTGTTTTTAGTTTCGTTTTGTTTGAATGTTCAAGGAATAAAAAAAAATGTATTTAAATATTTTTGAACCAACCATAACCCAAACAAGTAAAATGAGAAAGAAAAAGTTGTTCTTACCGAATCTTGAAATTCTGGTTCACTTGCAGATGCATCCCAACGATTATTTAATACAAATATATTTGGTTTCGATAATTTTTGTGAGACTTCGAAGAAAAATGATTTTTCCTGAAAGAATTTTTGAGATTTAAATTGGAATTATTTTGAGTTTTAAATGAAGAAAACTTACAGCGAGAGTCATTGTTGATTCAGCATTTAGTACCAGGACAAAAACGTCAGCATTCAAACAGTGGTTATCAATCCAGTCATCTAGATTTGGTGATACATCAACACCAGGTGAGTCCACAAATACCACATCATCACGAAGTAAACTGCAACGTTCTCTCGGCCAATAAATACGAACTAATGAACTCTCACTTAACTTTTCTGTACATAATGCATTTGCTAATTGTTTTACTGACTAAAGTGATAAGGAAATTAATCAATTTTAGTTTGACATTTAAAAATTCGACTCTTACCGTAACATTTAACTTTTCATCCGATCCCTCTTTGACTAGATACGCCTCTTGCCCATCAATGCCTTCAACTTGACAAAAACAGTTTGTCGTGTGTCCAATTCCACTTGGAAGAATTTTGTCCCTTAACATGGCATTTATAACAGAACTTTTACCATTTGAAGTTCTACCGAAAAATGCTACTTTCATGTGATCTCGAGCCAAGACTTCCCTGATTCCAGACACTTTGAGCACATAACTGTTAAATTGTTCTGCTTCAGCTTTGTCGACAATTTCCTTTTGCTTGTCTTTAGCGAGGTCTAAAATTTATATGAAATTAAAAAGGAGTTTAATTTAAATGCAGGAGCATTTACCGTCAATAAATGTCGTTGTTTCAACCACATAATCCTCAATTTCTCCAAAAATATCGTTGATTTTCTTCTTTGCACGCACAAAAATCTGCAATGGTGAAATTTCATGTGATGTATGAAGAAGGCGCGTGTTCGGATCCGTTAATGCATTTGAGGGTGATGCGGGATTAGAATCAAAACCATTTCCAGTCACCATTGAGAGAGTTCGATTTAAATAGGCAGCCATAATATTTCACGAACCACCACAATTTTATGTTGTTTGTTATTATTCAATATGTTGTGGGAAATAATTTGTTAATTTTTGTTTTGCTTTTTTTTTAAGTTTTGTGTGAGGACGAGTCCTGTATTGAAAAATTGAGAACAAAAGAAACAAGAATCTCTTGGTTCTTTGAATGGAAACTTTTTTTTTGTTTTGTTTTTTTTTGATAAAATGCAAAAATTTAAACGAATTTGTGACTTATATTTTAAATGGTGTGTCAATTTTTAACGTCTTTAAATTTCAAATTAAAATAATAATACAGGAAACAGGATTCAGATCTTCAGAAATAACTAAAAATAAACTGAAAATAAAAAAAATAAATAAAAAAATTAAAAATAAATCAACAACGCAAAAAAATTAACATCCGCGTGACCTTCGAAATTTTTGTTTGTTTCTATAATCAAAAAAATCCCATTAACAGTGTAGTCAAACATTAAATTAAAGTGAAATTTTTAAAATTCAATGCAAATATTACAAAATAATACAAACACAAGTAAAATCATAAAATTTAAGGGATTTAAAAGAAAATTTCATGGACCATCAATACAAAAAATTGCTTGTGACATTATCACGAAATTTAGTTACCTGCTCCGATTCCGACATTGCTCAATTCATGCCCAAATTTAACAAGATCTTTTTCTAGCACTGCATTTTTTGTTTACTTTTCAAATATTTAATTGAATTAAAATTAAAGTTAGTCTTCGTTTTGACAAAAAAATATTTAACAAGAAAATTGATTTTATTTTAGTTTTTTGATAAAATGTGTGATGATGTAACTTTGACAGAAGATGTCAAGTTTGACAGGAAATATCAAAACAAAAACGAATTTCAATTCACACGAATCGTGTGATGGGCATGTTTTGCCATACCCAGTTAGTGCAGATCAAAACAAAAGAGAATTTAAATAATTGAGAGGCGTAAAAGTTTAATTTAAGTTTTTTATAAGGAAAAATGGCTGGAAATATGTTTCCACACTTATTTTCCAGTGATCGTGGAGTCAATATTCAATTGTTACAGGAAGCGGCGATCAAAAAATTATCATCACTCCTTGAAAGATGTGAGGGAACAAAAGTGAGTCATTTACAAATTCAATATCATCAAATTTTAACTTTTCAATGTTTTCACAGGCAATCGTCTGGGATGAAAGCTTAGCAGGACCTGTTGGACTGATAGCGAAATACACTTTCCTCAAAGATCATGGTGTTATGAAGATGTTTGCCTTGAATGATGGAAATTTACCGGAAGTTGATGTAAAGAATGTAATTTTCATTACACGTCCTTCTCTGAAGCTGATGGATATCATTGCTGCCACAATTCACAATGAAGAACGAAGGAAACGTTTAATGAAAAAGGACTTTTATTTGTTTTTCTTGCCAAAGAAATCTCTGTTGTGTGAGAAACAGTTGCAAAATAAGGGCGTTTATGGTAGTATCAGTTTTGTGGGTGAACTCAACATTGAATTTTTCCCCGTTGATAAGGACATAATTTCAATGGAAATTAAAGATGCATACAAGGAACTTTATATTGAGGGAGATTTGACGTGTTTACATCAATCTGCCATGGGATTAGTGGCATTTCAAAAGCTTTATGGACCCTTTCAGAAAATTTATGGCAAAGGAAAATATGCTCAAAATTTATGGGAGTTAACAAAAACCTTGAGTATCGATTCGAATATAATGAGTTCAGATAAAGGTGCAATTGATCAGCTCATTATAATTGATCGGAGTGTTGATTTGATGAGTGTCCTTGCAACACAATTAACATACGAAGGACTGATTGACGAATTATTTTCAATTAATAACACGACAGCGTATTTTCCGGCTGATAAATTTACAGCACAGGACGATGATAAAACCCCGGCAATGTCAACTGCTGATCGAAAACCAATTATTTTGAATTCAGGTGAAAAATTGTTTGCAGATATAAGAGATAAGAACTTTAATGCAGTTGGAGGAATTTTATCAAAGACCGCTAAAAGAATAGCTGCAAAATTGGAGGAACGTCACTCTGATAGTGTGCAAGAAATGAAGAAATTTGTCGAGAATCTTCCCGAAGTTTTGGCTCAGAAAAATTCATTAGGAATTCACACGTCAATTGCTGAAATGATCAAAGAAAAAACTTCAACATCAGAATTTTTCGATGAATTGAATTGTGAACAAGACTTCATGCTTTGCACAGATGTTGATAAACCAAGTTCATTCATTGAAGATTTGATCGCTAAAAAGGCCCCTCTTCGAACTGTGCTCAGATTAATTTGTATTCAGTGCATTGCCGGTTCAGGCCTCAAACAAAAAATACTCGATTATTATAAGCGTGAAATTGTACAGGTTTATGGAATTGAAACCCTCTTAACTTTGGGAAATCTTGAGAGAGCTGGCCTGATTAAAACCCAAACAGGATCTCGATCGTATGCCGTATTGAGAAAGACTCTTAAACTCACCGTTGAAGATAGTGACGAGTTAAGACCGAAAGATATCAGTTATGTGCATCTAATTTACGCTCCCTTATCAATTCGAATTGTGGAAAATATTCTCAAGCCAGCTGGATGGCAAGGAATGCGCGATATTTTGAATGAAATTCCAGGACCTGCATTTGAAATCAATAATTATGCTGTTGGATCAACAGGTGCGCGTCGTGGCTCTCTCACAAGTGAAGTTTCAACGCTTTCCGATACGAATCGAGTGGTTTTCGTTTTCTTTTTAGGGGGATGCACATCAGCTGAAGTCGCGGCACTTAGGTTTATTGCATCTCAGGAAGACAATAACGTGGAATTTGTAATCGGAACAACAAAACTAGTCAACAAAAATTCATTTCTAGACACTTTTATTGAGGAATAAAAAACGTGAATCATTCCAATTATTATTGACAATAAAAAGCTTTTTTTTAGTTTAGTTTTAGTTTCAAAAAAATTCTACATTTATTATTTGTCAAAAATCAGCTTTTATACGTCTCTAAATATAGAATATTGAAAATTATAATTAAACTATGAATAAATTGAATTGAAAGAAATTTAAAGTGAATTTATTTTATATTGAGGTATAAAAATGGCTTTTTATGATAATTTTCTAGTAGCCTGATCTTGTTCTGCTTTTATACACTTTTTCACTACGAGTTTCATGCTCATAACGGAAATCTGGGGAAACTTCACGTGAGTCACGATGTTTTGAGCCTCTTGATGGACTTTGTTCTGATCCATTTTTGTTGTGTTGTCCTTTGCTGTCATCATCTTTTCGTACCCGCTTTTCAACTAAAACAACATCATCATCTTTTCGCGAACGTTTCTTTTCTCGTCTCAACTCTTTCGCTTCATCCGACTTATCCTTTTTCGTTGCTTTTGATTTCTCCCGTTTGCCATTTCCTTCTGGAATTTGTATCACACTACTTTGAGATCCAGTTTTTTTCGCACCCATAACATCGATTTTGCGTCGTTTCATTTCCCGAACTTCTGGTATGTGTTCAGGTGGTTCCATACTACGAGCTCTTGGTGGTATTGAGCCTTGACTTGAATTACTCACCGAACTCATACCACGTTCAATGTGTTCACTTCGCTCATTCCTTTCACGATCACGCTCATCATAAATTGCAACATCTGGATCATTACGATAATAATTTGATTCGTATTGGACAGGTGAAGTGTTTCTTTTATTTTTACGCCGTTCCTTTTCACGTTTTCGCAATTCTTCGTCACGCTCCTTTTCACGGACCTTTTCAGCTCGTTTTAAATCCTTACTCGAATGTTTACCACTTAAATTACTTGCCACACTATTTTCACGTGCATTATTTGAATGGCGTTCTGTTGATTGTGAACGCTCATGTTTAATTTCACGCGATTCACGGGAACTTGTCTCAACGACTACCACATCTGGATTGGTCTCGGTTTTGGTTGAAATGCGAGTGAGTTTCTTCTCACCTGAGGATTTTGATTCTTTGACAGGTGCTGGAGCGGTCACTTGTGATGCAATTTGTTGTGTCTCCTCTTTTTTAACTACAGCTGGTTGAGGTTTTTGTTCATTCACGATTTTAACGTCACTTTCTTGTTTACTTGTTACAGTATTGGGCTTATCTGGAACTTGGTGGAAGTCACTTTCACGCATCATCTGACTGGACTTTGCTTTGAGTTGACCAATGTAACTTGAAGCTAGAATGAATAAATCCTGTCTTTTGTTTTTCTCCTCCTCACGAACCTAAAATTGTATTAAATTTTTAATTTCAATGAAAGTCTGTTAAAAAAAAATAAATTTAAAATTTACCTTTTCAACTTTCTTTTCAATGATTTGTGAAAGTTTCGATAAAACTGGAAAATGTGGTAGGATTTTCATTAAAATAATTAACGTATTTCGGATTTGCATGTAATCCTTGGAATCCAGACAGAAAACAAGCGATTTTGTTATTTTGTAATGCCACTTGTGACACACATGTCGATAGTTTTCATAGCCAACATGATCATTTGCTTCAGAAAATTGATTACTAACACGGAATTTTGTTACAAATCCAGGATAAAATGCACACTCTTTATTGAATAAGGCTTCGTCCATATGCCATCGCATTACAGTTTCAAGCATGGCACACAAAAATCTACCATAACGTGTTGCCTCGTTTTCAGTGCATGATGTAACGGAAAATGTGATGTCACAAAAAATTCGGTCATAGCACAGGAGTGTTGAGAAATTTGTTGTTTTGAGACTGTGAATAATTTGAACGAATTTTGCGCAATACAAAGCGTCAAGTGCTGTGAATGTGCAACGTGGAAAGAGGCATAATTGAAGAAATTGAGTGATGGTCTCATTTTTTGCTGATTTAACAGAACGTGATAAAAACCATGAATCTTTTTCCTGATTTAATCGGTGAAGGATTTTATCGACGTGTTCTTGCTGTTTTTTCCGCTCATCAGAGAGTTTTTCCATTAATGCAATAAATCGTTCTTGCTCTTTTTTATTTTTGGATGCATTTGCTTCCTTGTTGTCCATGATGGCAAGTGATTGCAGCTTGAGTTTTTGTATCTCTTTTGTATAGGCATCAGTTGGAACTTGAAGATCGTACATACTTAATGACCAAAATGTGCATAAAAATTGAGGACTGATATCTTCCCAGACTTTGAGTGGATGTAATGGACGTACACTTGTCGCAATTGGATCCATAACAGCTCGTGTTGCTTCCAAATACTTTGCTAACTTTTGATTTGATGTCAATTTCTTGGCATTTGGATCAGATTTTCTCAGTTGATCGTATTTCTGATTAATTGCATGAGCAAACATGGGTCTTGCTAAAAAGAAGGCGACATCTGCATGGATATGGTACTCTTGTAACATTGCATGAATTGAAGGTAATCGTTCAATGTATTCTTCGACCGTGTAATTTGAGCCTAAAAATGTTCCAAATTGGACCAAAGTATCTTGACATTGATCATAAAGTTTTCCAACCAGCTTAAGATGGCTATGAGTTGTCTCACGATAAATTACACAATGTTTTTGTTGAGCAATTAACAGGGCAAGTGCAACTGCTAAATCATTACTTGCAAGTGCATCCTTCAATCGTTGTGAAGATTTTTTCGTGTTACGAACCTGACTGAAATAACCTGCCTCGCCGCGCAAAATCTCACCACCACACATTGCTCTCACTTGATCAACTGTCATTTCTTCAGCTGCCTCAATTCCGGTCATTTTTTGTACAATTTCCTTCAAAATAAGCAAATCTAAACTTTTTTGTGCTTTCAATTGATTTGCAACGTATTGCAATAATCCATTTAACTCGATACTGTATTTCTTGAAAATGGCACCACAGAAACTTGCTAAGCTCTGCAACCACAGCGATAAACTTGTACCATCATTTTCTAAGCGTGCTCGATCAGCTTGTGCTAAAGTTTCAGTGAGACAATACCCGAGTACATCAAAACTAAGTGACGTCAAGTATTTTAGCGAATCAACTACAGGTCCAATTAAATTGTCATAGATTTGAATTTGAAGTAAAATGTACTCGAATAAGAATCCGGGAGAGCAATGACTCAATTTTCCGATTTGACGACCAACTGGTTTTACATTTTCTTTGCTCACACGTTTCATGATTGCTTTAATTTGTTTTTGGGCAAGTCCCCGACGACGAATGAGCTTTGGATGGATTTGATATGTGTCATTTTTCCAACGTCCATATAAACTGTAACGAAATTGGTAGGGCAACAATTTGACCACATCCCAAATTTCTTCGGCTAAACAACAATTGCAATCCATGTATGAGAGAGCTGGCAGCACAGCAACATCCAACAGTGTGAGAATGTCATAATATAAGGATTCGTTTTCAGGATCTGACGTTGGTGGTCCCATTGTACTATCAACATTCATGTCATTCAAAATAACGGTCATCATTCGTATGAGTTTATGAAGGAGAATTGGATCGTAATGCAAGGATGGTCCTAGTGCGACAAACATCGGAAATGCATGTTGTTTCATTTTGGATACCGATGTTACAAGTGGCAATTGAATCAAATTATCACCAGGACCTTTCCGTGTCGTGACATTTGGTACAATTGAACACTTGAGGCGATAAATTGGTTCAATTACAATGTTAATTAATCTTGCTACTGCTTTTGCAATTGGTTCATTTACCATAACCGAGTGATCTGGTAATTTTTTCATCAATTTCAATGCATTATCCCAATCGCCGATTTCAAGTAATGCCTCACACAATCGCCACTTTTGATTTGACGAATATTTATCAACATTTGTGTACTTTTCTTCGTCAGGTTCTGCCTCCTTCTCCTTGTTAATTGAGACAATGTTCAATTTCCTGACATATTCTTTTGCTTCGGCCATTTCCTGTTTCCATTCATTACTCAAGGTGGCATCGTCTGGACTGAGCCACGAATAGATGTTGTCTAAATCGAATACGCCATGTTGTAACAGAAGTGCAGTTACTTTGAAAAGTGAGTAAGGGGTCTTGGAATCAGCAAAATGTCGAAATTTATAACCAAGTACCTCACAAACGATACTTCCATCATTCACGTAATTTTGTAAAAGTGGTGTAAAAAGTTTGAAATTGTCCGGATGCATTTCAAATGATTCAATAATAATATCAAGAACACGATTCGGATCTAAATTAAAGCAACCGATCAATGATTTAATTATTTCCAAGGCATTTTGCACCGTGAATTGTTCATTTGCTTCTTGATTCAATTCTGTAATTAACTTGGCATACCCCTCACTTTCTTCGCGAAATAAATTGAATCGACGTTGTTTGTAGTAAAGTTTTGTTTTAACTTTGATGAATCTCGTATAGAATGTGCGATTTTTAACTGTGCCCACATCTTGTAGGGTATCAATTTCCATTCGTTCCTTCAACAGATTTTCCGAAAGAACATTTTCGGCTTCTTTTACAATTTGGCAAAATAAATGCCGTTCATCTGTGTCAATTGCAAGGGAAGTTTCAGCATCTAAAATACCAAAAACGTCCAATATAACACTAGGCATATCATGATTTAAATATGCAAGTTCAGTCAGCAGATTCAAGGTTGCATCTAATTTAATTTGACGTTTTGTACAAGCGGATATCAATTGATACACACATCTTGATACACCTCCGGGCTTCTGATCACCTTTTCCAAACAAAAAATGTGAATCATCTTTGAGAAGTTGTTTTACGTGTTTCAGAAAATCAGCACGACCATTTCTATCGAATTCTCCAGTCCAATCTAAGCCGGGTGACATTTTGGATGTTTTTTCCAACTACGAAGCGTCGTTCACTGTCCACAAATTTTTTCGTGTATGCCTGATGTTTGGATACAAAAATACTTGATTTACCACACATTTTCACAGAGAATAACATCATCACTTACTTCTTTGTTTGCTTTTCTATCGATTTACACTATTTTTGTACTATTTAATCACTAATTACTATTTTAATTATTTAAATTTAAATTGGAACTTGGAGAACTTTTTGATTCCCACACTTGTATCTTTTGACAGTTGACGTTTCAAATGATACACAAAAAAAATTTGACATATTTGACGTTTATTGAGAATTTATAGATAGAATTTAAATTAATTGGCTGTTATATGTCGATTGACACGTTGAAGTGGCCTCCGAGAGTTAAATTTGCTTTTATACTGATCTAAAAGAAAAAATTGGTAAAATAAGAATATTTTAAATGAATAAAGCCATACCAAATTTCAAAATCTGATTTGTTGGAAGTACCAGACGGAATGTGGTAACCAATTGTTTCCAAGTATATTCGAAGGTCTTCTTCAATTGAATTAAATGGCAGATCCTTGAAAGTGGGAGCTTTGGCAACGATTTCTTCTATTACTTGGAGCACCATCTTTTTGAATATCCCTTTTCCAAGATAGTAGAAGGAATGGAGCTTTAGATTTGAAGAGAGACTTACGATATTTTTCAAATTTGATGGTTCTTCCTCATGAACATATGAAATAAGTTTTTCCTCAATGAAATATGCTTCGTCTCTCGTGAAACTTAGCTTCCAAGATAAGCATATTGGTATTTCTTTTTTCACCAAGCAAAAGCGTAACAGAGTATCATATAATTCTTTATTAGTCATTGTTGACTTAATCTTCAATTTGTTCATGTGGGAATAAATCCTGTACTCTAAATTATTTGTGGACCCAATGTAGATGATTCGCTCAAGAATACATTTGAAATTGTATTCACTTATTTTTTGGTATATAAGTTTACTTTTGGTAAGTGGGTCAAAAAAATCGTATGTTCTCCACAATGTACGAAGTTTTTTCTCAGTAATCTTGACAAAATTTTCCAAAAATTGAATTGCATCGCGTTCTAGAAACATATAAACATGCGATACACTTGTGGTTTTATCGTCACACATTTTATCGTTGAAATCTTTGACAAAATCCTTATATATTTTTTCATCTGCATTAACAAACGCGTTAAAGGCCTCGGAAAAAATTGGTTTATCCATTACTTTCTTCTAATTAAATTTTCTCTTTTCCGATTTCGCACATTAATATATTTACACATATTCCATTACCGTTAGATCCCGCCATATCAACATTTCTTATCATCTAGTAGGGCTGAACCATTTAAATGAAAAAATATAAAGTGTAGAGGTATATATAATAAAATTTTGTATAATTCACGTTGATCCCTAATAATTTCCATAGTAGTGCAGTTGAGAAAAAGAGTCCGGTGAAAATGGTTGACGTTGAATTTGCTGAGGAATTGAAATGTGTGGCGTTTGCTATTGAAAGACATCCAGTCGAAAAAGTTCAGCAAGAACTAAAGGAATTGAGCCAGAAGTACGATCATATCATCTTTGGATCGGATTGTGGTGCCATTTTAAATGAACCGAGTGGTAAGTACTTTCTGTAAAAAAATAAAAAAAATAGAAGTTAATGATAGAATTTTAATTGTTTCAGAATTGGATGAATTGATGTCAAATAAGACCGAATTGGTGTGTCTAGAATGCAATAAGACATTCAAGAAGTTGAAGTATCTACGGACACACACACGGGATGTCCATAAAAAGAACAACAGTACAAGTTTCGGAAACTGTTACAGATTTTGCAATACATTATCGAAGGTGCTCTCACATCTAAAAAGGACATGCATGTTGAAGGAAAAAATCTATCTCCAAGTCTACATCTACTAGAATCATCTTCATTTTTTGGTATGGTGGATCCAACGGTATTGGAATATGTGCATTAATGTAAATATATTGCGAAATCCGAAAAAGGAAAATTTAATATATAAGAAAGTAATGGATCAACCAATTTTTTCCGGGGAGTTTAACGCGTTTGTTAATGCAGATGAAAATGATTTGTGATCTACTAGAATCATCTTCATTTTTAAAATTTATTGTGGTAACTTGGAATGGAGGTCAGATAAATAAGGTAACAACCAAAAATCTTTATTTTCTCATTATTTTTCATAATTTCTTCTTTTAGACAACCAACGAACGATTCCTCGACCACTATTTTAAATCCCTAAATTACGTTTGTCTAGAATGCAATAAGACATTCAAAAAATTAAAATATCTGCAGGCACACACACGGGATGTTCATAAAAAGCACAACAGTACAATTTGCGGGAATTGTTATCGGTTCTGCAGTTCATTTCCCAAAGTGATGTCGCACCTCAAAAGAACCTGTTCAAAGAAAGAAAACAGCAACCTCCAAATTTATACAGACAAGTTCAAAAATGAATCATCTTCATTTTTGAAATTTATTGTGGTGACATGGAATGGAGACCAGATGAAAAAGGTATAACCATAAAATCTTTATTTTATCATACTTTCTCATTTTTCTCTCTTTTTTCTTTCAGACAATGAACGAGCAATATCTCAACAATTACTTCAAAGCCCTAGATTACGTCGAGAGAATCAAGATCTTCAAATTTTATGTTTAAGTATGCCAGGAGCAAAATGTTAGAAATAAGGTTACGAAAATGTTAACTTTATTTGAATTTTTTGATACTAAAGACCAGTAATGCAAAGCCGAATTCAAATGTTTCGTTATTTGTCGGGGTCCGAAATTTTCAGGTCAAAATGTATTCATATCTGTCATCTGTCACATTTTCGTTAACTGTCATTTTTTCGTAAAATTTATCATCTTGAAAGAAAGTCAATTGCAAAGTTTTTCATTTTTGCAAATAAATGGCTGAAAATCAGTGCAAAAATGTTTTAAATTCGATTAATTATTAGTGATAATGTGAACTAAGGTGAATATCAACAAAAATTGCCCTTTAACTTCCAATAACTTGTGAATAATTTGAATTGATTTAAATTTTTTTTGTATTGTGTGTGCTATTGCATCGATTTTTAATTCTACAGACGTACGATTCTCATCTATATACAAAACAATACACATACACACACAATTCCCCCATTCATACACAAAAAATATTTGATTCACACAGAATATAAAGTTATATTATTGTAAAAAAAAATAATGGAGAAAATTTCAATTTAATCAAAGTTTTAACTTTAATTGTGATATAAAGATCTTTAAAATACAAGAAATATAATGAAATGTCTGCAATGAATGAATTGCAAAAGGTCTAGACAACAAAGTAAAAAGGGTAAGGGCGTGATTTTGAGTTGAAATGGAAAAAAAATCATTGTGACTTTTTTTATTTTATTACAAAATTCTGCCGTATGTGATGAACTCAATATGAACATGAATGAAGTTAAAAAAAAGTACAATATACAATGAAGAAGAAAGCCCCTCACGGTTTCTATGATTTGATTTTTAATGATTCAACGTGTTTTGATTTAAATTCAAAATGCAATCATGTAAAAGTTGATCCGAAAATATATTTTTTTTTTGATATTGAATTTCCATAATCCACACAAAAAATACAAAAAAAAAAATGTGTGTGTCAAAATATCGTATGATGATAAGTTTTTAATCAAATTTAAGTAAAAGAACTTAAATGTTATAAAGGAAATTAATAAAATATACATGCAAAGCAATAAAAAAATAGTTAAATGCGCAAAAAAATGCGATAAGAACGTACACACACGTGTGTGTGTGTCTGTGTGTGCTTGTAATCCAATTATCCTTGATTGATTGGAAGAAATTTCAACTTTGATATGTTTGAGTAACTTTTTTAATTTTGCGTGGGGGTGTGAAACAAGTTTCAAAAGGATTATCAGATAATTTTTAATGTGAATGACCATAAATTGCATCAATTGCATCAGTAGTAAATTTCTTCCTCGCTTCGGTCATGATTTTTCTTGGCAATAAAATTTTATTTTTTTTAAGAAATGTAGTAAAAAAGAAACTGTCTGATGTTTTTTTTTTATTATTATTATTGAAATACCAAACAAGAGTATAATAATAATAATAATAATAATAAGTTAAGGGTGGGGTTTCCACCATCAGTGTATGCTGTTGTTGTTGTAAATCGTATGATATGTTACAAATGATAGATCAAGACATCGTATATATGTGGAATATTTTGAACATAGAAAAGGATTTTTTATTTATTTATTTATTTTTAACTGTATGGCAATGTGCTGCCAAATTCATGTTAAAGCATTTTTTTTATTTAATTTGGTCGTTGTATGGTTTTAATGTGATGATGAAGGTCAATCGAAAATTCAATTTGTGTATAATTTTCACTTTAACCGGCTTCTAATCAATAATTTGAATTGAAACAGATGTTCCGTAACAGTTAAAATATTTTTCATTACAAGGACTCGTCAAAAATTGATCAATTTTATTGTTTTTCATTTCAGATTAAAAAATTATTTTAATAAAAAGTCGACACATGTCATGAAGAGAAACAACGAATTTTTCAAAATGGTGCAAACATAAAAATTGTGTCGTGTTTTAGAAGAAGATAAGAGCAGAAGAAAAAAAATATATGTTTAGTTTTAATTATTAACTATCAACAGTAAAAGTTCTATAAACTACATTTTACAAGGAAGGAAAGCAAATACTGTGTATGAAATCTGACTGTGTCTCACAGTTCTATTTGTGCCAATTCCGATTAAATTTTAAAAAGATAAATTACTTCACAACACCAAATTTTGGTGAAATTCGACAAAAAAAAAATTACAACTGCCCACTTTTCACTGAATGCGTAGGATGCCTACTGTAAGGCCGGGCAGTTTGAAAGATCCTGAAATAGCTGAGCTATTCAATAAACATGATCCGGAAAAGATTTTTGAGGATTTACGTGAAATTGGTCACGGATCCTTTGGAGCTGTGTACTATGCGCGATGTAACTTGAATCGGGAAATTGTGGCAATCAAGAAAATGTCATATGTGGGAAAGCAGAGTCTCGAGAAATGGCAGGACATTTTAAAGGAAATTCGATTTCTACGGCAATTGCAACATCCAAACACGATTGAATATAAGGGATGTTACTTGCACGAAAACACGGCATGGCTTGTGATGGAATATTGTGTGGGATCGGCATCGGATATAATTGAAGTGCATAAACGACCATTGAGAGAAGATGAAATATCAGCAATTTGCGATGGATGTTTGCGTGGTTTGGCATATTTGCATAGTCTCGGTCGCATTCATCGTGATATCAAAGCTGGAAATATACTCTTAACGGAACAAGGTGTGGTGAAATTGGCTGATTTTGGTAGTGCTGCGATCAAATGTCCTGCTAATAGTTTTGTTGGTACTCCATATTGGATGGCACCCGAAGTTATCTTGGCTATGGATGAAGGACAATATGATGGTAAAGTGGATGTCTGGTCATTAGGTATTACATGTATTGAATTAGCTGAACGAAAGCCACCGTATTTTAATATGAATGCAATGTCAGCACTTTATCACATTGCCCAAAATGAGGCTCCGACATTGCAAGCACAAGAATGGACTGACGATTTCCGAGATTTTGTCGAGTTGTGTCTCAAAAAATCACCAATCGATAGACCAACTTCAGCTAAATTGATATCAAACTATTTTGTGTCTCGACCACGTTCTCCAAACGTCTTAATTGACTTAATCGCCAGGACAAAAGCTGCTGTTCGTGAATTAGATAATTTAAATTATCGTAAAATGAAGAAAATCCTTATGATTGATTCTTGTGAAACAGAGTCAACTGTGGGTGAGGATGAAGCACAAGATGACCAAATTGGAGGTGATAGTAGTAAGAGTAACAGTATAACATCCGAGCACTCCATGCAATCTGTGGGAGTTGCAACCTCAAGTCATGTCAGTAATTCCTCAAATAATTCATTGCCACAACATATCGATCCACATACAGGTGTCATGCTACCACCAAGAAATTCCTCACGACATCGTCCGGTTCCACCAATTCCATCAATGCACATGAACAATTACGGTGGTGGTCCACTCCATTCATCCTCAAGTCCATCTGTGGGCCATTCATCAAATCAGATGATGCATCAACAACAACACTCACAGTCACAACATCATCTCTACTCAAATCAACTTCCGCCAAGTGGACAAGCACATCTGACACAACAACAAAGTAACCATGTGTCCCAAGCAGCCATGGCTCATGGAATTGCCGAACATGGACCAAATAACTTTGCAACAATTCGTACCACAAGCATTGTAACGAAACAACAAAAGGAACACATGCAGGTATGATAAGCGTATTTTTATCTTAAATTACATTGAAATACACATTCTTTGGTAATCCTACAGGAAATGCACGAACAAATGTCCGGTTACAAACGTATGAGACGAGAACACCAAGCAGCATTAGTCAAATTGGAAGAAAAATGCAAATTGGAAATGGAAAACCACAAAGGTGCGCTTGATAAGGAATACGATTTATTACTCCATAATTTTACGAGAGAATTGGAAAAGTTATCGGTATGTCACTTATTTTAATGTCAATGATTTGATGATTTACTCATTTTAATCAATTCCAGGTGAAACACAATCAAGAAATTGATCGCCGTGTAAAGCAAAATAACGTTGCTGAGAAGAAATTATATAAGGAAATTTCGAATCGGCAAGAAGGTGATCGTAAAGCATTTGATTTGCATCGCAAAAAGGAATACAAAGCCAACAAAGAGCGATGGAAGCGTGAACTTTCAATGGACGAATCAACGCCCAAAAGACAGCGGGATGCAACGTTACAGTAAGATCTTAACTTATTTGAATTATTAAATTTATTTTAATTTTTACTTCAAATATCATAGATCACAAAAAGAGAACCTAAAATTGGCCGAGGCACAAGAAGAGCAAAGATTACTGAGATGCCAAAAACAATACATTGAACTGGAAATGCGTAAATTCAGGCGAAAAAAGATGATTTCATTGCATGATCTCGAGACGCAACTATTGAGAGATGTAAGAAATTTATTTAAATGAAATCTTTTAAACGAATATTAATTTTTTTTTTGAATAGGAATTGAGTAAAAAACAACAACAGCTTGAACAGGCACACGCCATGTTGTTAAAACATCACGAAAAGACACAGGACTTAGAATATAGACAGCAAAAGAGCGTACATGCATTACGCGAAGAACAAGTATGAATTTTACCATATAACCTTTTGATAACAATAAATTTAATTTTTTTAAATTTAAATTTACAGATCACAAAACAACACAATAGTGAATTAGGTAACCAAAACGAGTACATGGAACGAGCTGAAAAGGAATTGCTGCGAAAACATGCACTTGAATTGAAGCAACAACCAAAAAGCTTAAAAGTATGATTAAATTTCATTAAATTATGGATCATTTCCTTTAATTTGAATTTTTTTTTCTTTGAATGTGCAGCAAAAAGAACTTCAAATCCGTAAACAGTTCCGGGAGACGTGCAAGACTCAGACACGCCAGTATAAAGCACTGAAAGCTCAAATTTTACAGACTACACCGAAAGATGAACAAAAAGCTGTGATAAAAAAATTAAAAGAGGAACAGCACCGCAAATTGACATTGCTGGGTGATCAAGTGAGAACTCATTTACGTTTAAAGTTTTAATTGAGATTTAATGGTTTTTTTTAAATTTCAGTATGAACAAAGTATTGCTGATATGTTGCAAAAGCAAAGTTTACGATTAGACGAGAGTCAGGAACTCGAGTGTCATCAGCTCAAGGAGCGATTGAATTATGAATTAGAAATTTTGACTGCTTACCAAAATAAGAATCGTATGCAAGCTCAAGCACAACGTGATAGGGAGAGGAAAGAGCTTGAGGATCGTGTCAGTGTCCGTAGGGCATTATTAGAAAGCAAGGTACGTAAATTAAAAAAAAAAAACAATAAAAGATCCAAATTCAATGATTTTAATTACAGATGGAGCAAGAATTGCAACAGTTCAACGCTGAACGTACTGAACGTATTAGACTGTTGAGAGAAAAGCACGAGAAACAATTAGATGCATTTGATCAGGAATCGACACGAATGGGATTCAGGTAATTTCAATTTTTATCCACTCATTTCAACATTTAATTAAATGAAATTCTTATGTTAGTGCACTTGCATTAGCGGAAGCTTCAAAGGAAACGTATCCCGATGAAGAGGGCAGTTTATCCGGGTCAATGCTAAGTTTGGCCCACAGTAACAGCTCAACGAGTTTCCCAGCAGGGTCTCTATAGCATTTCAATTACAGCCATCACAATCAGCACCAGTTAATTAATAACACAACTAAAGTTTACGCGACATTAATGTCAAATCGGAAAAAATCCCAACCTCAATTGCAACATCAACACTCAGTTGCCGGCAGTCATACATCTTCGGGATTCCAACAGTCAAGTAGTAGTAGTGGTCGAAGTCGATTTGATCATGATGGTAAAAAATACTATAATGATGATAATTTGTTTACAGTTTCTAATAATTGTGGCAGTTTAATGCAAAGAAAAAAGAAATAAGACATCCAAGAAAAAGCAAAAATCTTAATACAAACATGGTTTCATTACAATTTTCATCAAATCAAACTAATTTTTTTTTACAATTTCATGCAATTTCAATTCAATTAAAGAAAAAATATTGCTTTAATTTAAATAAAAATTTTGAGATAAAATCATCAGCTAATTTTTTTTAAATTAAATATTAATTGAAATCAATCATATGTGACTGTAAATGATTAAATTTTAGACAAAATTATTTAATGTAATAAGAATAAAATTAAAAAGATGTGAAACGGTTAATGTTTTTTATATAGACAAAAAAAAATTTAGTGATAGGATTTTTTTTTTTTAAGAAATTCAGATAAGCACATTTTTATAGGATACAACTTAAAATTCAAACAAAAAAATGGGATTGGCAAAAAAAGGTAAATTCAAAATTAACAAATTTAATCGTTTTTATAAGAAAAGTGAAGAAAAAAAGAAAGTTTTAAAGGACGCCATTTTATGTTCAATGAACATAAGAGATTAATTAAAGTTCATTAAAGAAAAAAAAATAAAAGTATTAACAATTTACAAGAAACCTTAAAAAAACATAATTAATAATAACATTAAAATTAAAAGAATAAAAAAATCAAATTGCAGAAAATTAATAAAAAAAATTAAACCTTATAACTCATAAAAATAAAAATAAAATAACAAGATTAACCAAAAACTAAATAAAAATCGCATACTAAGAATTGTAAGTAATTAAAATAAAATAATTGCATTATAATAAGTTATATGATTAAATAGGAAATTCAATTTTTATTATTATCATTAAATTAAGTCTTAAAAAAAATATTTACCAACCACATTTAACTTAAATTTACAAATTATGTCCTTGTATCAAAATTTTCATTTCAATTAAAATCCAAATTTATAAGACTTGCTTTCTTGAAAAGTTATCTTGTTAAAAAATTAAAATTCTAGGAATCAAATTAAAATAAATTTCTCAAAAGTGTCATGATTTGCTTAAAAATTTCTTGAAAATTATTTTCATTCAGTTCACTTCAATTTTTTGAAAAAAAAACCTTTGTACAGTTTAACATAAGTTTAATTTTTTTTTTATTATTACTTATCATAATAAAAGTAAAAAATAATTCAATTTGATCTGCTTTAAAAAAAAAAATTAAAATTTATACTAAATTAGAAGTACTAGAAATAAAATGAAAAAAAAAACAATAAGCATTTGTAAATTATAATCATTAAAGTAACACAATAACCTTTAAATACACAATTAATGATAAAAATAAAAAAAATATTATTATTAATTAATTGAAATTAAACAAAAAGCATATTAATAATTAAATTTAGTAGTGAAAAGAAAGAAAAAAAACTTAATTAAAAAAAATAAAATATACATGTTTTATGTCAAAATCCTTAGTTAGCAAAAATATGAAATTAATTTGAAGTAAAATTTATTTGTTGAAATTTTGTGAATTTTTTTCCCCTATAACTTTTAAGAAAATAGTTTGTTTGGTACTTGAATGTAAAAATTATATAAGTTATTTCATATAATAAACACAACCAATAAAATTAATTAAACATTATAAAATTAATCAAAATAAAAACTGAGAAACAGTAAAATGATAATAAATAAATGAATAAAATAAAAAGTCATAAAACATTATTAAAAAAATTAAAATAAATATTTGAAGCATATTTTATTTTTTTTTTAAATTCAGATTAAAAAAAACCGTTAAATGCCAGGCGTCTCCATTATTACTAATATTTTGAGACAAATCAAATTATTTATGGGAAGCAATGGATTAAGAATAAGTCGTTCCAAGACAGAATATTTACATTGTCCTTTCTCAGATGAATCTGAACCATCTCCAGATTTATATTTGAACGGTACCCATTAAAAAATTGTGATCAATTTAAGTACCTGGGATTAGTAGTGCAAAAAGATGGTTCTTGTAGTGCGGGTATTAACTTTCGTGTCAGCACAGGATGGTTGAAGTGGCAGCAAAAGAATTTTGTGACACAGAAATGCCAATGAAGTTGAAAGGACGACTCTACAACTCAATCGTTTGACCAGCACTACTTATTGCCACAGAGTGTTGGACAGTCAACGCAAAATGACAAGAAAACTAAAAAATACGGAAAGCAAGATGCTGAGGATGAGTTCAGTCGTGACCCTTCTTGATCATGTTAAAACCAATCATGTAAGAGGGAGCCTAAAAATCACTGACCCCATAGTTAAAGCACTTGAAATTAAAGTATTACGGTGGTATGGTCATGTTAAGAGGAGGACAGAGGAACATTTTGTTGTTAAAGGAATAAATATGAACAAAAGCAGAACAGTCAAAAGAGGCAGACCAAAAGAAACATGCATAGGCCAAATGCTACGTTATCATCAAAACTTTAGCATCACAGAAGACGAAATTAGGGACCGACAACAATATCGTTTAAGGCTACGCTCCCAAAGAAATAGGAACATCAACAAGAATATAAATTAAATTTTTTTATTACTTGCTACCTCATAGTTGATTTATCAACAGAAAAATGAGAATTTTTATTAATCATTTATTTCAAGAACAGCAGATTAACTGTCAGAGTCTAGAAATGTTTTATTACAATCACTATTCGATCCATTTTCATAAAAGATTTAACAGAAATGTATAATTTAGCAACTTTCTTCAGTCATATCCAAAATGGATGGATTGAAATCCTTTTTGTTTCAAAATAAAATGAATTAGACACCAACAATAAAAGAAACAAACAAACTTTATTGACCTATATTTCATTTCCAATTTCGAAATCAGATGAAATATGATGTGCAATTTTCAATAACTACCAACCGTATTTTTTTCATATACATCTTATGCAGTGTTTATACATAGATCGAAAACTAATATAATAAATAATAATAATCATGGAAGCAAATACAAAATTCTTACCTGCTGCTGCCATAATTTTCTTCATAAAACAAACAATCAAAGAGAAAAAGTACATCAATAAAAGTTGAAATATCGGTCTTTTGTTCCAAGGTTTCTTTTCATAACTTGTAGCTTTATATGAAAATGAAAATCGTTTTTCATGTTATATATCGCCTGATTTATTATTACCATTTTGCTTCATATAATATAAGTTTGAAATGGCACTCAATAGACTTCATTTTACAATAAAAAAGACAAATAAAAGAGGTGAACAAATTTTTAAGGAAAAAAGAAAAAAATATTTAATAAATTTTGTTTTTAAGACCAAAGATTATTTTACATTGAAAATAAACTTTGAGAGGAAAATGAAAATGAAGCAGTAGTAAGAACTTATTAAACTGGATCTCGTTTAATGTTTTAAATCGAAGAATAAAAGGGAAAAATTGTTCAGTAATTTGTATTATACTTGAACAAACAATAGATCGAAAATAAAACAAAAGATTCATTTATAATTGCTTTTATTATTCATTTTTTTTCTTGTAAAAGTTATGAGATTAAATAAGTTTTTTTTTTATGAAGACAAATCAATGTTGAAGTACACCCAAGGGAAATTGGGTTAATAATATAAAATAGTTCGATTTATAAATGGTTGAACTTTCATTGTCTGAAAAAATGAATTTTATGAAAGTTTTTTAATGTAAAGTTCAATAATATTTGATGCAAGTAATTAATTAATTTTTAACGTGGCGCGGCTCATCTTATACTGAGATGGGTTGATTTCACTCAAGAAGACCCAAATATTATATGGAAGGAAATTCGGCTGAAAAGACGAAAGCAAAGAATTGGAAATTCTCGCTCGATTTCTGACTCTTGGCTAGCAAATCCCAGTAAACCTAATTAAAAACTTGACGACAGATTGCAAAACTCCTATTTTCCTGTAGAAAAATATTTGATTTCATGCAATACTGTAAAATTAACATGTTTGCATAATTTATCGACATCATATCAAGCATGCAATCTCATAATTTATTAATTACCATCGTAATTATATCAATTAAAGTACTTACGTTCCTGTCACATTTACATTTGAAAATATTATCAACGTTTATAGTTTAAAGTGTTTTACGACCATTACTTTGATCATAACATCAAATGATGTGGCGTTTATGTAACCCATTTATATTTATTATGTTAATTGTTTAACTACCGTCACCTTGTTATACCTTAAACAAAATTATTAAAATAAAATAAAAAATTGCATGTTGAAAATTATCGGTGTTACTTTAATTTTTTTTAAATTATTTTTTTCCATAAAAATGCCATGGTTTACTCTTTTGATATAAATTTACATAAAATTTACTCTTCATAAATCGTACAGAAAATAATTTATTTGTAAGGCTTTTTGAAAAATATCACACCTTATTAGGCTCAGCTTTAAAAATACGCACATATTGCACCATGGTGTAATTTTTATTGCATGGACGCTATCAAGATCGTTTATCACATTTGTAAGTAATTTTATATGTGTCGTGATGTTCATATTATTGCAATTTTAAATGATGTCGATGTTAAAAATTTTTTTTGAGAGCTAATGGAATTAGTATTTCCCGGATATTGGGAAATTACTTTTTGGTATATTTTTGTAATATGCCTTTAGTAATATTGATTGACATTTCCATTGCATTTAAATTGGACAACTATTAAGGTAATAGAATGAAGCGAAATTATTTCTTCTTATTCTCGAATTTTTATATCGAACTAATTCGGTCTTTTTTCTTCTCTTTTAAATCTTCGTATCTCGTTCAAGGGTCTCTCACTTTCTTTCTTTGGTCACTTCAATGCAAATTCACAACTTTTTTTTCAGAATATATTTTTTCCATCCTCTCTCTCATTTTTATCTCAAATTCATCACCCTAAATAAAAACTGAACTCATTCTCAATTTAATCCCTTTAACCAAACAATTTCCTTTCACTTGTTTGCACAAGACAACATTCTATTAATTTCATCGCGTGGTAAAGATGCATTAAAAAGATAAACTTACAAAACTTATAAATAAACTTCATCTTCCCGAAATTTTTCCCTTATTTTGTATTCAATTTTGCAACATTGAAGCAATTTAATTGTACATCTACTTTCATTTTCACAGCATTACAAAAGCATTTTCACATACACCCAGAACAGGAAGCGATGATATAAAATTGTCAGAGTGAAATGTAACGCAATTTAAAGTTTGTCTGTTTAAATCTTAGGAAAGTTATTGAATGAATTGAAAGTTTTCTTTATATCACAGATTTACTTTGTAAGGATACAGACGAAGAAAATTTAAATAAGTTTAAAACAATCTTTTCAATACTTTTACTTCAAAAAAAGAGTTACTTAAATTTTTTTAAATCAATTTGTTTCCGCAAATGTGACTTTTGTGTGTGGAAAATAACAAACATTACTTAAGAAAATGAAATATGAATGCGTAACAATTACGTGCAATACATTTCAAATAATTGTAAGATACATTAAGAAAATTAAAATCCTTTTTCTGATTTTTTGTAAACGACTGTGCGAATTTTATCCTACCGCTAGTTGGCAGAGCACTCTGAAATTCAAACCACCATCTCAAATCAGAAATTTTCCATTAAAACTCGATTAAAGCAGAATTAAGTGACATAAAACTGATGACTGAAACTGAGGCAATAACATGTCAATCAACTAGGTGTTTATGACTCATTAATACAGTAATTTATAATAAAATTCACTGTAATACAACCTCATATTTACCACACGTGCTTATTTCAATTTATCAGATTATACCATAAAAATTATTATTAACATGAACGTTGAAATAACTTGTCATATAAAATTTTCCATTCATGTCTCTCACACTTCCGATACTTATCATTTTTATTGCAAATATTTAAAGTAATTTGATCTGATTTTAAATTCAACTCACACAGATCTTGATATGACCCATTTTCATAAAAAAAAGTCTTATAATCTTATATCATTACATTTTATTACTTTTGTCATTATCACATGATTTTAATATTATTTAAAGTGTCAGATTTAGCTTACTTTGTAACTGTAAACACCAGTAGCATGCTAATAATTGTTATTATTGTTTTTGCTACTTTGAGCAATTAACAATTGACAACACACAATTGTCACGTCGCCATCTTTTAATATGATGCGATTGTAGTTAGTGATGATGATGATGGTGTTTCGTGGGTCGAAAACGTGCATTAGTGGAATTGAAATTTATTTTAATGGAAGGAAAAAAAATTTGTTTGTTTTTAATTAGAAAAAAAAAACTTAATTGTTAGAATGAAATCCATTCTCTTTTAGTTAACATGAATATGTTGATATGGCTTGAAACAATTACCAAAGACAAGGACAACAATTCAAATTTAAATTATTTAATTAAGCTCATTATTATGTGAATCGTATCCGATTATGTTCAGTGAAGACCCTGAATTATGCTAGATAGGAATTTAGATGTGGTATTTTTTGTTTAGTTCGAAGTTTTAAATAGTTTGTATTTCCCATATTGTCTAGTGGTAAGGATACTCAGCTTTGTCAAGCTCGTTCAATGAGATCAGCGCAATGACTGAAGCTACTTTTTAGTTTTAAATAATTTTTATTTCCCATATTGTCTAGTGGTAAGGATACTAAGCCTTTCCAAGCTATTTCAATGAGAACAACTCAATGACTGCAGCTACTTCTAAGTTTTAAATAATTTGTATTTCCCATATTGCCTAGTGGTACGGATACTCAGCCTGGCCAAGCTCGTTCGATGAGATCAACGCATTGACTGAAGCTACTTTTACATTGTGGCACTATGCTTAAAACCCTATTTGGCCTCCTTGGGCTCTATTATCAAATCGAAGTGCAACCAGAAAAGTCTGATATAACACTTTCTTTTTCAAACTAAACTTCATTAAACAAAAGATCGATTTCTATTGAAAATAACTTTTAATCAACAAATCCATCAAAATCTACTATGATTTAACAAAACATTTCAATGGAGTTACGTTTGCTATTGATATGAATAATAATAATTGTAATCATGTTTCTTTTTTTGTAAGATTTGCTGCAAATGTATCATGCCAATTTGATGAAGTCATTAAACCTACACTATATTTAACTTTCCATTTTATTGTTTGAAATACAAATTTTATATTGTTCGACCTTGTGAAGGTAGTTTAAAAGAAGCAAAAGAGGTCGTTGCATATCAATATCTGTAAATCGAATTATGTTCATCTCAAACGACTTCAAACTGTACCTTAAAGCACTCAATTAATTTATCATTTTTATATAATCGACTGTAAGCTCTCCATTCTCCAATATATTGAGGTGGTATCATAAACGGTGTGTCTGTTAAGGAATACATGTCAAATGTTTCTGTATGCTATAAATAAGGATCAATTATCATGACTTCCAAAAGTTATTAAAATTAACACTCACCCCACTTTTAAAAGGACACCGTTTTTGTTTCATTGCTTTTTGCACTATCATATAAATAAGTGGCTGTCCCATGGGATCATTTATATAAGCGCATGCATCAGCTCTGTAATAATGAAAGTCACCTGGCATCCAAATTCCATTCTTTAAATGTTCTGTGGTGAAATTAATCGAAATAATGCCACTAGCTTCTTGAAGAAATTTCAGTGTACCATTAACATAAACTTTTTTTCCATCGGATTTGTCGATTAATTTAAAATTGCTGACATCGATGAAATTAAATTGATTTTCGGGCATGCAAGGTTTGATATCAGGCTCCACATCTAGCATCCAAGTGGAATGAACAGCATTGATTTTAAGAAAAACACATATGAAGATTTCGATACAAAATTTCATATTATTCGTGTTGTACATTAAAAGAATGCAAACCAAATAAAAGAGGTGTGATCTGAATGGACCTCGAATATTGAATGGAAGATCGCAAAATTGATCTTGTTTATTACTGAAAAAAAATTACGTGATAAAATGCAATAATTTTTCATTTCATACAAAGTAACTAATTTGTATTTCGTCAAAGCAATTCTCTTGTGTGAAATTGTTTTCCATGAAAATTCATATTAAATTCTGTTATTTTCTGTATAAAGCGAAAATTTATTATGAGGTTATCTCAAGGTTAAAAATTGACTTTCTTTGATTAATTTTGTTTTTTCAGCGAAAAAATTTCCATTGAAATCATTTTCATGTTCTCACATATCACCTGCACCCATTCATTTTTCCACATTTTATGATGGAAACACGACACATTATACTCATCAATCATTAAATTAAATTACATCAAATTTCCATCAACATACATTTCATGCCACATTTTCACATAACATTCAGAAAATTGAATTAAATTTGTTGACAGTTATATCATTATGTTGATAAATTCTCATTGTCTATATGAAATTAATTTAATAATGAATTAAATAATGACATTTATTATGCCATTTCCAACCCTTAAATAAATAGGTGAGTCCTGAATTCATTTTAAGCCACCTTTTTAAAAAATAAAATAGTGAACATCCATTTATGGTAAAATTGTGTCTTTTATATATGATAATTGCTATATAATTATAATAACTTTTGCGCTTCACATAACTAAATAACAGTACCACAAAGTCATGCTTAAAAAATGTATATTTTAAATAAACTCAACTGATGTGACCTCACCTACTTTTGGTTTATTAGCACATGTATGCAAATGTTGATGTTTTTTTTCTCATCTTTTTAATGTTAAATTTATTATTATTATTGGTAAACACACTTCAAAAAAGAGATATATTTATCTTTTTTAATTAAATTTTGCACTTCATTTGCTACAAAATAACTCATAATCTAAATTCAAGGAATAATACATTCAATAATGAAAATTTCATCTTAAATTTATTTTTTTGCATGTTTGCTCAACTCACAAATGAATTATTTTTCAAAGAAAAAAAACGAACGCAAGCACTAATCCATTCGATTTATTTTAACAATTAGACAGATAGTTAGTCACGAATGGAAAATGATAATCAGACCATTAATTTGCTCTAATTCATATTGATTATTTGCTGTATTTAGCAATGTAAATAAATTTGAATGGTAACATTATTTTGGAGATTAACCGATTATGTTCGATTTTGTTGTTTGTTTAGTTATTGATTTATTGATTCGATGTTAACTTACTAAGATAAGATAACATTTGAGATTATTTTTGACATTACAGGTCATTGAAATCGCTTTTTCTAAAAATAGCTCGTTTTGAATTTGGCTCTAATTTTCTTTGAATCTCTCTCTTTTTTTGGATATTTGTGCTCCTTTGAGTATTTTTATGCTCTTTTATTTCTCACATATATACTTAATTCTCTCTTTGCCAATTTTAGTTCTCTTTTCCAGGAGTAACTATCATTCTGTAAGTTTATTCTCTTTCCCTCTCTTTTAAAGAATTTTACGAAACTCACTTTAATTCTTTATTTTAATTAATCTTTAATTCTGAAATTTGATAGGTTCAGATGCTGATTCTCTTTTGAGATCAGTCTACAAATTAAATTTATCTTAAACTCTCTCTTTTTCTTACTCTCTCTCTCTCTAAGTTTTCTGTTTGTAATTTTTTCTCATGCTCTTTCTTCTTATAAATCTCTTGTGAGGAAGCGAGATAAACTGACTTTCATTCTTTTTGCCCAAATTTATAAGAGTACTTATCTCAGTTCTTGCTCGCTTTTTTTCTCTTTATCTCACTTTTTCTCTCTTCATCTCACTTTGTATCTCTCTCCTTATTTAAGTATCCTCCTTGAAATGAACTGTTTTTATCAGTTGATTAGTATTAATACTGATTCTCTCTTAAGACCACCCTAAAAATATATCACTCTCTTCCTCTCAATGCCATCTTTTCATTTTAATTCAATCTGCCAGTTATGAAATTGTAACTCTTCATTTATCGAAGTAATTCAGATGCTGATTCTCTCACTCCGAGTTTCAAGTTTTTTCTCTCTCTTCGAATAAATATTTCGTGAGAAATTATCTTTCTTTTTTTTTGCCCAAATATGTTCTACTATAACTAAGTACTTATATCTGTTCTTGCTCTCTTTTTCTCTCTTTATCTTACTTTGTCTCTCTCCTGATTTTAGAGCCCTCCCTGAATGGAACTGTTTTTATCACTTGATAATTATTAATACTGATTCTCTCATGAGACCATCCCAAAAAATCTCTCTCTTTCCCTCTCAATGCCATCCTCTCTTCGTTTCAATTCAATTTGCCAATTATGAAATTGTAATTCTTCATTTCAGCGAAGTAATTCAAATTTCATAATATTTCAATCTATTTGATAATATTCCATAAGATAATTGATTTGTTTTAATTTCTCAATAAACACTTATAATCTTATTTAATAAAAAAATTTAACTTACTGAAAGTGCATAATCACCGTAACGATTAAAATTACTTACAATAATAGCATTTTATTAATAAAAATAAAATAAAAAAAAAACAAATAATAAAATAGACAAAATATTTCAACAAAAAGACTTTCAATTTCAATTCACTTTTTATATATTTATAAAAGAAAATGTAATAAATAATCTCAATTGTTATACTATTACGATTAAAGAAAACAAATAAAAAAACATTATTCAACATAATATTAGCGATATAATGCTGTAAATAGTCCCAATAGCTAGCTGTTGGAATGATGAATGATGAAATTAAAATATATTATTAAATTATGAATATAATAATAAAAGTAAATAGGCGAAAAATAAATAAAAAAATAATAACAGCGAGTAATTGCATGCGGTGTGTCTGCTTACATGACAATTATTACTGTTATAAATGGCAAATAAATACCATTCAGTCAATGAATCATTGAAAGGAAAGAAATAAACAAATACATGTGATTGTCTGGAGTTTCAATGAATATTGTTTATTTATTTTGTAGAGCATAAAACTGGGTGTTAGAAATTTTTGTTTAAATAAAACCGATATAAAAGGAACTTAATAAATTTATTGGTTTGTATTCTGAAGTGAGTCATTATGTGAAATGTATGAGGAAATATAAAGTTTGTATTTTATAATAAATTAACCTAAAAATTAACTGAATGTATGTTTTATAACATAAGCCACCTTTTAAAAGCCCACTCGGTTAACTGAAATTCAATTCAATGAGAATGCACAAAATAAACACAATTTTATTGTTACAATCACAATTAAATCCTAATCAAGGCCAAATATTTACCTACCAAACAAATAATAAATAAAAAAAGAAAAAAAACCAATTATTTGAATATTTAACATTTTAATCAACTCTGCTTATAGTTCAATATGTTTAACTTGAGTTATTTGCCAATAACAAAACAATTGTGATACCATCAGTATTTGGTAATTTATTGACTTGAACATACGTATCATGGTGGGATGTTGCATCATAATTGATATGTAATGTGAATTGAAGTTTTTTTTTTTTTTTTAAAATAGGTTTAATTATCATCTATTTGTACAATGTTTGAAATGCAATTGTGTATTTTTTTTTGTAAATTATCGTGATTTTGTGAGGAAAAAAAATATTGAACTAATTTCACGATAAAAGAGGTTAATTGATGTGATTTTAAGATTGTTTGATTAGATTGACATTAACATATGATTTTTTTAATGGACTCAATACATGATAATTATGAATGATTTTCGATTGATTTTTATCTTTATCTAAGGAACTAAACCACACTCTTTAGAAATATCATGAATTGTGAACTGTATTCGAATTTCCTACGAACAGTTCCCACAAAAGGCTTCTTAGGCGTCACCTTACAAAACAAATTCCCTTAAATTTCCTTTCTTTTTATGTTTTTTTTGCCTTTAAATTTCGTCGCTACACCAAAATCGAAAAGCTTTGGAGAGAAATCCATTTTCTAGCGATTGCAATGCTTTTTACAAGAAATTCAAGGAAAACACAAGACTATACACAACCTACAACCTTAATTCACAATGAATTTCTTTGTAAATCGATTCTGATTGTAATTCTGAGACAAATTATCATTTGAGGTTTTACAAGCCCTGCACTTTTTTGAGATTTTTTCTTTCTATCCAAGGACATTTGAAAATGTGCCATGGATTGACGTTAAATTTGTGTCATTCATATCAACCAATTTTCATCATAATACATCCATATTCTCTAAATCTAAAAAATTTGATCATGTTAAAAAATAATTAACATTTGAATATTGTCCGTTGCAATTAAAGGTGTGTTTGACATTTGATTAATATGGAAATATAAGCAAAAAACCGCATGCGTTCATTATCAACAATATAAAATCAAGCTAAACAAGATAAATATTTCTCTTTTTAAATGTCTTTTTTGAACAGTACAATTCAATAGACGACAAGAAAAACAAGAAATTCATATTTTTCATTGCTTTTTCTCTCTTAATCACATTAATGCCTCGTGTCGTGTCTCCGACCGGTTTCTATGAAAACATTGGAGATAAATACAATAAAAATATTTTAATGTAAACTGTATTTATTTTTTTTTTCTGCATGCTTGCTTTTCCACTTTTCCTTTATTATAATTTTAATTACAATTCTAACAAAACTGCATTTACTGACAAAGTAAATATTTTGTTAACAGTTTACATGTTTTCTGCTCGTTTAAAAAGCTGTTTTGTTGTTAATCAATGTTAGCACCGAAATAAAAAGTGCATAAAATGTAGGCCAGTTGAGAGAAAATTGTAGCTAACTTTTAAATTAATCGAGTTATGATATTTTGTGTTTGTTCATGAAAAAAAAATCATGGACTATGAAATTTCAAAGAAAAGTGACTCTAATGGAGTCTAAGTCTAGGAGTATTAAATTCAAAAGCATCATGTGACAATTTTTACTGCCACCGTTTTTTTTAAATGAAAATAAATTAAAATGTAGAAAATAAAACGCCAGACAAAACAGTGTTGAACAAGTAAAAGTAATGGTGCGCCTCGTCACGTGTAATGCTATTAAAATCAAATTCAATTACAGAACACATTTTTTTTCTTCTATTTGCCACAAGAGACAGCAATATAGTTGAAAATAAAGCAATTTATTTTTTATTGTTTTTTTCTTCGCAGTTGTTTTTGTTTTCATTTTCATATAACATATAATAAGCTGTAGTTCTGCTTAATTTTCTTGGTATTTTAAGTAAAAAATATACTCCTGTGACGAAATTTATTAAAATTCTTGGAAGAATACTCATACTGATAGCTGTTATCATACTATTTACTTGTTTGGATGCAAAATTTTATTAAAAAGTTTCAATATGAAATGTTTTTATGCTATTTCGAAGAAAAAAAATATTTTACTGTTCGTCAGGTTGTTTTTTTGAACTGTTGCAAATACAAGTCACATTTAACAGACATAAAACTCTCAAGGTCACCTTAAATAACCTGCGGGAGGATGGATATCGGAATTGTGTTTACGATATCTGGTTCACCTCCCACAGTGTAAAAGGAAATCTTTGGTAGGATTTCTTAAGAGTAAGGAAGGTTTTCATATTAAAAATTGCCTTTGAAGAGTGAATTATAGTACAAATAATGCTTATTCACTGTTTGATGCTCATGTTGAATGATTTTAATGGTCGCTGATGAGATTTTACCCATCTCTGTCACTTTCTCACGTTTTTACCTTCATTTTAGGCTTTTAGAGTGCTAGGTTGCGATCTGTTGAGATTCTTGATGAAGATTCATGATAAAAACTTGAAAATTGATCTAAATCCTGTTAAAAAAATATACATAAAGCACTTTCGTACTCTCATTCAAAGATCACAATAAACAGATTACAAAAAAAAATAGTTAAACAACTCATTGAAATGTTCTAGGAAATTTAATTAAACCAATTTTTGTTGCATAACCAATGACAACATGTGATTACCTGCATATAGCTTGGTTTTTTGAACATCAAAACTGTGAAAACCACATCATTTTTAATTGAAATATTTCAAAAGTTGGTCATAATCCACTGTTAACAAATATAAATTGCCATCAACGTGTTTTCATTTACATGAATTGGCAAAAAATGTATATGATGCATGTCTACATCGTGTTACAGTATTTTTTTTTGTTTGAGTTTGTAACAAAATTGACATAAATGGATTAAAAATAATGCTCTTATTGAAAAAAATGGGACACAATGCAATTCTGATGATACATCGATAGAAAAAAAAAATTGATAACCACCATATCAATATTTTTTTTGGTATATTCGGTATGCCTTAAAAAGACAGGACTACAAAAATCATTATAAAGGAGAGAAAAACGTTCAATATTTTAATTGAAGCAGCCAAAAAGAACCCAAATTGAGAAGTGGTTGAAATTGGAATTTGGAAAAAATTGAAGATTCCAGAAAATTTTGTTAGCTTAGTTCTAATTCTTTGATATACTGTCCATTGAATTTTTTAGGGACCTAAACAAATGCCATTATTCTCCAAAGAGTGAAAAAATCAACACACTGTAACCATATTTTAAAAATTTAAATTCTAAAACTAGAAAATTCAAATTTATTAAAATATCACACTGATTACATTTAATCGGTAAAACAAGAGTAATTTGATGCAGCGTCGATTTAAACCAATATTCAGAGTAAATAAAAATAAATTTATATTGTTGCGGTTAATTTTCATATAAATTCAAATAATTTTGATACCATCAGGTGAATTATCGACACAATTCTATAATAAAAATAAAATGTTCACAATAAATGAATCAGCCACAAATACGGAAAATTAAGCGAAAATAATGGTCGGTTTGTAAAATTATCACATTATCATAAAACTAATAAATTTCATTTCATTTTAATGTTATTTCCAATAGAGTTCATTAATTGAGGTGAATTTGATAGTTATTTTTTCATGAAAAAACGTTGTAAGTTAGACCGAATTTCAATGCACACACTCACACACATTAAAATTGAAACATATAAATTTAACACACAACATTAAATAACATTCCATACCATCACCAATTCGAATCGTTTTTCAATGAAATCTAATTGAAATATATAAGAAAATGTGTATAAAGAAAAATCATGTAATCACGACATTTTAATTGTCTTATCGCATGAAACGTATTTTTTTTACGTTTAATTATTATTTAATCCGAAAATTGCCAATTGAATGACTTTTTTCTTGTCATTTGTTATAAGATTTTTATGTATTTTTTGTTAAATTTGCGAAATTTTTTATGTTCTTTTACAATTCATTTCATTTCATTTATTTTCAGTTTTAATAGCTTTTTGCTCTGTCTGTGTTATTGTTCAGCAATTTTAATTGCAATCAATATTTGTATTGAAAGAGCATTAAATGCTTTGTGTATTGAAAATTTTATTGTTTTACTACAGAACTTTGTAAAGAAAAGAGAAGAAATGAGTCAAAGAAAATAATTTTTATTACTTTATGATGCAAACAAATGGTGTGATGTTAGTTAACTTAGTCTTGATTGTGTTTGGTTTGAAATTTATTCACTTTTTTATTGAGATTCGGTTTTTATGCCGTTAATTTTCAGCAAGCACGTGTTAAAAATATTAAGTTTTAGCTTAAAGAAATTTGTAAGTTTAATGCATGATTCATGTAGAGTGGAATCGTGTCAATTTAATTTAATCTTCAAAAAATATTCCTAAAACGAATGTTTAAATATGAAATTATTATAAATTTTCTCAATTCCAAATCTCACATGAATCAAAAAGGACTGAATTTCAATTAAAATTCTGATTGAAATTGAATCCTGCAGTGCAAGGCTCATATTAAGTGCTATGATTACATTTATTAGATTTTGTTTCACATATTGGAATCATATTGTGTTTTAAATTGATGAACAAATCAGAACTAATTGGAATTCACAAGCTGTTATCTTGCTACATTACTTGATTGGATTTGAGCATGGCTTGTAGCTGATACGAAATGTATGTGGTTGATTTTTTTTCAAATACTTAAAAAAATGCTAAAATTTCATTGATAAATTGAATAGAAATTTAAAAAAAATTAAATTTAACGGTTTTAACGTCTTTTTTTCAAGTTTAAGGCACTTGAGCTTATTTCCTGAGCTTGACTCAAATCCCAATTATTTAAAGTCAATTCAAATTCAATTAAACAAAGGTAAAATTTGTATAGTAAAGTTAAATTTTTTATTTTTTTTTTAATTTTAAGGCTCTCGTGCCGAATACCCGAATCTCAATTCGTGAGCATTGTATAGCGACAAGGTCTCGTAAGTCAGAGTGACCTCGAACAAACCGTATGTAAAAATGCATCTTTTTCTTACGAAATTCCATGAAAAAGTAAGTTACTAGAACGTGACCCAGTGAATTTTTATGAAAATTACAATTTTAATCCTTACTTTGAATAATCCCTTACTTAAATTTTGTTCTAGTTTTTCGCAATAGAGCACTTCAAACATCATTTTATTCTCAGCATAAATTTACTTATCATTTATATAATAAATTTTTTCCTCATTTTAAAATAAAAATACATAAACATAAAGTTTTTTTTAAAAAAAATTCAACTTTTAGCAGTAAAACGATAAATTTAGAAGTACAACTTTTATTTAAAAGCTGTTAGGTAGATTAGAGCAAAAAAAAGTGTTTCCTAGATGAGAAAAGTTTATTTGATTGTTTTATTTTATATTATAAAGCTAAAGGATGACTTGTAAATTTTTTTGAACTTTTTATTAGATAACTTAAAAAAAATAAGAGAAAGAATTAACTTAGAGAACTCGAACATGAGTTTGATAAAACTGATTTATGTGAAACGTGTAAGACATTAAATTTGTTGAATTTGATGAAGGTTTTGTTACATTTTTAGCGTATTTCTTGTCCATTTGAAAAATAACGAGCAGAGTGACCACTCAAATGTAGAAATTTTTAAAAAGCTTTCATTTTTTTAAAAAATAACGAATTTTCTTAAAAACGCTGAATTTAGAAAATTACAGAATTTTCCTAAACCGCGAGATTTTTCAAAATGGCCGAACTTGTTTCTAAATGAAATCATTTTTCTAAAAAGTCAATACAAATCATAAAATAAAATAAAACAATCGATTGAGATAAAATTTTCTTACGAAATGCATTAAATGTCATATAAATCAAGATAACAAAGAAATAAATCTTCAAAAAATCATTAAATTGACAGTCCGCACTTTTCCTGGTTCATATTTCATTGTATAACAATCATCTTTTCTTGTATCGGTTAAATTGAATTTTTTTCTTTCATTTTTCTTCTTGTTCAAATTGAACGAAGCAAATTTTTTTAATTAAAAATTACATTTCAGCTGACAATGATTTTATCATCTTATTTTTTATAAATTTATTGCATTTTTTTTACTTGAAGATGACTCTCCCGTTTCATTTCGCTTCGTTTTTTGTCACACTATCATTTATTAAATAATAATAATTTCATTTCATTGAATGTTTAAATTTGACTTTAGCAACTTTCGCAAAATACGAAGATTAATTGTGTCGCATGCCATTGTATAATTTATTTTTTTTTTACATGTACTTTTTGACACTTTTTATGAAGTTTTTGCGCGTAATAAAAGATTTTAATCAGAAATTTAACCACATGAACATCAACAACAGATTAAATTGCATAAGTGTGATGTAATTTTATTTTTCAGTGAAATCGAGTATTTTTTAGAATCATCATGACTTGTATTGAGTTTTATCCATATAATTTAATAGTAAAATTGAGCAAATTTCTAATTAATATGTGCCGCTTCAATTAGTGACTTTAATGAGTAGTTTTCACTTTTGCATGCATGACAGTCATTAAAATATGATTTAATTTTAATTTTTTTTCTTATCCTGGAACAAAAATGGACATTGATCAAAAAAATGTTCAAGATTTGGACCTATGTTAACAAATGAATCGTGACTCCTTTCTTTCGACCTTTACCTTATGACTCGCCTTACAATGAAAAAAAAACAATGATAAAATTATACGCGATGCATAGAAACAAAAAATTACATATTATTATCTCTCATTTACGTCACATAATAATAATTTTGCTATTTTTATATGGAAAAGGCGTGTTTAAATGTGTTTTTTTTTAAATAACTATGATATTGAAATTCTTTTCATATTTTTATGCCTCTTCAACATTACATTACATCTTCTTCTTTTGTTATCAATAAATAAATTACTGACCATTTCAATATTTTTATGATGATTATCATGATACAACAAAAATTTCAATGTTTTCTCTTTATGCATTGATAATAAAAGCGAAACACACATAAAAAAAAGAAACATATTGAATTGCACATAATCATTCAATAATGACGGGTATCATACTACTTTGAAAGAGAGAAAGTGAGATACTTTTTCATGTTTCAATTAAAACATAAATTAAATGCTTTTAATGGATGATTAAAATAAATTGATATCATTATGAAAAGTAAATGTGTGTGTGTGTGTGTGTGTGTGTCTTTGTTGATAAAATTGTTTTGACCGGATTTTTTTTTGTATGAATTTTTTTTATCGTTATCAATTAGAGATCAATGTTAATAAGGGTATTGCATGTCTGATTAGATAAAAAAAAATATGTAGAAAAAACTTAATACAGGTTACAATTAATTTGTATATCAGTTTCATTATCTTTTTGTTGTTTTGATTATTTATTCAAGTATAAAAAAGTCAAATTAGAATTGATGAATGTTATATAAAATCGTTAAATGACTGTTCTAGTTTTTTTGTTGTGACTAAATTTAATTGAAATGATTTTTTTTCTTCTGGTAGATTATTCAATTTATGAAATTTCTTAATCAACCGTTGATTCTTTAATTGAGATAAAGACAAATATTTTCTCTCAATAATGCTTAAGAGCTCTTTCGAAATTTTCTTACAGTTGTTTTTTCATTTCTTACTGCCTTCTTAATTCAACAAGTTTTTGATAGAAATTTAAATCTAAAAGTATATTTTCAGATAAATTGATAATTTAAACACAAGTAAGTTCTCGGAGAAGAGAAAGCTACATGGAAAGAGATAAAAAGAAAGAGAAGAAAAGAGAGCCCTCTCCCAATATCTATTGGAAATTGCTGTAAACAAATTCTTCATAAAACTAAAGATCGTTTTGATAGGAAATGTTTCACTGCTTCGCATTTAGAGATAGTTCAGGGAGAAAAACAAAAAGAGAGGGACCTTTTGAACGAGAGAGACAGAGAGCAAACTAAAAGTAACATAAAAATTTCACTTCATTTAACGTAGAAGCACATTTTGAGAGAGGCTACTTTAAAAGGGCAAGAAATAAAAGAGAGAGAGAGAGACAAAAAAGCAACAGAGAGAGAGATAGAAAAAAAGAGAAAAAAGGAGAGAGAGGTATATTGGATATTGGTGTAAGCAATTTTTTTCATAAAACTAAAGATCGTGTTGATATTAATTTTTTTCGCAGTTTCGCATTTAGAAAAAGTTCAGGGAGAAAAACAATAAGAAAGGGAGCTATTTAACTATTTATTTATTGTAATTTTTGTGGTCATTAAGTGTCAAAATATTTCGATTTTTGTTTAAATTTCCACCTTGTACCTCATAGACAATTTTGAAACTTAAATTATTTAATCTCAAAGAATGTATTTTGACATTTTCCGAGAGTATCATACAAGAAGCCCTTAATTTTGATAACATATGTTGAAGCATGTTGCTCAATTTATTTTTCCAAAAAAAAATATTCTCAGTAAAACACCTTCCCTTGAAATTACACACAACACTTTTTATTATTTAAACTGATTACTGTTTGCACAAGCCCATTAACAATAAAACCCATTAATTTAATTAATTATTTATATTCGCTTGTTCCATAAAATTTGGAGTAAAACTTTTTTTATTTTGACATGACACATCATACACAACACATCCAAATTTATATAAGAAACTCATTCATTTTCCAAAATAAAACGAAATATTACACGTAAAATAACACCATAATTTATTTCCATATTAAACCACCTCAATTTATGTTGTGGTATAATAAGTGAGTTAATGTGGTATATGTGCTGTTATTATTCAATTTTTATTCTATTGAGAAAAGTAAAACAATCCACATATTTCAATTTATTATTTTTTTATCATGTTTTGAATTTCTCTCTTTTAAGGTGATGAACATTATTTTCAATATATTGAAAAAAAATAATATTCAACATAACCATTCTAACCACATTTACCCGATTACATTACATTGGTTTTATTTTCAATGTTTTCAATTTTTTTTTATGTCTTATTTTATTTGAAAGGATTTTCCATAAAATAATTTAATATGAAGAGGAACGTCTTGTACTTTAATAATAATGTGTATGTTTTAACGTTACCATGAAAAACTGTAAGTCAATTTATTTATGGAAAAGTTTGGTTTTCTATATATTGAGTATTAAATATTTATATGAAAATTTCATTTATATCTATGCAGAGATTTTCCACCTGTTGAGTGTCAAGGAACATGTACAACAGGAACTGAAGAGATGAGATTTATAGTGAGATGGTGTTGTTCTCTCTCTTTCATGTTTTTATGTTTGATAGAATATTGATATGGAATGTAAAAGTTGTGAGGCGTGTGTTTACAATGAAGCGAAAATGTTCAAATGAATTTTCCGATTGAATGGCATTATTAAAAGTTTTTGTGTGAACTTTGTGATATGGAAATGTTAAATTATTTAACGTGTGTAATGGAATGTGATGCAAAAGTTGGGCTTATAACGTATTTGGAGATGATTTTGAATGGATTCGGATATTATGTTAAATTGGATTAAATTTAAAGCTTTACACCTTCTTTTATGATATGGTCACTGGACACTTTGAGATTATTACAATGATGATATGACAACTCAAATTTGGGAAAATGATAAAACTAGCAAAAATTATTATGCAACTACTCTCGGATGATGCTTTAAAAGCTTAGCTGTGCTATAAGGCTGAAGCTTAAGGACACAGAAGACCCTAATATCTTAATCTTGTTTTTCTAAGCTGTTTTGACGAGACCAGTCTTCATTTTCGCAGCTCATGTGAAACCTTCACCTGTTATTCTCTCATTATATCATCCGTATTCAAATCTGTATCAATCACTTCATATTAAATAAAATCATACTTTAGGTCACCCCTCCTCATACTCATTCGTTGCTTCTTCATCATCTTATCCATTCACATACTCATACTTACATACACGTGCTATAAATTCCCAACAATAGATTTTCTCTCTCATAATACAGCATACACATTCATTGATAAGCTTCATTCATATTCCACCACATAAATTTGTACGCGTACACACTCATAACCACAGACAACATCAAGTTCAACATTCATAGCTTTTAACAAGTAATAAACCGGTTTTTTATTGTTCATAAATTTGTATACACTCAAATCACATTCACACAAAATTTTATAGCAAAACATTATGAGAGAGAGCGAGAGACGATGAAATGAGAATAAACAAAATTTTAAAAGTAAACATTCAAAGAACACTGAAAATAAATTTAGTTTCGAACCGGCATTCACATTGAAAGGATCGAACGTTACTCGGTCATTTAAATTTATTTGAAAGAAGAAATAAAAAATAAATGTGTTAATAATAATAACAAAAGGTCTCAAATTTTAAAAATAAATAAAAGGAAAGATAACTTTTTTTCGAGATAAATCAAAAAATTTAATGGAAAAAGGTATTCAATATTTTTTTTTCTAAAAACGAAAAATAATTTACCTGAAATTAAAAGAAATAAATAAAAATTATCATTCTGTTAATTGAAATAAAAATTCTTCCTTATCGTAAAATGTTAAATTTTAATTGCGATAAATCAGTGTTTTGTAAATAAAGTATAAAAAATGTGTGTGTTATCGTAAAAAAAAAATATAAATTAAATACAAAAATTTCCGGATAAATGACAAATTATTGTTGTTAATTTTTTAAATTAAACACAATATTTTATTTTTTTTATGATAATAAATTATTATTAATAATTATAATAAAAAAAATGTCAATTATTCATTCTTTAATTTGATCACGATAAATTGATCATTTTAATCAAAAATAATTTTAATACTGTAATTAAACAAATATAATTGGATTTCTGTTCAAATTGATTGAAAAAGAAATTTTTAATTAAAAAATCACATTAATCAAAATTAAAATTGATTTTTTTCTTCTTTTTCAATAAAAAAGGATGATCTTGCAGTAGTTTTTTTCAAATATTTAATTTATTTTTGAAATTTAATTGAAATTCTAATTTTTTTAATTTTAACATGGATTTTTTCTTAGTATGCCAAAATATAAATATTAAAAAAAAATTAAGATAAAAATTCGAATTTGAACATTTTTTTCCTGTTAAAATCATATAAGTTTATCTTAATTTCAATAAAATCAAATATGTAAAATAATCAAAATATACAAGTAATAAAATTTTAATATAAATTTATTTTTCTCTCTCCTTCATTCAACAGATATCGTTTAAATGTGGTGATATAAGAAAGAAGCATCAAAAAAATATAAAATAAAAAAAAATATTAATAAAGAAAAAAAATATAATTGAAAAAAAAGATTATTAATTGTAAAATTATTATAATAAAAATATTATCGATAAATTGTGAACTGAACACATAAAAGAAAAGAAAAAAAAAGAAAAGAAGAAATTGTGAGACATTGTGGTTAAATAATAATAATAATAAAAAATAATAATTAATACATTGAATTGAAATTAAATTCAAAATAAAAAAAAGTTTATTAAAAGTGATATCGATTGAACCGGATCAAAATCATACGATAAAACGCAATTATGAAGAAAAAGTGTCTATGATTAAATATTTTTTTTTTATCTTCATCATATATGGTCAGTGGCAAATGACAGATATATCAATGAAAAAAAAATTGAATAGAGATGATAAGATTTAATTTAATCAACATAAATATCAGATTAAAATAAAATTCAATTGATTCTAAGAAAATTAACTTAAAAAAATTAAAATATATCAACTGATTAAAAGTTGGTGACATTGAAATTATTGAGATTGATTGTCAATGTTACATTACAAGTAAAAAAAATAAATAAATAAAATTGATATAACTTGCATAAACAAAAAAAAAATTAAGCTGTTACCTAGGAAATTACTGATCAGTGTTGAGGGTGTTACTGGATTGTTGCTAAAATTATAAGTGGATTACTTTTTATTATATTTGGATAACATTATCAAAATAAATTCAAGGTAAGTGATTATTTTGTATTAAAATTCTCCCATGAATTTGAAATCAGTATCTTGAGTCATAGTCAGAGTTAGCTGGAAGTATTTTGTGGTGAGATAAGGAATGTTGACGTATTCTGTGATGTATTTAAGTATTATTTAGTTTTGAATTATATAATTGTATGTACGGAATAGGGATTTGTAACGATTCAATCACAGACTAAATAAATAATAAAGTCATCTTACTTACTCCCAGTTGACTTAAGGCTTTGAGCTTTCTTTCAAAAGTTGTTTCCAACTATTGAGCATGGCAGTCCTTTAGAACCGTAGAGACCTTGCATTTACTTTAAATGGATTTTTTATTTATTTTGACTTATATTCATCTCAATTGCTTCTAATCCACACTGCAGCAATTAGCTGAAATTGTGGAATACAATATTATTACGTTGGTAGTATTTTTAGTTTAATGAGAGAAATCATTAGACCCAGGCAGCACCATCCATTGGATGGAGGGAAGATAAGCGCCCCCTCCCGTAGCGAGCCAAAAATAAAAGTCAGGCATGTTAACAAACTTCAGTGAGCCTGTCAGACCACTTACCATATATGAAGCGTTTCCACCGATTGGTCTTTTATTTTAAGTGGGTTGCTACGTCTGATTTCGCCATCGGTAGTGTCAAAGAGAGGCCGAATTTAAAATGTTTTTATAATTGTTTTTCAATTAAAATAAAGTTAACGATGGTAGTAAAAACGAGCCAACCCTCAGGTATAAGCAGTAGCTGGGACGAGAGGACAACATATTTAATTTTAGTTCCGTTATTTATGTTTTAGGCAAGGAAGAAGAAGAGAAAAATCATTAGACATTAATATTAACAGTAAGTACCTCACATGAAAGGGGCCGTTAGGCCCTGGTTTCCCTGTTGCTCATTGGATTAAGTGTTTCATGCGGTAAATGAAATTGGTTCAGGAATTGTGTTTTGTTTACAAAAGGTCCGGCGCTATATCCTTGTTTTGCAATAATCCAATGTCACTATCGGAGAAGTGCAATACATTGACATATACAATCCATGCCAGCTATGACAAAACATGAGTTGATTAATTTAATCTTTCATACTTCATGACTATAGGTCTGGCGCTGTCACTATTGCTATACATGATTTGAACCAAATTGACTCGGGGTCAATGCAAATAGAGCAATATACAGTTCATGCTAATTTTGTGAAGTATTCTTGATTTCAATAGTGACACATGAAGACAAGAGCAGTTGTACCTTTTGAATAGACTCATTGATCACAAGGGTTCTTTATCAGTAGTTACAGGTCAAATGAAGCTTTAACGCCTTCTTAAATGAGATCAAGTTAAGGTTTCTTCTAATATGACTAGGAAGTGAGTTAAACAGTGTGAGTTTGACTTACTAAGACGAAAAATTTGAGGTGAAAATTTGATGAGTAAAAAAATTCTTATGGCAATAACCTAAGATTTGAGCCCTCGATGATCAAATTTACCAGAAAACGAAAAGGAAAACGCACAAAGGAGTACTCAAACACTTGAAAAATGTAAATCTTAACTTACTGACATGCATTCCCAACCCACTGGTTTTGGGCTTAGAGTGTTTGCAGAATTTGTTAGGAAGAAGAGGAAACTGTGAAGAAGACGTCATTTTGGTTGTTGAAACCCAATTCGATTCGTTATTTTTGACTTATTTCTTCGAAAAAAAAACATGTTCAAAAGTGTTACATGCACATGAAATTCATAATTGAATTTGTGAGATAAGCAAGTAAAACAATCATTTTGGTTATGGTTAACCATCCAATCATTTCTATTGAAATTCACAATTTTTTAAAATAATTTGTAATTTATTATCAAGTAACTCGCAAAGTAACTGCAAGTGTATAATAGATTTGGCACAAACAAATACTACACGTAATTGAATGTATTGCAATGGAAATGCAATGAAATTTATGTTTTCAAGAAGAAAGAAGAAGAACATGCAATGCAACGAGAAAGCCACAAAAATATATTCACTTTAAAATGCACAAAACTTAAAAGCACAACTTACACACTAATTTCATGTGCATATAAGAGTTTTGAAGTAAAACTGCATTCCTCCCGGTTCCAATATATGTATATTTATACAATTTAAAATAACTCTCAAAACTTGAAAATAAATATATTTACGATTTTATTAATGTTCAGTTAAATGCATTTGCTTGTTCACTTTACATTTAAAGTGAGCTTATATGTGTATATTTGCTTTACTTACTTTATGAATTGAAAACATTTTCATACCGTTAATCATGATCAACAGCATCGATAACATTAAAATAATATTATGTGTGTGTAGTATAATAATAAAGCCACAAATAAGAAATTTTCTTGTTCTCTCTTTTTTCTTTTCTTTTAATAGTCATTTGCAAATTTGGTATGCGATGAGTGAAAATTTTTAACTGTAATTTTCAATTCCTAGTTGTTTGTGTTACTTTTTTTTTTAATTGTAATTTATTTTTGATAAGAAACTTAATTTTTATTTTTCTTCTTAGAAGAAGGTCAATGAAATGCAATGCAATCACTTCATTTAATGGCATGATATAATAATAAAAGACCTTCATAAGACATGTAAAAAAAAATCTCAACAAATTAATGGACCAAGTTTATTGAATCACATGTCGATGCACTTTGAATGCACGTCATTCCATACAAAATTCGTATAAAAGGAGTGATGTTGATCAATTTTGAATTCAATACAAAATCAGAAGCTGTACGGTACATAAATGAACTTCATTTGGGATCAAATACAAAAAATGTAATAATAAGAGAAAAAGAAAGAAAACGAAACCGGTTTAAAATTCATTTATTTTAAATTTGATTCTTATTTTTTTTTTCTCTTCTTTCAATTTCAAAGATTTCAAGTGAATTTTAACAACAACAACAAAAAAAGAACGTGCATGATGTTGCAGATGCACGCATAGATGTCCAATATACTTATAAAATTTAATGGTTGTAAATAATATAAAATATGTAATATAATAAAAAAAATGCACTAACACAAATGAAACGGTAAGGTTCTTGAATTCTTTTTACATTAAAAATATTGTTTGCTCGATTTCTTTTTTTTATTTCATTGTGGACTCTTTGAAAGGTGCATGATGAAATTTACTTGAAAACAACATGCAATCTTGCTGCACAAATAATCATAGTTTTTTTGTTGTATTGTATTCTTGTATGTATTTGACATGAGTGAATAAAGAATGAACATGAACAATATAATTGGATTTTATTGAATTTCGTGTGGTAATTCTCGAGTGATTTATTAAATGGATCAAAAAGGAAATTACTTGAAGGATATTTTATTATATTATCTAGAAATTTACCGAATTTCTCTTTGTTGAGGAATGTTGAATATTTAGTTTGCATGTGAATGGAGCTGATTTGTTGTAGGCTTGAATAGGATCAATATTCGTTCATTAAGGGATGAAGTGCTCTTTAACTGGAAGAGAGGCTTTTCAGGATGTGTGGCTCAATCTTATTCGTCATTTCATGAAAAAACCTAATTTCTTTCTCTCTACACTCTAATTTGAAAACGCTCCGCAAATCACCAGGAAGTGCTTGGCGATAACCCCGCATGGGGGGTGATTTGCGTGGCAATTACGAGGCGTTCGATCGTCTCAAAGCCTGTTTTTTTTCTGCAGTTTGCATTGATTTCATTTCAAGTGAATTCTCCATATAAAATAACATTCCATCACATTCATCTGTAAACCTTTAATCAAACACTTATTGGAACACCAAAATTTATATCAATATTATTCATATTTACGTGGATTATGATTTAAATAAACAAATGGAAAGTCAATATTATTTTACTACAAAAAGTGTGAAGTTTACAAAATTCTTTTCATTACATTCAAATGTAACATCATTCAGAGGAAAAAATTCCAATTCATTACAGGCAGACAAAACCTTTCATAATTATCGATGAATATTACAGACTCAAAAAAAATAACACAACATGTGTTTGTCAGTCAAGTCAAATTTTAGGGGCGTAATTTTTTTTCTTTAATTTTCAATCTTCATGTTGAATAATTCTTTTGTTTTTAAAATGCTTAGAGATATTCCATCTTTTTTTCTGCTCATTATGAAATTTAATGCACTACAGTTAAAAGTAACATTATCGATTCAAATATTTCAGTTAATGATCTTCCTATTACATTTTAAAATGCGTGAAATTTAAAAAGTTTAGGCATTTTTATGATGACATGACCTGACCTTTATGCGTTGAATCAGTTTTAGATTGTATTAAATTACTCAACGCAACTCAACTCAACTCAACTCTAAAGTTTTATATTTTTGTTGTTGTTGTTGTAAAATTTACATTTTTAATGAGTTCTGTAATGAAATTGTATTAGAAAAGGGCGGTGTTTTGTGTCTCTGTGTTTAAAAAAAAACAATTTTCTGTTTTTTAAATGTATTACCCTGTTGCGCGTAAATGCCTAAAATTTAGGCACTCAATGCCTAAAAAAAAGGCATCCGATGCATAAAAATTAGGCATCCATATAAAACCTACAGAATGTGTAGCGCGATGCCTAAAAATTAGGCATCCATTTCAAGAAAATTTTTCTACAAAGAACGTTTTGGATGCCTAAATTTTAGGCATTGCTCTACACATTCTATAGGTTTTATATGGATGCCTAATTTTTATGCATCGGATGCCTTTTTTTTAGGCATTGAGTGCCTAAATTTTAGGCATTCACGCGCAACAGGGTAGCTTTAATTATGTTTAAAAACTTTTATTCAAGTAATTTTATGAATTTAATATAAAAAAAGAACAAAAGTATGCGAGCATGGTAGACAATCATAATTATTATTATAATTTTAATATAAATGTAGTCCCATTCATTCATTAAAAACAAATGTGTGACCAAAATTTTAATTATCAACATTTTTATTTCATTTTTTGTATATTATACAATTATGATTAGGTCGATGGCAGACAACACCATATTGCTCGAACAAAAATAATAATAATCATAATGAGCTAATAAAAGTTGAAAATTATAACAAAGCAGAGCAACGCAATGAATGTACGAAATTAAACCTATATTTTTGATGTAAATTAAATTTACTCTGCTTTTGTGCTTTAATTGATGGTTCAGTTACTTTTCGGGCGTATTTTCATTGAAATCAAGTGCTTTATGGCTTATGAATGGAAAAAAAGTCAATTTACATGAGTAGGCCTAAAAAATCTCATTTCCGATTACTTTCGATTTCTTTTCAATGTAATTTGATTTTTTTTTTATTTTTTTAAAAAATTGATCGATGCAGAGGAGTTGTAATATTCAAACTTTCAAATATGATTGATTTCATTGATGATATTCTACTTCACTGGATATTACAAAATACAAAAATGACTCGCATATCCGCGTTTTTAATTTCATTAGAATAATAATTGTTATTATTCTCCATTTCATAATGAGGAATGTACAATTAATAAGTAAATAATTAAATTTATGAATGCTTCACTGACTAATTTTAATTCAGTATTTCAACGATTCTAATGTTTATGCTTTACACCATATTTTTTTACAATTGCAAGTATTCTGGATGCTCGTGTGTGGGTTTGAGGTAACATTTAACAGCGCATTAAGTAAAGTCGATTCCTTTGTTTGAGCTCTGAATAACTTGATGGATCTCTTGCTTCTAAAATTGAACTTATTCATGATTGTTGGACGAGTTTTACAACCCAGTATTTACATGTGTGTCATTTTAAAGCAATTGAATTCCAGGATGGAAACGTTGATGAAATGAAGCCTTTATTCGCTAAAATTCTATCTGGGCGATTTTTCGAAGTTCCAAGTAATGGAATAAATAAATTTCTTACTTACCTTAACCCTCTCGTTGATGTCCTCACTGTCCTCGGCCTCCCTTAAGTTAAAACTGACCTCAGCACACTTGATCTTGACAATTTTTATTTTAAATTTGTTTTGAAGCATCCTCCTCTGTTTACATTTAAATTGATGCCACTTTTTCCATGTGCTCTCTTCACTAAAATATTTTCAATGTAACATCATTTTATTCAACGCTTCAAATAATTTTAATGTGTTTTAGTTGTCACTGGATAGCCCTCTTAACAATAACAAAGTATAAAATGAAATGAAAAAAACCATTGAAATGTAACAAATTAGAGTCAAATTAAATTAAAGTACATGAATCATTTCTATTTTTTAATTAAATATTGAGAAAAAAAATACTAGAAAGAAGGCAGTTATGATATGCCACCACCATGACGTGACCATGACTTTGACTTTAGAAAGATGCGCTTATTCGCCTAATCAAAGTTAATAAGTAGAATGGAGAAAGAAAATTTAATCTGATCATCTGTTTTGGGTAAACAAATAACTTAATTTGTGTCATGTTTAAATTCATTTATTTGACCAAGATAAGTTAATTTATTTCAATTTTAGATTTTTAGGGTAGATAACAAATTATTTGTATCAAAATAATGAATAAAATTATATTATAATGATTATGTCGCGGCAAGTCACCTTTTCGTATTTTGTTAAATAGAAAAAAAATTAACAAAATGAAATGTTTTATAAAAAAAAAATTAAAATGAAACGATGAATAAACAAAATAGGAGGACGTTGAATGTCATAAGGGAGACCAACTGCCATTTAAAATTCCCATTGTAAGCAATTTTATTTATTCATTATAAAAAATGTTACGAAAAAACATCAGCAAAACGAAGAAAATGATAACAATTTGTATATAAACTGAATTAAATTTAAGGGAAGAAACGCAACAGATTCATCTCATACTTTATCAAACAGTATTAAAAGTCCATGATTTTCTCTGGTAATATTAAAAATTATCTCAGATCTTCGTAAATTATTTTTTTTGCTTGATACCCAAGTATCTTCTCATTAAATTAAGTACAAATTTATTGCATTATGTAACATTAAACGTATCATAATACTAAAGGCAATAATTCAAATGAAATTGTCTGTGTCAATTGATTCTGAAGAGATGGCATTTATTCTAATTCGCTTAGGAGGTAATTTCAAAGCGAAAGAAAAAGTAAAATATAAAAATTTAATGATGAAGATGAGAGAAGAAAGAATTTACAGACAGATGTCTAATTTAATAATAATTGTTTATACTTTCTTGGAATTTTTGTTAATATTTAGTATTCTTTCTTTTGTACGCTTTGATGTAGGTTAGTTGATTTTATAAGTCGGTTAATTTGATTAAATGACTTTTCGCCTATTTTGTACACGTTTCAAAATTTCTCCGGTTTATAAAAAATTTAGGAATTTTCCATTAATTCATTTTGTGTGTGTGAGGATGAAATTGAACTTTCTTTGAAAGAATTGTTCAAATAAGAGGGGGACAGAGAGTGAGAGAGAGAGAGATCGTAAGACTGATAGAGGGAGAGTCACTTACTCAATCAGTCCTTGAACTAATTGTTTGAATTGATTTTTTTAGATGGAAATTTAAGAGAAGGAATTAGAAAAAGAGAGTCAGAGAGAGCGATTGCAAAAAAAGAGATAAAAAATCCCTCTCACTACATTTTTAATTCAATTTGGAAAATTTTCATGTCAATTTAATCTTCCCACATCCAATCAAAACAACTTTAATCTAAAAATTCCAGGAAATCATTGTTTATATCGTCAAATTTAATATAAATATAAATCGACATAAATATTCAAATAAATTCCCTTGAAATTTCCACATCACAATCGAATGTGGTGTAATTAATTTTCTAACCTAATTAATTTCAATATACAGCTTCATCAAATCATATCATAAAAGTTTGAATTTCACAAAAATTATTCACTAACAATATAATGATGGATGAATATTTAATACAATTCAAATATAATACAAATAAATATTTGATATAAATGTATATGTTGAATGTGAACAGGGCTTATATATAATTAATTAGATTAACTACAATTTGATGTTGCATGACAACGAAAATATTAAAGATACCAAATTTAATATAAGACTTTAAATGGATTTCGGGGAAAAATGTTTCATATACTGTCAAAATTAAGTAATTTAAGATACTGATGTGATTTTGTATGAAAATTATCTCGTTTAATTTGAAGTGTGTATTTTTAACACCTGATTTAAGTTTGAAGTGGGATTTTAATATGGTTTTCAAGTTCATTGATCTCATTTTTGTTTTATTTTATTTCATTTTATTCAAAATAATTAAAGATTAAGAGAGCGAGGATTTCTCACTTTCAAAATAAAAAAAATTGAATCGTGACTAACAAGAACATGCAACATTCGTACATTTAAAAGAAATTTGTTGCATTTTGCTCTAAATCTTAATTCATTCAAAATTGAGGTTGATTTTTGTTATTTTTAATTTAAAATAATTTTAATTTCATTTCATTGTTATTTTTTTGCAAATTTAGTTGACTTTAATCAAGGCCGTTCATCTTAACATCAAAAACAGAGTGTAAATGGATTTAAACGATTTTAATATAAATAAAAATTCAAAGTAATTCAGAAAACTTTCACAACCACGCCTCCTCCTCCGATCAATGAATTTATTAGCAAATGTGTGATAAAAAAATACAAAAAAAATAAAAGTTTATGAACTTTTTTTAATTTTTTCAAAAAGTGAGATGTTATTTATAGCGATCAATGCATAACTGGAATAAGTCTGTTTTTAGCAGGTTTTAAGAGAGATTTATCAGACAATTTTATTTTTTTTTTATCTTTTTATAACTTTATATGACTTGATTTGCTCGATTTTTATGGCAGATCCAATGATGAACATGATAAAATTGATTTTATTACATAAGATATCAGTAACAAAAATTTATGGTAATAGTTTTGTTCAGTCAATATTTATTTTAAAATTAATTTTTTCACATAACAATTTTTTTATAAGGGATTTTTGATTATTACATGTATTGAATGGAATAATAATTCCAAAAGAGGGCAAAATCTCGGAGTAACATTTCAAAGTCAAACAATTTATAATGAAATCCTTCAATTATTAAGTTTTTAGTACTGGAAAAAGTTTCTTCTCATTACTTTTAGCTCATATTTGGACAATTTTTAATACGGTTTTGCTTTTATGACATTGCATTTCTCACATTTTCTGCAAAATGTGTCAATTAAAGTGCTTTTTTAATTTAAAAATGTATTAAAAAATATACAAATACATACAAAAAGATTTTTTTGGATAAATTTTATCATTCATCTTCTTTTCAACAACCACATTTCTGAGTCAGACGGTATATTAACGAAAGTAAAAACCGGATACTGAATGTGAAGATGATCATGACGATGTTTTGCGTCGTTCATCGTCTTTTATTTTTTTAAATGTAAACAATATTTTTTTTCATATGAATTTGATTGAATAAACAAAGGAAACTCAAATATTATTTAAGATATTAAAATAAAAATGCCGAATTATTTTTATCAAGTACAATTTGAGAGTTTAATTTAAAAAATGAAATAAAACGAATTCCAGTCTAATCACATCTCTTTATTTGTTTTATTGTTTTTATCGTCACGAATTATCTTTATACTCTACTTGCATGTTGACGCATGTTGCAATTTCATTTATTTAAACACAAATTTGCTAAACAAATTATCATATTTGTTCATGTCATAATACAATAATGATCATGTGTTGTCTTAAAAGTTTCATTTAAGGCGGAGATGCGCATATTGCCTTTCACGATCTAATTTGTTAATTCATTTTATTTTTTTTACATTAAAATATATCTCTTAAATTTTATATACTTTTAAAGGTGACCAAAGAGTTTCATATGTTTCAAATTAATAACGAACCATTACTTTCATTGGGTTATGCATCATTTTTTGAACTAATCATCAATATTCAATATTCCACGATAATTACATACAAAAAATAACTTAATTGGAGTACATTACCAAACAAAAAATATACGTCTCTAAATCCTGATGTTCATTAAAAGCCAATTTCATACACAGATTTTTAATGAACATCAAAAATTTGATCATTAATTACTGTGAAGACAATTTCAAGGTCCGCTTAAACGTTTCCCAGTTAAAGATAATGAGTTTATGAATTGAACGGTGATTAATATAAAGTAGATATCCATCGTCACAAATTACTTCATCATAGTAACGATGTACCTTAATTTAGGTAAAGTTATTTTTTTTTTGCTACTAAGTTTACTGACATTCCTTCGTCTGAACTTGAAGTGATTTGTTCAAATCAGATTAATAAATGAAAAAATGTTTATAAATTTATTAAAAAAAAAATCAAAGTTCATTTTAAAATATTATTATTGAATAGATGAGACATTCTGAAGTGTGTTTAATAGTAATCAAGAAAAAAACACGGTTTATTAATATGATTAAAACAGGTTTCTTTATTATAATCATAATAATATTTATGAAGTACAAAAATGTCTGTTATGGTCTAAAGGTTTTATTTGTTGATGCTTTAAATAGATTTCACAGAAGAAGACGAACAAAAAATATTTTGTGACTTATTGATTTGATTATGTAATGCTATTAATAATACTTTTTTTAAATGAAAATCAATATTTTTTTTCTGTGTGGTAAAAAAAAATCTGTGCTCATTCCTCTCTCAACAAAACAAGGTGAGTTTGAACCTTAATTTTAAAATCTTTCGAGCGAAAATAGAAGTTTTTTTTTAAATGAAACAAGAACGGAGAAGAAGATGACGTAGTTTTTCAGCCTTTTGTTAGTTGGTTGAAACAGTGTAAACTTAAGGCTTAAGATTTTGCATCAAAGATTAGCACATGACAATAAAATAAGAGAAATTTAACGACAGGCGCCTATTAAATCAATGAGGACGCTTTTAATTCTCTTTGTTTTCACAATTTTCTGATGATTTCTTTAAATTCTTCATAGAACTATCTAAATCAGATCAGATTTGTAGGGCGGCTATTAAGCCTGCACTCAGGTCATTGGGCTCATTGTGCATACCCGTTATCATCATCCGAGGAATTCAGCTTTTACCCTAGAACCATTTTTAACAAAGCTTATGAGTAGATTATTCTTTTTAAACATAATTTATTTAATGAGTAAAAAATAATTAGTGCATCATAAAAGTTACTCAAAGTAAAATATTTTTAAAGTACAACAATTGCTTGCGCCTTTTTAAAAAAATAATTTGATTAAAATCATGCAGCTATAAAGCATAATAATAATGTTGTGGTATGTATGTCAGTATTATCGTTAAGCAATTTCTACAAAATATTTTACTATGAAAAAAAATATAACTTTGTAGTCACTTTTCAAACAATATAAATGTGAAGATTAATTACACTGAAAATATAATACTAATTATTGCATGTACTCAAACTATAAAGATATCAAAAAAAAAATTTAAATAAGTTTTTAAATTATTCATAATTTTCACAACAAAATTCGTCATATTTATATTTCATAGAACTGGCAAAAATGAAACTGAACACTTAGAATTGTTAGAATTGTATTTGGTTTGACACTTAAACACATAAATTATTATTTTTCGTTTGAGTCTTAAAAAACAGTCTTTTTTGGTGTTCATGTTCTTGTGCAAATAAGTCTCGTTTTCTATGAAAGTACGAAAATATGACAAAGTTTTTGACAGCGTGGTAAAGTTTTGAAACCATCTTTTTCTTGTCATAAACGTGCTTGAGTTGCTTTTCATTATTCGTATTTTTTTTTTATTTCAAATGTTTGCAAAAGTGTTTTAGTTAAAATTTCTTTGAATTTCATTGAAAAGGTGGTAAATGATTAATTATTGTGTGTGTGTGTGTTTCTGTATATGTGTGTGTACATTTTCAATATAAATAATGAATTTTTTAATTTTTCATTTCATTTTATGATAAAAATATGCCTACACACTTTTTTTATTTTTATTTTACATCATTATAACTTGAAATGAAATGAAATTAAAAAATATCCTTTCAATTTGTTTGTTTTATTTTATTTTATTATTTGCATTTGAACTTATTTTTTTTCTATTTATTCTTCGTTATATAATGTAATAACTTTAAATATAAAAATTCTCTTACTTATTATTTATTTCATCATAATCATCATCACAATAATAAGAGCTCTGTCCTGGCAATGATAAAAATAAAAAATATTTAAGTACCTATGCAAATATTTAAATATATAGTTTGAAATGTAAATCATAACTTTTATGGAGAAAACGCAATCAAATTAAATGTTATCAGCAACAAACAAGCAACTGATTTCATTTTTCTTTTACCTGAAATATTACTTATTAATTTTTTTTATTTTTTTTTATATTTACAGGTAATGAACTCACTTGTGAAAAAATAGAGTAATAAATGCGAAATGCAGCCGCTTTCAGTTACTTTAATATGTAATTTCATATTATTACTTTATTATTACTCGTCTGGAGATTGATGACATTAAACAATTATATGCGATATGTAAAAAAACGTACGTGAATTTTCTCATTAGGCATGAAGCAATAAGATAATTTTAAATTGATGGGTGATGAGTGAATTTGAATCCTTTGGCGATGAATGTAAAAAAAATTAATTTAGAGCAAAATTTTCTACAATTCTTTTTTCTCAAGTTAATTCTTAATAAAATTGTGAAATCCATTCAAAAAGTATAGTCCAAGAACCCACAGAAGCATACAAAAATTAAAGAAGAAACCGTACAAAGTCAAAATTTTTGGTTTTCTTGAGGCTTTTTAATCCCTCACCCATAATCTCTTCTATTGATGTGTCGGATATGTCTCGAGAGAGATACATAAAGACAATTTTTCACAAAAACATATAAAATTCAAATTATATAATAAAATTCACTTTTTATTTATTGATACAAATCGATTTTCCTGCCATTAAATTTCAAACCAGCATAAAACTACAAATTCAAACAATTTTAAAACTACTTTTCATACTATCACATTTTCTTTTTATACATCAGGTGATCCAGATACATTTTGATTTTCCAATACCTTTTCAAACTATAACCCAGATCCTAAAATAAAATAAAAAATTGGTTTTTAAAACAATTTTTATTCAGTGTTTAAATTTCTATCTATTGCAAGAATTGATCTCAAAAAATCAAATGTGTGTGTTTGTGATAAAAAAAACCTTAAAAAAAAGTTATGATATTCTGTACATTAAGTTTAAAGAAAACTTTTGGCATGAAAAAGGTTTGGCATTTGATCAATATATGTCTATATAAATATACAATAAATGATTGTAAAATATCATGTTTAACGATTTAACTTTACTTTCATTGCTTTTCTACTATGGTAATTTAATGGATTTCTTCTGTAGAAATAGTTTAAACGACCATATAAATTCACATAAAATATCTATTTCAAAAACATTATACTTGTACTTGAATGGCATCACTTGGCATGCTGGCATTATTATTACTAACATTAAAGAAAAACAATCAAAAACATTACTTTCTCACACATAATATTGTGCACTATGCTCATCATAAGTCATTGAGACATTGATTCACTGTAAAAAAAAAAAATTACATGTGTTTTTTTTTTGTTATTTGTTAATTAAAGTCATTTGAAAGGAAATTTAATGCATTTTAATATTAAATTACATTAATTTTTCACTTTTTCATCAAAATAAAAGGAAACTTTGAAAGGTGCATGGTACCTTTAGGTTATAAATGCCATGTAATTCTGAGTGAAAGATAAAAAAAAACCACTAATGAAAGGTTTTTTCAATAATTAATTTCACGTTAAATTACATTACAGTACAAAAATGTTCTATCCATTATACGTTGATTAAATGAAAAAAAAAATGATATTATAACAAAAGTAACATGCACTGAGTAACCAAAAAAAATAGAAAAAAAACTATTTTATTGGTTGTTATATGCTATTTTATGGTATAGGGGAGAAAAATGAATATAAACTGAAAAAACCTATTAAAGTTTTTGCTTTGTCATTCACTTTTTACAATTTCATTGTTCTAATTTTTTTTTATTTAAGACATGAATTTTATTACTATCAGAGAAAAGTTTTTAATGGATTGAATGTGAGATAGGTAGAAGGTTAAAGGCCGAGGTCTTGAAGTTACGTGTTTTAATTGTAGGGTTTTTAAGGGCTTATATTTGAAAATTTTATCGAGTTTTTTCAAAAAGTGAGAAATTCTAACCACTGCGTGCTTTAGAGAAGTGCATTTGTTTGGACTGATTTCACTGAAAAAAATTAAGTTTTTTAAAGAATTTTTCAAAATGGCGAATGTTTTTTAAAAAAATTAAAATATAACTGAATTTTTCAAAGTTGTGAATGTTTGTCAATTTTGTGAAATTTTTTTAAAAAATCAAAAATATTTGAATATTTGAAAAAATCAGACATTTTAGGCTTTTGACCGTTTACATTACAGGCTCTGGAGCCTTATTCCTGAGCCTAATCGATGAACCCAATCCCTGAGGATAATCTCAGAGCAAATGAGTTTAAGTTCATTTTAGTAAACTTCCCATCCAACAAAACAATTCATCAATTTTTTCAAGTTTTTAACCGGTTTTAACGGTTTTACAGACTTTGGAGGCTTTGGAGCCCAATCCTGGATCCCAATCTCATAGCTAATGAGTTTAAAATGATTCTTATGACTTTCTCTATGTACCAAAAAGAGTTATGGATGGAACGGAGATACGGACTTACAGAAAAACGGCGGTCAAACCGTCTGTAATAGTGCATTTTTTCATACGAAATGCACTAAAAATTTTTAAATAACTGTCCCTCAGAAAATATAAGTTCTTGAAAAATACACTGAGAGCTCGAAACGCTCATTTTCCATTAATAAATTAGTTCCAGAGCCTCACTTCCATCAACCCTATCTATGGCTGTTTTACCTTATCTTACTCTAATCCGAATTTAATTGCAATTTAAATCCCATTCATACAGTAAATAATTGTTCCCTCATCAATTCCGATACCCATCTTCATCAAAATCTTTAATCAATAATTGCTTAATTGTTTTCACAAATATTTCACAGAAATCTTAAATTGCTTAATTCAATACTAATAACAACAATGTCTAAACATTGTATTTCTAACAATTATCTAGTGAAATTTCATATTCTCATCATCATATCATATTTTTTGAACATCATTATTCATTGAATATTGTTCAAACTGTATTTCTAAACAAAGACTTTTACTGAATCACATGATGCAAAAAAAATGTTTGTAACATCAATTTAAATTTTATTTTCTTGTAAAATAATTGTGGCAAAACCATATTCGTTCAATAAATTGAACAGAAAATGCTTTTAAGCTATCATAAAATAGTGAATTTAGTGGCAATAAAATTATAACAATAGAGAGTATCACATAACGATTGAGATGAGTCAATTTGAATTTTTGCATTTAAGTTTAAAATGAGAATAAAAAAACAAATTATTTACAATTTAACGATAAAGAAGAAGTAAAAGAAAAGAAATCCTTTCACTTTTGTACGTATGTCAGTGTGTGTGTGTGACAAGCCAAATGGATGAAAAAACCGCAAAATTTTACCGGTCTACTGAATCATTTTTTCGACTTTTATCTGTATCTCATAACAACCAAAACAAAAGTGAATGGTAAAATACACATCTTTTTATATGAATATTTTAGGTGCATCTCTAATTTCATTTTAAATTTAATATGAAATTTAAAATTTAAATGCTGTTAAATGGGATTGCATTTTTGGTGTGTGTGTGTGTGTAAGTGGAATTAACATAAAATGATAATTTACAAACAAAAAGTTAGTTATTAAATTAAATGTGGTGACATGAAAATTTAAGGTGTGGAAACGAAAAATGTAAATTTATGTGGTGAGTAACTTTTTTAATTTAAAGGAATTATAGTTTGAGGTGCAATTACAATCAGGTGAAATTTTGATAATTTCCATGGATATCGATAGTTTTATTAAGTAAAATTTATGACAAAACAATTAAAACACACATAACTGCATGTCCTTGTCTCATTGTCACTTGGATAACTTCATCTGTGTTTCATACAATGTACTTTTTTATCAATGCAACATTCTAACAGAACTAGGCCATTCATTTGAAAATAACATCTTTTAAGTGGCTTTCAGTTCTATTATTTTTCATTTCTTTTTTTATTGTCAAAGCCTTTTTCATTATCACAATAATCCTCATTTTTGCATTGAAAAAGACAATATATGCATATTTCATTAGTTACTGCACGAATAAACGCTCCGCTAAATAATAATGAAACTTTTCCTATCTAAACATGTGTGTGAATGCAAACAAAATAACGGAAAATGTTTTCACACACACACACACACAATTGTCAATGTCTAAAATATTATATTGTTAAAAGTTTGTATGCAACTGAAAAGCGGAAAAGTATCTCTTGGAATGAAAATGACATGAAAAAAACGGAACATTGACGTATCATGAAATTTTGATCATTATTTTTTTTGAGCCTATGAAAGGAAGTTAGATGAAAGAATGGAAATTGAATAAAGGGCATTGTGGCTACATGAATTTTAACGTAATCAAGTCTGTTTAAAGCCTTTTATGCGATTCTCGGGTGTCACAATGAATTTTATCGAATTATGAAATGAATTTAATGATAATTTCATCTCAAATAATTGAAAGGGCTTCATTTTGCTAAGCTTCTAAAATTCAGGAGTTTACTTCCGACAGGGTGTTGGTTATCAACAAAAACTATTTTTAAAGGGAAACGAAATCAAAGTTTTCTGTTGTCCACAAAAATTTATTATATTTATATATGATGATCTGCATCGAATTACATTAAATGTAATCTCAATACAAATTTCCTCAAGATATTTAAATTTTTTACATTATTTTGCATTTTTTTTCCTTTTTTTTATTATTATAAAAAGTTATGCATGCAAATTTACATCATTTGCAAAAAATTTCATAAATATTTGTAAATATTCTTCTACAATATAATGCAGATTCAATAATTGAATATATTATCAATTTTCAATACTTCGTTTTACATCGTTGATAGTCAGACGATGATGCAGTGAATGGGCATGTTAAAAAATAATAAATATTATGCAAAATATTTATTTGCAAGTCTCATGCTTTTTTGCTGGATATTTTTTCCATACACCATCGTTATTTTGCTACGATTTTTTTGTCCTAAGCAAAGGAAAGACGCAATCAAGGCATATATTTAGCTTTAAATGTTTTAATATACATCGATGCTTCTGCTTTCAACATATCTTTGTGTTACCTAAATACATAATCAAATTTTGGTCACATCATGCCAATGTTGGTCACATTATAGCATTTAAGGATGTCTTCAATATGAAACATGTGTGTGAGTGTGTATGTGAGTGTTGTGGCATAAAATAGGCAAATAAAGTGGGATTTTCTCGTATATTATAAAAGGCAATATGATTATGTTTCGTAAACATTTTATATTATTTCATTTTTGGAGCCAAACAAACTCAAATTGTCTAGTTGCCTATGTTCAAATATGTTTACAGATATTTATGCAAAGTCCCATGTCGAATTTGGTCAAATTTTTGTTATCGGAGTATGCAAAACACATGTTTTTTCGTTGTTGTTGTTGTTGTAAGTGTATGACATTAAAATGTTGAATCAATTTCAATGGACATGAAGTAAGATAACTAAAATTCATTAAAAGATGTCTTTATAAGAAGAAGACATGCAATGACATGGGAGAGCTTTAACAGAGTCAATCATATTCATAATTCTTATGAATCATTTCATTGAATCATTTTTTCGTACATAATCCGCGTTTTTTCACGACCCGTGAGCTTTCGGACGACAAGCGAGTTTTCGATACCTTTGGAATGTCAGCCATATTGATTTTTACACAGACGGACGAGATGAACGCCCACAATACTCGCATTTTTTCAAATCGAAGAGAAATGCGCTTAAAAGCGCAGTTCATCATTTTGCAAGTCCATCCACTGCCTTACTCGCTTAGTAATTTTATTTGAGAAAAAAAACTTTTCATTTATCAGATTTATTTTTGTGTGTGATCAATCTTCTGCTTTGCATATACGTCTCTTCATACCAGATGTGAAATTTTCGATGACGAGGACGAAGACGACGGATGTTAAGATACATATTTATTTATTTATTTATTTTTTTATCTTCTCATCTACAATTTACTTTAAAAAGATGATTTTGACGAAGGATCTGTGTACATACAACAGCACATTATTAGTATTCTCTAAATATTTTGTATGCAAATCCCATGGTAGATCCCTTTTAACATCCAATATAAACATTAGAAGGGTTTCTTTTTCTTTATTTGATATATTTTTGTTGTTCTTCTTCATTACACACATATGTGACGTTCAAAATATATTCAATTTTCTTACCACTTAACTGGAATATTCATTTAAGATATTTATTGGCACAAGTGTTTCCTAGCAAATATTTTTCAAGACGAATGCGGTCAAGTGGAAATTATTAACCTACCTAATAAAAAAATTGTTCGAGTGGATCAAATAAGCTTGTGATCTCCTTACATTTGACACATTTACAAAGTGACCTTTACCTTTTGCATTGTGCTCTTTGTAAGTGGAATAATAATAAATCATAAAATGAAATAAAATAACAAATGTAAGAATAAATAAAAGGAAAATCTTATTACATTCTATCATTTCTTTCAAGGGAAATAAAAATAAAAAGCCTGCTGAGTCATCAGGATGATTATGTGTGAAAAATTGTGTGTTATTCCTTTTAACTGAAACTCATTGTATCAGAAAAAAAACAATTTGCTTTATTTATTCTTTTTTTTTTTTGGGTAAAGCATCATCATCATCAGCTGAATTCCATTTTATTTTTATTTATTCGGGAAAATTAAATGTAATCAAATTAAAGCTCATATTTTTTTTTACATACACATCACATTATTTGGTTAAACAATCGGTTTATCACAAGTGCCTTTAACGGTAATTAATGGAATGATATTACATACACCTGATATAAACAAACAAACTTTTTCATTTTGGGGATTTGAATAATTTATTTTTTTTCCTTGAACATGTAAGTGTTAGATTCGTTTAAAGCTACAGAATTTAATTTGAAATCCATTTTCCTAGCTTTTTTAATAGTTTATTTTTCTTGAGACGAGACAACTTTTAGTCTTTTATAACTTTAATTCCAATAAATTCATGTAAAATAAAATAAATCACACGTTATCACAAAACACTTTTAAAGAACATTTAAAGGAAAATGGCCCTCAGGGAAATGTGTCACCTTTCCATGTAATGTCATTACGATCCCTTTTATTTTACGGTGTGTAAACCAACAAGGCCATTAATGTAAAAAGAAAATTTGAAAATTTATCGATGATATTCAAAAAAAAAAGGGACACACACACACACATGAAAAGCAATTTTATTTACAATTTAATGTCATATTTATACAAAAAAATGAGGAAAAGGTGAAATTTTGAATCACAATATTTTCAAACACACATAAAATGAGTGAATAAAAAACGTGTTAGGATAGGATTTGAATACGGAACAAGGAGGATGATGATGAAACAATAAAATCAGTGAAAAATAAATATTATTGAAACAGGCTCAAGTACATTGAAATTGTAACATACATTGCAAATTGGATAATGTGGTTTTAAAAAAGATTTAAATGAGGGTCCTCTAGCAAAAGAGGAAATATTTGGGATATGGGTATGCAACAAAATGGGAAGTGAAATAATCACTTTAATGATTTAACTATATAAAGCTTAATTTGACTTTATTGCTCTTGAATTTTGGTATCACTCAAAATTATGCTTTATTATTATGAGACAGTTTGTCATTTTTATTAGTCTTGCTCTTAGAATCGTGATCGTGAAAGTAAAACTCAACGATAAAAATCGTGTAGCGATTCAACCTACACAATTTTTTTTGTTTTCATTTCAAATTCACATACTTCCGTTTAAAGTTGAAGTGTGTTTGATGAGTAAATGTAATTTTAAACGTTTTTCTCAAGTGGTTTACGAAAAATGCGTTATTTGTCTTGGAAATCATTGTCATGAAAAAAATTTGAATTGAAAATTTACTTGCTTCAGATAATTTTTGTCGAGCTTGAATTTGAACTGTTCAGCTGTCAAAATTGGCATTTTTATGTCAAAATCCACGTTAACATGTCAAAATTGACGTTTTAATTTCATAATCCACGTTCAAATGTCAAAATTGACGTTTAAATGTCAATACTGAGATTTAAATGTCACTTTTAATTTACAAAACGATTCCTGTCATGCAGGAAAAGTTTAAAACCCTAAAATGCGCTTATATTAAAAATTCATCCTCCAATTTCCCCATCATTTTTACATTTTGTTGACACAATATTATAATATGCCTAAAAGAAGAGGAAAAAAAGTACACATTGTAAGGTAAAAGGTGAAATGTGTGCCTTTCTGTATGAAACTCACGTATAAATGACACATTGACAAGGAAAAGCAAGTGAAAAATATTTATGTGAATACTCAGATATTTTTTCTGTCACATATTATGTCATATGTGTGGCATTCCATTCTAAAATTAGTGCCGATCACAATTTTCAATCTGAGTGCACAGGCCTATGGTCCATCAAAAAAAAAGAAAATTTCGCCTTATAAAATTTTTTTGTATCTATACTAGAAACCGAAATACAAGGGTTTCATTTTTTTTTTATTCTTGAACACAAAAATGCTCAAACAGTCATTGTTCTGTATGAAATAAGTATGATATTTGTTCTTGAAAGTTGTAGATAATCGTTTGGACCATAAACTTTCCATATACCATTTTACATGTTTTCATACAAAAAAAATGACTTTTCATCAAAAAACATTAACAAATCTGGAAAAAATACAATTTTACAAGGATAAAACTATACTTTTATATTAAATTATTGATGTTTTTTGATGAAAAATCAATTTTTTTGTATGAAAACATGTAAAATGGTATATGAAAAGTTTTTGGTCCAAACGATTATCTACAACTTCCAAGAACTAATATCATACCAATTTCATTCAGAACAATGACTTTTTGAGCATTTTTGTGTTCAAGAATATAAAAAATGGAAATCCTTGTATTTCGGTTTCTAGTATAGATACAAAAAAATTTTATGGGGCAAAATTTTCATTTTTTTTGATGGACCATAGGCCTGTGCAGTCAGATTGAAAATTGTGATCGGCACTAATTTTAGAATGGAATGCCACATGTGTGTGATATATGTGAGGTGATAAACATTATTTGTGGAGCATGTTAAAAACCGGGTTTTTTTATCACTATTTTAAATAAACATACATTTTCCTCCGAAGACCGTAATTTATATTAACAATACAATTCACGTTTAATTTTCTGAACAGATTTTCCACAATTCAATACAGTGACAGACACAATTCAAATTATACCTTCGTATCTTCTATTCTAAAAAATAAAAAAATCAAGCTATTAGAGCGTATGTTTGAATAGAATGAGCAGCAAAATAAACCTCAGATTTTATTTATTTGTTATGTTAGGTTTTGTTCTGTTTCCACAGTACAAAAAAAAACAGCATGATTTGAGTTGAAATTCAGTTTTCTCCTTTTATTGAAAATCATACAATCATTTCAATTGATTCATGTTCAATATTGTTTGTTTTTGTCTTATTTTTCATTTTCCTCATGCACAACACACACTGCTATTGTTTTCAAAACGTAAATAGTTTTATTTGTGAACTTTTGAAGCAAACTTTAAATTAAATCAAAGTGTTTGTGTTAAATTTATATGAAAATCATTTGAAAAAAAAACTGAATTGTTTACCACAAATCACTATTATGTATTTTATTTGCAAAATGATGTTAGATTTTTTTCTCCACTTACATCGTTAGTGAAGTCCTTTTTTATCGTTCACTATTTTTTATTTTATTGTATTGAAGTGTTGAGTATTTTTTTTCGTTTTAATTTATTGCATTCTTTTTTCACTGAATTTAGAGTAATGGGTGAATAAGTTTTTTCTTCTTTTATTTGGGATGCACTGTAATAAATAGTGCAATGAAAGGATGAAAAACATTTTATTTTGTATGAAGCTTGATACCATAACTTTTTTTTGCTCCTTTAACAATAATTATCTTAGTTTTTAAAAAAATCAGTTGAAAATACGTGAAGAGAAGTTCATTTTTATGTTCAATAATAGTTTTGATGCACTAAATGGCACTAAATGTGTGAAATTTAGGTGTCAGGCCATTAAATTATTTTTATTAATCTGAAACTGAATATGAAAATGTTGATATTGAGAGGTAAAACTTGAACTCATCAAACACATAGAAAATATCCAAATTCAAAGCTGAAAAATTCACTTTAACTCTGCGTAAATTTAAGACACTTTTCAATCACAGTGTTAACAGTACACTTTGAATTGCTGCTCTTTACTGCATGCTTCAACTTTGTTTTTTTTTTCTATGATATGAACAAAAACTGAAAAGAAAAATACTTGTAAACTACTTCAGTTTAATAGTTCAAAAAGTATTATTCATCCCAAGTTTTTTTTTCACTTTTATTCTTCTTATTTAGCAGAACTTTATAAGACCGATGTTTTATGGCTTCATATTGGCAGTAAATCATCTGTACAGTTTTCAATGATGATAAATTAATGCACCATTTTTGTTTTTCCTTAAATTTTTTTTTAATTTTAAATGAAATTCTTTTGTAATTAATTACTTTTATCAAGTTAACCCAAATTTAAAATTAAAATCACTGTTCTTTAAAAATTTTTCCATGAAAATCATGTGACTTGTAATTTTAATGACAATTTTCATGAAAATTTTACCCACACATATACACTAACGGATATCAGTTTTTTTTCTTTATCATTATTTTTTTTTTCAACTAAAACGTGCCATGTCGTTGTAAACCGTCTTCATAATGACAACTTGAACAATTCCCACCCATACACCACCGCCATAGAAGATTTGTGTGAGAACGCGTGGTTAAAGATTTTATTTTCACGTTTTTTTTATTCATTTTATTAATGACGAAGAACGACACTTTTATCAGATGTCACGTGCATTGTCGTGTTACAAAAATTACAAATACGTGTCCATGGAAGAGATATCCCACAATGCAAAGAACTCTAAAGATGGGTGTTTTAATCATCTTATTGTTGATTTTATGTTATGTATGTTTTTTTCTTCTTTATAACGCTTAACAGATTTTTGTTCTGGTGGCTTACAGAGGCACTCAAGTCAATTGTTTTCTTTGTATAATAATAAAAGAATTTGTGTTAAGTAATTTTATTATCTTTTTTTTTGTTGTTCGAAAAAGATTAAAAGATTTTCTTCTATAAAAATCAAATACGAAGAAATTGCTGTTGACATCTAAACAATATACTTATAAAAAGGAAGAAAATTTAATTTTATTAAATTTTTAGGGAAACTTTCAATGAATTCATAGAAAATCGGTATATATTTTAATTTTTATTTCTGAAAAGTGAAAAAATGGATCAATTTCATAATTTTACCAAGAATTGTTTATATTAATGCTAAATAATTTAGAAGCCGTTTAAGGAACAAAACGTTTGTGAGCATCTTTTTTGAAATATGATGAATATGCAAAAAATATGAAGGGTCACTCATTAGTCATTGTTTTGTTTTGTTGTATTTTTTAACAGAAAATGGGATATTTTTTTATTCATTGCTTATCCTTTTGTATTTTGGCTTAGCAAAATTATGAAATTTAACCCCATTTTGTTAATTCCCATTGTTATTTTAATTAAAATTTTATTCAGTCATGCTGGGGTTTAATGAATTCCGTGAAATTCTTTTCATTGGCAAGTAATCAAATCATAGTTATTGAAATACTTTTATTATTATAATAATTATTATCAAGGGATACTTCAAATGATTTTTACCTTTTCTGTTTTTGATCATCCTTGTTGAAAGGGAAACAAACAAAAAAAACACACGTTACAAAATATTCTGTTATTTTTTTGGTTTATCATTTCATTCACTTTATTGTTCTTTGAAATGTTAACTTCATGCTCATTTAATCCGTCAATCAACACACTCATCTTGAATAGTAAAAATAATAATAACAAAAATACGAACAAAAAGTAAAATCAACAAACATATCGTGAATATGTTCATATGCAAGTATAACAATAAGATTTATTTACTGCTGAATTTTTTTGCAAGCATTTGCTTTATGGTTTGTATTCGATGATGATCCACATGCATTTGTATGAAAAAATAGGAAAATGTTGCCATGAAATTTGATAAGAAAGTGCATTTTTGTTTTGGTGCCTTCATTTGGAGAAAAGAAGACCTTACAGCTCCATTTAATCATCAAAGGCAAATTTCTGAGTAATTTCAATTAAAATCACTTATTTTTCGTACTTTCAAGGGAAACATGACACTGTAAGGTAAAAACAATCCTGATAACTAAGTCCTTAGATTTGTGGCCTTAAATTTCTCTGGTGTTGTGATAACTCACTTACTCTGTGTGTAATATTGCGTGTGGTATTTGGGACGATTTCAAGTTACTGTGTTTATTAATTTTCAGAAATTTATGGGTAGACAGACAATTTCAAGTCCACCTCGAAATACTCTTATAATTTTCCTATCAAAACCATGAAAAAAGCATCTTTTGTTTATTTTCTATTTAAATGCAGCATGCAAAAAAAGTATTTCAGCAGTCAAGGAACAACGCAACAGAAAAAAAATAAGCGATTAAATGACAGTAATGCATTGAAAAATGAATCGCCATCATTTGAATATGTTTGATTTTAATCCCATTCAATTCAAAATTTGTATTCATTGTGGAATGGTGTTTAGTTCAATAACTGACATGGTTTCCCTTGTTCAACGTTTATTTTAGGTATTTTTTTTTCAAATAAATGCGATTTAACAGGAAAATCCTCAAACCACCATTAAAATTTATTATTATCATGATCATAAAATATTTCACCATCCATACAAAACTTTTATACAATTGAGAGCTAATTCCCATATTTTTATTATTATTAACAACTTTTTTAACATGAAAATCCTTTTTTATCACATTTATTTTTCATAAATTAATAAATTCACGTAAACTGATAATACAAGATTAAAACATTTTTTTTCCTCATCATGAACGTTAAAAAAAAATATAAAAAAACATCTGTAAACAATTTAATATCTCGCGAATTTTTAACATTTTTCACGATAAATATGTATAAAAATAGACCTTAGATTTTATTTAAACATAAAAATTGTTACAAAAAAAAAAGAAAAATTTTATCCTTATTTACTTTTATTTATTATTGAAACTCACAACAAAATATACACGTGTGCTTTACACTGAAATATGATGTAAAAAAAAATGTTTATTTGCAAAAAAAGGGTTAATCCTGTTCTGAGATACCTTATGACGTCCTTTAATACTGTTTTGAATTGTTAGTTCCATAAATATAACACTAAGGTTTGAATAGACACAGAGAAAAAGAGATTAAAGGAAATATTATAAAATATTTATAAAATAATAATACATTACAATGTAAAGCTCTTTTGTCATCAACGTTTTTTTTTATTCCTGTATATTTACAATTAAATGGAATTTTTCCTTTTAAACTGAATTTTATTGTCCTGGGCGATTTTTGTGAAAACATTTAAATTTATTTTGAGCTTCTATTTCAATGGAAATCGCTTTGCAAAAATTACATGTAATCAATACATCATGAAACGCCCCTCTCAAAATTTTAAACTGAAATGGAACATTAAAATACATTACACAACGAAAAATATTTTGACATTATATTTTTGTTATTAGAGCAATAAAGTTGTCATTCATTTCCCGATGTGTCGAAATTTATATTTAAATCACATAATATTTGTTTAATTTTTTTACCATTTAAAGCACTTAAGGCGAATGTGATAAATTTTAATTGGGTTATATCATTATTTGTGTATTTTTCTTAAGGGAATTGGATTTCAAATATGAAAAAATTTAACTAATTTGACACTTTCATTTTCTTATCGTGCTTTTAAATCAACAAAAAAGTTTTTTAAATGCATTTTAACATGATTTTTCTCTCAATTTATCAAATTTTATCATAACACTGTGATCAGCTTTTGAATGGAATAACTTTTTAATGGCATATTGTGTTTTGATTTTAAATTCTTTGGATTTCAAATTCACGATTAGTTGAACTTTGTTTTAGAGATATCATTTATTTTTTTTTTAATTGAATACGAATATCACAATGAAAAGGAGGAGAAAAAAAATTAAATTATTCGTAAACTATTTTAGATGTGGAGAAAGGAAAGAGTAGTTTTTTTATTTATCATTTTATTATTATTTCAATATTTGCATTCATCTCTTTTATTTTATGAATGGTATCAGTTTATGTTTATTTTGATGTTTTTGAGTGAATTTCATTGTAAAATGCGCTATTGAGAGCCTTTTGTTTGTTTCACTGTTTTCTGGAGCTGATCACACTGATTTGAATTTAAAGTACAAAAAAAAATCATCTAAATTAAATTTTTCATATTCAATGGAGTTAATTTCATGTCAATGCACTCTTTAATATCGTTCAAGGTAAAATTTTCCTTAAATTTTTTAGTTTTTTTAATTATGATGTGATGACATATCCCACATTCTAGAAACGTAAAATGCCTCACTGTTTGTATTTATGTTAATTTAATTATGAATAATATTAAAATGAAATTAAATAAAAACAGAAAAATATTTATATTTGTTTTGTATTCATTTTTTTTATTTATTTTGTGTCAACACATGATAATATTGGTTGAAATTAGTTGTAGTGCATTAGCATGCTCTCATGAGAAGATTTTTTTTTTTTGGATTTCCGATTTTTGTATGAATTTTGTTAAAAAAAAAACTGCCAAGCGTCTCTGAACTTCTGAACTGAGGTCAAAATCTTGAACTCAAGAAAATTTGAGAAGATAATCTTAGAAAGTCGTCGATTCATTTTCAATTCTGAAAGTGAGGCAATTAAAATTGTACTAGGCCATCAGTCAAGCACATTGTGTTTAACTACCATCATCAAAAGGCCTTATCTTTTTAACTGTCGCCCCAGAGTCCCTTAACCTAAATCGAGGAACCGGAAAAAGAACCTTTTAGTTTGTAAAGTTTCGTGACTGATGTGATCAAGATCCAACTTTAATTGATAGTTCAAGGTTGCCTTGATGCATATTTTTATAGCCTTGTGTCTCATTTTCATTATTTTTTTCAATGATATGATTGCCTGACTCGAAAATTTTAATCCATAATTTCTCTCTTTAATTTTAAACTGTCAGCTACGATTCACTTTCAATCAAATTTTCATCTAGTCTTCTAAAATTTATTTTTTAAAACATAAGTGCTCTTATATTCCAAGTAACTCAATTCAAAACAAAATAAGTAATCAAAACATATATCAAACCTCTTCAACTTATACAATTGAAGTCAAAATTGAATCAGGTCATAACTTTTGTTTCAAAATTGTTTGTTTTTTCTGATTTTGATCTTCTCTTGACATGTATTGTGCTTGTTGCAAAAATTCATATAAGTACAATATCCTTGTCATATGAAAAGTATTTTTTATTATTTTATTTGTATCATCATATGCAGAGATGGATTTAGATTTTTTTCTTTTGGGGATCACTACAACTTGAAAACGCGTACCCCGCGTACTATGCAAAGACTAAAAAAGTGCCCATAATATTCGAAATTTTTATTGAAATTAACAGGAAATGCGATAAAGATTTCATTCATTGAATTTTCTGTAAGCGTCAATCAAAGATCTCCGTCTGCGGATCGAATCAACTTGTACTGTGATGCGTTTTCAAATTAGAGAGAAGAAAGGAGGCAGATCAGATCAGATTTGTAGTGTGGATATTAAGCCTGCCTTCATAAGTTGGGCTCATTATCGTTATTTGCCACCTTTACCTAGCCTTTAACTCAAATTGAGTATAAAAATGAAGAGGGGGTTGTGTCTCAATACCTCGCCTTGTGATTCCGCCCCTGTTTTTATGAATAAAATTTATAAAAATTGGAAGAAGATCCTTCTCGAGAACAAAACAGTAATAAGAATTGCATTCATTCTCCTTTCTTTCATATATTTTTGTATTCAATTTGAGTTGAGTTTATTATGTCTCGTTATTCTGACTTACTTTTCCATTCTTCACATGAATTTGTTTTACATAAAGATTCAAGTTTGATAAACAAAACAGGATACATGAACTATGATGATTTTGAATACATGCAAGAATTGAATAACAATATCAAGAAGTGAGGCAATTACTCTATACAAAGATGTCATAAGGGAATATTTGACTTGGCTGCACTCATATGGTAAACCTTAATTTAATATTCATTTCAAATACCTGACTTTTCTCTGAAATTTATACAATATTATTTATGTTTCTATTGTATAAATTTATCTTAGTTAACTTGAAAATCTCTCATAGAAATCTGAATTTAATTAAATATGACATTTGCTTGTTATAAATTTATATAAGAGGGTAATTTGACATCAAACATCTATTTTATAATAATTTTATGTGTTTTTTTACATGTATGGGTATGTGCTAGATGAGGTGAATCCCTTTTCTATTTATTCAATTAATTTCTTATTGTTCAAGGTGTCACACATAAATTTTGAACCCTTGTTCAATACTGTTATTGATTCAATGTAAATATATGAAATTTCAATTTAATTTGTCTTGAGGGGTAGTAAGTGCCATAAATCTTATCCAATTAAATATGAATTATGTTTAAAGTTTAAATGGAGATCAATTTAAGAAGAAATTTCATTGAAATTCCATTACATATAAATTTTATTCATCAAAACATTTTAAATATTTATTCAGTGGTGTTAAATTTTATTCAAATATTTTTGTTCATCTGCTTACACTGAAACACAAACCTTACTCAACTCATACTTTCTTATCAGCCATATAATCAAATATGCTTCAATTTTCAGTGTATTAAACAAACCTGTTTGATTGAATTCAATGGAGTGAAATTTTGAATTTGAACACAAATTTTATGTAGATGCAAACTCAAAATATGTGTGTCTATTTTTTATTTTAATCTATTTCGTAGGCGAATAAATGTATCAATAAACGATGATACTGATGATCATCAAAGCGACAGTTGATTGACGTTGTACTTTGTTAATGCTTTACAATTTCTATCGGTAGTAATCGCTTAAATACATTTTTAACCAAATAAAGTGTTCCATATCGTACTATGCGGTATATTGTCAGCATTTCCATCCATTGTTATTTTGATACAGTTTTTAACTTGATAAAACCAGAAATGTGTATAAAATTTATTGATGAGAGATGAAATTTGAATGTAAAAAGCACCTGTTGTTTTATTTTGAAAGAGAAATGTGGTTTAATTTATGGATTCAAGGAAATGAAATTTGAAATTGTATGGTTTGAGATGAATTTAAATATCCTTGAAAAATAAAAAAATATTACAAAAAATTTAAATGAAAAACAAAACATTTCTTATGAAGTTCTTAACTTCTAAAATAAACTTTCATGAAAAGGTAGAAAGCTAACTAAAAAGTAAAAAACAAGAAGGTTTTGAGAAAAATTAAATGTTTTTAATATCATTTTTTAAATGTTGAATGTTCAGATTCAAGAGTTCGAGCAAATATTTCAATTACAAGAACCTTAATCAAGTGTTAAAGCTAGAAACATTCCTAAGAAGGTTTAGGACCACGATGTTTCTTTAATACTGAAAATTCAACTTTTAAAAAATGATATTAAAAACATTTAATTTTTCTCAAAACCTTCTTGTTTTTTACTTTTTAGTTAGCTTTCTACCTTTTCATAAAAGTTTATTTTAGAAGTTAATAACTTCATAAGAAATGTTTTGTTTTTCATTTAAATTTTTTTAATATTTTTTTTATTTTTTACTTTTTAGTTTTATTCAAAGTTAACCTTTGAGTTTCAAGTCGATGTGTTCACATTCTGTTAAGAGAATTCATGTGTATGGAAAAAAAAATTTTTTTTCAAGTTCGTCTTAGGTCTTTGGTGTCTTCAGCAAAGTTGTAGCTTATTTTGAGAGGATTTTAGCGATATAATTTTTTTTTTTCCGAGAAATATGTGGAAAATTTTTGAATTTTGGTGAAAAACCGTTAATTTTGACCAAAAGTTGTTCGGCAACCCTATTTTTTTGTATGGACACCCAAGTTCAAATTTTCAGCGAACCTCGGCCAACGAAAATGAGGCATAGTTTCAGAAGAAACTAAGGGTCTAGAATGTACCACAAAGTCAGGAGAGGTGTTTTTCCCCACATAAGTTTTTGGGATTTGAATAAATATAAAAGTATTATAAAAAAGCATTGAACAGAAAGTGAAAATAAAAATAAATTTAAGTTAATTCACTTAACGAACGCTAATCAAATTTGTTTTAGACGTTTACTGTGAGTAATTCTGGGAAACACACCTTCAAATTAACCAACTTAGTGCAAACGGAAATGAGTTTTCATTTTACTTCCTCGAACATCCGGTTTCCCATGAAAACTTTGTAATATGATGTTAGGCTGTAATTTCATAATAAAATTTTTTATTACATCTTATTAATTTTTCGTGAAGCAAATCAAATTATGAAGGTACCTTTTGAATAAAATTCATAATAAAAAATTATTTTAATGTCTTTATTTTTTGTTTCAAGCGCCGCTTATTTATTTCATTTAATGAGCATATCAAGCGAAATTAGATTGAAATGCAGCCCCATTGAAGGTGAAATCGAACTCATTCAGATCAATTTAGAGTCTTTGATAATCGTCTTTAAAAATATTTTCAATGCATTTTATAAAAAAAAAATTATCAGAAAAGTCCTTTGAAATGTTGCTGTTGTTTTTCTTTCATATCAAATTTTTCTTCATATAAAAGAAAAACTTTATAATACACCACAGAATTGTGGTTTTTTAGCAAATTTAACACCTGACTGATTTGTTCTTCAACGTATTTTGTATTTTTTTATACAACCAAATATTTTTTTTTGCTGAAAATAAGAGGTAGTAGGTCAGTTGTGGATATTAAAAAAAACAACAAAATAAATAAACTAAAATATCAACTTAAACTTGATTAAGGTTTCATCTGGTAATGACATTTATCAAAAAGTTTCGTAAACGAATAATCACAAGTATACGAGGAGGATAAAAGAAGAGAGATAACAATCAAAAACAAAAAAAAATACAGATGAAACAAAAGTAAAAGGTAAAGTTTTACACATAATTAACGTAAAAGGAAAATTTTGATGGGAAAATAGACAGAAAAACCACGTGATACCCAAAACTGACACTCAATTTTGATACAAATATCCATCATTTTCATTTCTGACAGTTTGATGTTGCTTTGAATTTATATGAAAAAGATGACTGACAATTTTTTGATGTACATCTCAGAAAAATATCATTTTATCAGTTTCCAAGAAAAATATTCTTACTATTTAAAGGAAGTAAAGTTAAGTAAATTCAATGTAATCAAAACAGTATGATACACAGTTTGACAAGTTTTGTAAAATAAAAGTAAATTTTTCCATTTTCAATAGTTTTCAAAGTATAATAAAACTGCTGATACAAAGATAAATGACAAGAAATAAATTTCAAAGGAAAAATTTATCGTTTAAACTAATCCTTGAACAAGTTTTGCACTTCAACTAATGGAATATTCTACTTTCTTTTTCTTTGTTTTTATTTCAATAATTCTTGAGAATTTTTTCTTTTTAAATTCATTTCTTGCAATAAAACTACTTATAAAATTGAAAACAGGATGTAAATATGTTGCAATGTGAAAAATAAAACATGTTGCTGAAAATTAAATCTCCGTTACAAAAGTAATTAAGATAATCAAGTAGTACCAGGAAATGCATACAAAATTAAATAAAAAAAAACGTTACATGAAACAAGATAACGGAGCAATTACATGCAAACGATCAGATTTAACATAGAAATTAATGAAATATTCAAATTAAGAAGAGAAGACGAAGAAAAATATCATGTCAGAATATAAAAAAACAGATAAAAAAAGTTTTGTTTTACAGTTTTCAAAATAAAACGAGTTTCGAAGGATATCTTTCTTTGTCTCTCTTGTTTTTATTTTTGCCCCAATTGCATAAAATTAAAATTCTCATTATGATTACATTTTACTTGGTATTTTTTTGTTGGTTTAAATATTAAACGCGTTCAATCTTGAGAATAATTGCATACCATCAAAGTTATCTTTTTTTGTCTTTTTTCTTTGTATTTACTCAGCGTTACACAGAAATTCCTTACATTTATAGAGATAATTTGTTGTAGTTTAATTTTGATTGCATCTTTTACTTTTTCCCTTCTACAAAGTGTCACATAATAGTTAAAATTATACAAGAATAGAGCAATTATGCAAACTTTTAAATATTAAATGCGAAAACTTTTGCCTTTGTCAAAATGATAAAATAATAATTTGAGACAATTTTTTTTTGAGTCTTCGAAAGAAAATAGTACTGGGTTAAATTTCGCTTGACGATGAAGATGTTTCATTAATAAAAGGAATGCTTTTTACATTTTTGTATGAGACAATTAAGACATTTTACGTTAAATAGTTTTTAGTTAAGTTCAAAAAAGGACAGAAGAAGAATTTTTTGAGAAAATTTAATCGTACTCGAATAATTTGACCTTAATTAAGGGTTAAATATTTTCAGATGTGACTTTTAGGTCAGAAAATTCTGTAATTTGATTAAATTATGATTAGGCCAAAGATTTTTACTTCCAATTCTAGTGAATATGTAAATTTTGATAGTCATACAAGAAAATTTGAGCCTTTTAATCACCTTTAAATTGTATTTCAATGTCTGGCCATGACTCAATCAAATTAGATTCATTTCACTCAAATTATCTCAACGAAGAGTAATTCGCGTTGATTGCAATTTATAATAACAAACAAATTAAATCAGCAAATCGTGAAATGACACGTACATGTGAGTGATTGAGCAAATATTGAACATTAATATCGAGGTGATGGATTTTTTTTGAAAGTAAATATTTAAATTAGCACGAAAAAACTCAATTGAATTTTTAACAATTTTTATGATTATAAATATTGGAACTGAATCTGTATCGATATGAAATTGATTTTATAAAGACTTAAATTGAGAAATTGGGAAAATTAAATATTAAAATGATGCGTTAAAGTGCTTCTCTCTTCTCTTATCTTCTTTTCTCTTCACTGTAAATCACTATAAATTTCCTCAATATACAATTACAATAAATCTTTTGACGAGCAATCGTTACGCAGTAATAAGACTAAATTGTTTCAAGTTCAAGCACAATGATGATGATTGCCAAGGTATCCCTCCTCAATGTAATTTATTTTCATATAAATATTTTGTTTTGATTCCATCAAATCGTGATATTACAAAAACTCTGTATGGAATATAACATTCCAAAAAATTTCAATTGAAATGTAAGAAGAACAAAGAAAGAGTAAAACAGTTGAATGGAGATCATGCAAAAATTATTCTTTTCATTTATTTTTTTAAGTTTTATTTTAGAATCACGATTATTGTTGTTATTACTGTTCTTATGAGAAACAAATATTTTATGGTTCTTTATGGATTATTATGATCATTTTATGGTGCTTTTTTTAGAATAACAAAAGAATAATTTTTTCTCAAATTATTTTTTAACATAACAATGAAAATATTTTTTTTTTGTGTTTGCGAATTAATTTAATGGATATTTTTTTGTTTAGCGATATTCAAATATTAAATACGGTTGTTCCATTAAAAGCATTTGGAAGAGTAGAAAAAAATCTCTTAAGTGATTACTTTTCTTTGATTTAAATTCTTTTTTCACAAAAATTTCAAATTTTTTAAGGTGAGTCCCGTATTTCACACTCTCATTGTAATAAAGTCGAGTTAAAACGATAATAATGACGTTAATTGAGCAATAAATTTTTCAGGATAAATATTACGAATGGGTTAAAATTTCCGCGCTTTTCTGTGTAATTTTTTAAAGGAAAACTGAAGTGTATTTTCATAAAAATTAAGACATAATTCATTTTAATGCACATTTTATTTCAACAAAATAATTTATAACTCAGAAATGTAGTTTTATCACTATTTTCACACCTTTATTTAACGCCATAAATTGTTTAAAATTTTTCGTTCGTAATCAAGTTAAGTATGAAAAATGAAGAAAAAAAGAAGGACGAAAAAATTATAACAAAACAACATTTTACAAAAATGATTTATGAAAGTAAGCAGCGTTAAAGCGGAAAAATTTAATTGACTTTTCATACCTTTTTATGTGCACTTACACACACCATCCGAAATTTGTTGAAGAATCTGATGAACAAACAACAAAAATTATGATAATAATGAAGAGAAATGTTTATTCATCCACTAAAAAAGCCACCATTATGCCATTGTTGATGCCCCAAAATTATTATTATTTATGGGTCACTGAATGATGATGGGATACCTGATGATTCACATTTATTTCATAAACTCAAATTTTTATACCAACAATTCTCTGTCTTGTGTTGTATGAAATAAAATTTAGGAAGAATAATAAATTAAATTAGACTGGTGAAGCAATTTGCTGTGTTATGATAATTTGTAGAGGCAAAAATAAATGTTATCATTATAAAAATAATAATTGTGGGATTGAGTAAGCAAAGTGTTTTATCAAGAGACTTATGAAAAAAGTTTGAAAAACTCTGTAAACAAAAGTACTTTGATTTAATGAGGCATGTGAGAATAAAATTTGCGATATGATTTTTGAGTGTCAAATTTGAATTCATCTGAGCTGAATCAAACAAAAAGTACATTACTCACCCTGGACACCATTAAAATGAATATTAATGTGAATTATTCTCACAATTCTTGAATTTCACTATATTTTTATCTTAAAATTTCATATAATAAGTTAAAACGTTTTTTATTCAAGTTCAAGGTGAGATATTGAACCTCAAATATTAGTCATTTTTATCTCCTACTTAGAAAAAAAACCTGAATTTTTCTAACTCTGACACAGGTTCAACCATATTTATTTTGTCTGTAAATGAACACGATATTTATCAATACAATAGAACGATTTAAAGATAAAAAAAATACATTAATAATAAAAAGAAACATCATATCATTGCTCATCTAAGTAATAAATTACAACTAAAATAATAATAACAAATGATTACTAACTTCATGAAAATTACTGTCAGTCAGAACAAATGATAATAAAAAATAATAAATTTACAGTGAATGATGATCTTATAATAAAAATAAAATACAAATTATAGATAAATACACGTAAACAATCAATAACGAAGAAGGCATCATGGTTTGATTTTGCTGTTTTTTTCCTTTATTATTTGTATAAAGAATTCTTCCGTTTGTTAATTTTTTTTTGTATTATTTGCCAATAATTTATTATGATTAGTCAAATTGAAATACACACACAATCCTTGAAAAGGTTGAATATAATAATAACTACATAAAGATGAGGATGATGATATTTTTATTTGAAGATGATGATCGTGCGTAAAAAAAATTGACAAGAATTCCTCTTGAAAAAAAATAATGTTAAATTACATCATCAATAATATATTATTTGTGTAAATCGTGATTAATCTTATGATGTATTTTTTTATATGTCTATGATCCTTCTTGATTGAGTAGTGGATGAAAAAATTGAGTATTTTTATGATAAGATCATTTTGATGATTAATTTAATTGAAAATAGTGAATTAATGATTTATTTTTCTTTTTAATTCTAGGATTTTGATGCTGGAATGTGATTTGAAACTGTATTTGATAAGAAGGTAAGTTCATATTGACGACAATGACATATTTTTATTTTAATTTAGTGCAAACTTGTAAATTTTATATCAGCACTTTATCAAATTTTGTTTAGCATGATCAAATCTTATCTTTATATTTTCGAGTAATGTTCACAAGTACTAAACTATAGACATCACTTGTATGATAAAAAAATTTAACATGGCAAATTCAAATCGTATTGGCATTTAAATTTTCCGTCTTCTTTGGGTAATAAAACACCAAAAATGTATGACGTGATGGTTAATGACATACACGAGGGTATAGCGACTTTGTTAACATGGTAATAAAAAACTTCATTATAGCCAACAGACATACTAAAGAGCTTTTCTTAAAGTTGTATGAAATTAAAAATTACATACCAAACAAAACAACTTAATTCTGCTCTGTGCTTTCATCCACTTGGATAGAAAATCAATTGTAGATTGTTTAATTTCTTATATTATCTCCAACTCAATTTGTTTTACTATTTGTTCGACGTGTCTAGAGATTGTTTTAGCAGAGGTAAGAAGTAATTTTAAGAGAATTCGTCAATATTTAGCTCATTGACTTTGCTTTTTTGCATTCTGGATATCTGTTAAGGCATCTGTCAATATCATCAGACCCCGTTAAAAATTTCGATACTCAGTGAAGTAATTCTGATTTACCGATGCACTAATTATAATTACCGATACGGTAACCAAATTGAATACTCATTCGGTAAATTTTGTTACCTATTTGGTAATCATTTTTAGTGATAAAGTAAACTTTGTTAGTGTACTGTATTAAAACTGTCGTTCACAATTGTATACCTTTGTAAGTATGGTGGTATATTCTGTATACATGTACGTATGTGTATAGTATCGTGTACGTATATTAATTGTCGTAGAGTCTACGGCAAATATTTTAAATAAAAATTATCACAGAAATATTATTTTTTAAATTGTAATATCTTGAAAAATACAAATCTTAGAAAAAATTTAAAATAAGTTTTGGAAACGACAGAAACATATCTTTAAGAATCTTGTACAACATTTTATGAATTGTAAAAAAATGTAGATTTTAGGGCGAAAATTCTATAATTTTCATTCAAATTATAAGAAATTGTTCAAACCAAACAATATGGTTGAAAACTAATGCTTTTTGCTGATTCATACGGATGCCGCGCTTGTTTGGTACGCATTCAATTTTATTTTTTTATGAAAGTTTCAAAATGAATAACTCTAAAACATTAATTTTCGCTATTTACTTATTGAAATTTTTAATATTTAAGCTACACTATGCAAAATATTCAAAAATAAATGGAATTTTAGGATGTTTTTGGAATTTATTTTTTTTTTTTTTTAAATCTGAGACTATATTACAATTTTGGAAATTAATTTCGGATCTTTACTGATTTTATTAAGGAACATCAGTGAAACTTTGAAGAATTAATCAAAATAATTTCGGAATTTAAAGTTAGTTGAATTAAGAATGCCAAAAAATATATATTCGTAAAAAAAAAACTTTTTTATTTAGAAATTTGCGCTCTAAATGTCCATTTCTAAGGTTTTAACCAAAAAATAACTATGGTAAGACTAGCAAAATATCTATATTGTATTGATGATGTTTTCAATACAAATTTTGTATATTAACAATGAAATATAGTTTTTGAGAGATACCATGCTTTACAAAATGACCCACACGATATTCGAGAAAATTTAACGTGGATACCTTGCAAATGCGTGAACGGTATTTATTTTTTGTTCAAAGATGTTCAGAGTAGTTTTAGTACCAACTCTGCAAAGTAAACAAAAAAAAAATAACAATTTTTTTTTATTTATTTATTTTATATTTCTACTCTTATCAATCGTTAAATAATGAGGGAAAAGTCAAAAAAATTTTAATCATTTAACTAAAAGAAATTTTTAGATTTATTTTCGTTCCAGATATTGCTTTATAATATATTTTTTTTTTTAAATACGGTTCTTAATATTTTTAAATTTCGTTTTATTAAAAAATTTTCTAACTTTTTAATATTTGGTTATATTTTTTGTTTTATTCAATTTTCTTTTGCGCGGCATCCGTATGAATCAGCAAAAAGCATTAGTTTTCAACCATATTGTTTGCTTTGAACAATTTAATATAATTTGAATGAAAATTATAGAATTTTAGCCCTAAAATCTACATTTTTTTACAATTCATAAAATGTTGTACAAGATTCTTAAAGATATTTTTCTGTCGTTTTCAAAACTTATTTTAATTTTTTTCTATGATATCTATTTCTCAAAATATTACATTTGCATCAATTTCTTATAATTTGAATAAAAAAATTAGAATTTTTGCTCTAAAATTCAAATTTTTTTACAAATCATAAAATGTTGTATAAGATTCTTAAAGATATTTTTCTGTCGTTTCCAAAACTTATTTTAATTTTTTTCTACGATTTGTATTTTTCAAGATATTACAATTTAAAAAATAATATTTCTGTGATTATTTTTATTTAAAATATTTGCCGTAGACTCTACGACAATTAATATACGTACACGATACTATACACATACGTACATGTATACAGAATATACCACCATACTTACAAAGGTATACAATTGTGAACGACAGTTTTAATACAGTACACTAACAAAGTTTACTTTATCACTAAAAATGATTACCAAATAGGTAACAAAATTTACCGAATGAGTATTCAATTTGGTTACCGTATTGGTAATTATAATTAGTGCATCGGTAAATCAGAATTACTTCACTGAGTATCGAAATTTTTAACGGGGGAAGTACTTCTTGGCACGCGTTGTATGATACAGCTTTTTCGACATTTTATTGTAATAATTGTATCAATATAAGGCTGCTTAAGCGTGATTTTCTTTTTTTGTGTCAGAGTCTTTTTTTCTTGTCATAATGCATTTCTTTATGTATTTACATTTTCTTTCAAAACTTAATTTAAAAAACTTACTTACATTAAACTGATATTCATCTCACCCTAAAGTATTAATTTGAAAATGCCTCTCTATATTACATTTTTTTTATTGAAGAAGGCGAGAGGCTTTGAGCACTTAAAATATAAACTTTTTTTGATAATTTTATAATTTTTTGTTCATTTTCTATTATTGTTTTAAAAGAAAACAATGCCGTCCGGTAAAACAATTTTTGTTCACAATTGAAGACTATCAACATGTTTCAACATAAGGTGTATCAACTTTATAAACGGCCCATACTTGATTGTAAATTCTTTCTCTCTAAAAACTCTGAATTTATCTCCTAATGCTAATTCATCATCTTTGTAAATTTGTTATCATGCGAAATTTTTGCAAATGTTTGATAAAAAAAAAAATCTTGTCATTTATAAAAACATGAAATTTCAATATTTTGACAAATAAAATTAATGTCAAAATCGTATTCCAACAATTAATTGTATTCTTTTGAATGTAACTATCAAATTATCTCTCTTAAAGTACAATCAATCTTTCACTAAGTACTACAATTTGTCTGGAATTTTAATTTCTTTTCCTGTTATAAATTCTTTAAATTTTTGTGTAAATAAACAATGTTATCAAAGTTTTTTTTTATAGTCTGAATTTTGGGATATTCAAGATTAATGTAACTAAGTAAAATACCTTCAAAAACAGTAAAAGAAACACAAAGCGTTTTTTGAATACTAACCAAAATTAGGATAGAAATATGTCTTAAAAATAATTGTGTTACACTGAATGAATGATAAACGGCCAACTGTGACAAATAACAACAAGATAAAAGTAGAAATCTTGATAAAATCTGTTAGACAAGATTGATGATTGTAAAAAATATCCCAAGGATATTTAATTGCTTGAAATACATAATAAAAACAATGTCAGTACAACTGCAATACAAAGAAAGAAAACATTAAATCGAATGTAACATTGCTGTTATATAAAAAAAAAATGAAAATCTAGGACAACTGTAACTTGATTGCTTATGGTCTAGTATTTCATTTTTCATTTCAAAATCATATTGCAATAAAAAGAGAAAGGAAACTTTTATTCGTAGTTCCTTCAAAGGAAAAAAAATAACTTGCAATCTTTTAAAAGTAATCAAACATGTGACAAAAGCTAAGAAAGGATTGTCAAGATATGTAAAATGTAGGTTGATTATGTTCTAAAGATAATTTTTTTTGGCTATCGTTTTTTGCACACCTTATTTTAAATTTTGCACCCCTAATTTTAACACATGCACACCTAATTTAAAAAAACCTCACACCTAAACATTAATGGCTCACTCCTAAAAATTCACATCTCACGCTTAACTTTTAAGTTTTTCACACCTAACTTTAACATTTGCATCCTTATTTTTTACCTTTCACACTTATTTTTTATACTTTCACACCTATCAATTTTGAAAATCACCCCTAAAAATAATTAAAAATGTTCACCTAAAATTTATATCTTTAACACTTATTTTTAATACTTTCACACCTAAAAATTAAATGAAAAATCACACCTAATTTGAATTTTTTCACTCTTAACTTTTAAGCAAAACACACTTATTTTTTCAAATTTCACCCTTTAAAATTAAATTAAAAATCACATCTAATTTTAATTTTCTCACACTTAACATTTATGTAAGACACACTTAATTTTAAAATTTTCACTCTTAAAATTAAATTAAAAATCACACCATATTTTAATTTTCTCACACTATTTTTTTTTATTTTTCACACTTTTATAAATTTTTAATAATAAAAATTTAATTGTTAAAAAATATAAAATTGGAAAAAAATCCCAAAGAACATGTCTTTGAAACATACACCTGAAATGTTGTTTTGTTCATTAAAATGCTTAATTTAATAAACGAAAAATAATTTCAAATATTTACTAGAATACTGAATAACAAAAAAGTAAAACTGAAACTAGTGGCAAATCCTTTTACAGCATATTATGATTCATAACAATATAAATTCTTACTCAATCAACGTTTGTTTAACACAATGTATGAAACTTTGAAACATAAATTAGGAGAGTTAAGTATGAAAAACTTAAAATTATAATTTTTTAAATTAATATAGAATTTTTTAATGAAATGATGAAAGAAGAAAATATTTTTGTTTATTGTTGACAAAATTTATTTACTTATGGAGTTAATTTTTTTTATTATCCATGATATTTCTTTCCTACGGATCCTCCTGGATCTTATTTAGATCTCGTATATCCTAAATTGAAAACACCAGCAAATTTTTTTTCGATTTTTGAATTTTTTACTAAAATAGACTTTTTTTTACAATTTTTATGGTTACCGATATGAAGAAATGATAAATATATGAGATAGATGAATAAACACAAATTGTGAAAATTAATATTTTAGAGCGCGTCATTTTGAAACTTTAATAAAGTAAAATTTAATGCATACCAAACATTTGAGTAATGCAAGGCACTTGTATGAATCAGTAGAAGTATGAGTGTACCATACTGTTTAGTTTGCATCAATTTCTTATTATTTGTATTTAAAAATAACAATTTTCGCTCTATAATTCAATTAAGTTTACAAATAATAATATGTTAATATGATATCGTTCTGCTTTTTCCAAAACAAAGATTTTTTCTATGAAATGTATTTCACAAAATATCACATTTAAAAAAAAATAAAATTCTGTAGTAAAAAGTTTAAAAACTTGCAGTAGAAAAATAGTACGGCAACACTTTGCCGTGATTTTGAGTGAGTTTTGAGAAAGGCAAATACATGAAAAATCGTTGTTTTGCTAGAAATCTTTAAAATTTTGTAAGAAAACATCGAAAACAATATTTGAAAAAGTTGCTTTATTGTTCAAAATATTAAATTTTTCAGAAAAAAAGGAAAAAAGTATTTGCCATTCTCAAAATGACTCAACTTAATTTGAGTCGTTTTTTTGATGACATTATATAAATTACTTTAGCGCGAAACAAATATTTGGGGTTAATTTTTATGTTTGCAAAAAGGGTAACCATAAATGGATCAAAATTCAAACAAAGTTTAAGGAAAAACAAAGGAAAATTTAAAAAATTATTTAAAAAACTAGAAGCGATGTAGACTTTTTTCGAACGCCAAAATTTTTTTTTTATTTTTGTATGTACTTTTAAACTGTAAAAGGATTTGCTTATTTTGTTATTCAGTATTCTAGTAAATATTTGAAATTATTTTTCGTTTATTAAATTAAGCATTTTAATGAACAAAACAACATTTCAGGTGTATGTTTCAAAGACATGTTCTTTGGGATTTTTTTCCAATTTTATATTTTTTAACAATTAAATTTTTATTATTAAAAATTTATAAAAGTGTGAAAAATAAAAAAAAATAGTGTGAGAAAATTAAAATATGGTGTGATTTTTAATTTAATTTTAAGAGTGAAAATTTTAAAAATAAGTGTGTTTTACATAAAATTTAAGTGTGAGAAAATAAAAATTAGGTGTGACTTTTAATTTAATTTTAAGGGTGAAATTTGAAAAAATAAGTGTGTTTTGCTTAAAAGTTAAGTGTGAAAAAATTCAAATTAGGTGTGATTTTTCATTTAATTTTTAGGTGTGAAAGTATTAAAAATAAGTGTGAAAGATATAAATTTTAGGTGAACATTTTTAATTATTTTTAGGGGTGATTTTCAAAATTGATAGGTGTGAAAGTATAAAAAATAAGTGTGAAAGGTATAAAATAAGGATGCAAATGTTAAAGTTAGGTGTGAAAAACTTAAAAGTTAAGCGTGAGATGTGAATTTTTAGGAGTGAGCCATTAATGTTTAGGTGTGAGGTTTTTTTAAATTAGGTGTGCATGTGTTAAAATTAGGGGTGCAAAATTAAAAATAAGGTGTGCAAAAAACTTATTCCATTTTTTTTTACTTTTTTATTATTTTTATTGTTAATACGAATAACAGATGATGATAAAACTGAAACATTTAGAGATCATAGAACTAAAAATTTAGTGTTTATTGACTTTTTTCTAAATGTAATTCGATGACCTTTCATAATGTAATTACAAACTTTATTAAATTGTAAATATCAAGATTGTAATTAAAAATTTATGTTGTACATGACACTCATTATCACACTTTGTATACAAATTCAGAGATTTTAATTAAATTTAACAACAAAACTTTATTGTATTTGTCATTTTATTATTATATTTTAAATAGCAAAACGTGTATCATTATAAAACAGCTTAAATTAGATAAATGTCATCTGTTTTACGAGATGCAACGAGATAATATTAAATTTTCTATTCAAATTTCTTATTATTCTGGAATAAGATTTAACTACATTTAATATTGATTCAAGATTTCATCATAAACGTTTTAATAGACAGCCTTGACAAGTTTTAATAGAGCTTTCTTATTATTATTTGATTTATTTTAAATTATTATTATTATCGTATGTTACAATTAATACAATTATAAAACAATATCAAGACATTCAATCCAATTAATTGCTTCAGCGCTGCATGTGTGGAGTGCAGTTAGTCCACCTTGAAATTTTCTTTCATCACAATCTTCTATTATGTGAGCTGTAGTTTGTTCTGCATACCCACACGAGCAAGAAGGGTCATCTTTAAAACGCCATTTGTGCATCAAATTATTGTGTTTGTGTGGGTGAATTCGATGACATTTTGAAGAAAAAAAATTATTTTACTTTCAAAGCAATTTTCTATTTATTATGTTGGTCAGGAAGTTGTCTTGATAAGATTCTATTAAAATATTAATTAAACTTGTTGCTGAGTTTAGATTAATCTCAATTTAATGCGAAAAACACAGTTAAAATGATATTAATGCAAGTAGACGTCGTGCACGTACTCAGCATCTACTCTTATTTTAAATAAGAAGAAGAAACTGATTTAAGTCACGTATAAAACAATATTCTTCACCAATAACTTAGATGAATATGATGCAGTTTTGTCTTGTACTGCATTGTTTTTCTGTATTTATTGAGATAAAGTTACTAGTAATACGAAAATTTCATAATAGTTCAATGTTTTGAAGGGTACAAACAAAATACTTGTCTTTTATGTGATATTTTAATAGAAGATGAAGTTAAGACATAAGTTGACAAAATCTTAGTATATTATCATTAAAATATGAAATGTGTTTAACTTAAAATAGAGTAAAATTATATTGAAATTGAATAACTAAAGAAAAGTTTTCTCAGTTAAATGTTAAATTAAGAAAATCAGTTTGTAAGTTGGATATCTTTCATTTTAAAGGACTTTGACCACAAATTACCACATAAATGTCAAATTTCAATTAAAATGAAATCTTAAATTTGTTTTCTGCTGATTCAGAAACACATGTTGAATAATTTATGGAACCAATACTCAAATCAAATATTGCCAAACACATTAAAAAATTAACGAAATTTGCAAAAAACCCCTTAGCATTAGATTTAAGAACATTTGTAAATAATAATGAAAAAAGAACACGCCAATAATAAATAAATTAAATTAAATTAATTAAATTATGGAATCAGTATCCGAACGAACATGTGAGCTAGTGGCAAAACCCGCTTTTAAACCATATTCTGAACCAGTTCCAGTAAAAATTCGCAATTATTTCCGAAACCCCATTTTGACCTTTGCCTTGATATGTATCATTTTAGATTTCAACTAATCTACGCACAAAAAAAGATAATAAAAACAATAATTTACGACATTGGAAATAACGATAACGCAATACACGCGTTTCCTTACATTAATAACTCAAATCAAACTGATTTATAATAATTCAAATTAACAGGTAAAGAAATCAAAGTCAACTGTACTAAGGTTGCAATCCAATGCATTTTAAATCAATAAATTAATTTGATTTGTCTGTTACACATTTATTATCGAGCATTAACGCAAGTTCATTATAATTCAAATCAGAACAAACTTACAAGAAATGTAGCAAAAGGTTTTGTCGATAAACTGCAATAATAAATTTAAACTTTAATACCAAGAACGAGCAAACTACTAAGTTGTCTTGGATTTAATTTTTTTTTTTATATCAAATGATAAATAATGAGAAACAGCAAATGCAATTTAAAATTAATAATAATATAAAAGGAAGTCGCATTCCGGGAAGGTGTTCGTTAGTGAAGAATTAAATAAAAGTATTGAAAAAGATAAAATGAACGATGTATCGATATAGTGACAAATTAGTTAGACATTCCTTTTACTATGCACTCCTTTTCAAGTAGTCCCTTATATTCATTGATTGCATTTTCAAATAGACTGTAATTTAATCCAGTCACTTGTCTTTCTTTCAACAGTAAATTAATTGCATAGTTTTATCCAATTACGAATATAAAGAGTCGATACCTTTGCTATGCACATTGAAATTAATAGGTATTTTTGCTGATTTGAGAATGGAGTGAAAAATGAAACATTTATCAGAAAGTAATTGGTTTTCATGTTTAATTAAAAGAAGTTTAAAGTCGAATAAGTTTATTTGATGCAATGTGAGTTGTATCAAAATGATATAAAGTTACAAAAAGGCCACAAGAAATTTGAGGCCAGTGAGTATCAGCAAGGCATCTACAAATACCATCGTCTGGTTATTTGCAATGGATTTCAATGAAAGTTCCTTCATTTTAATATCAAGAGACATACTCAACTTACCTACAGTTTAATTTGAAAGAACCTTTCAGAAGTTCTATTCATACTTTTTTTTCAATCTTTTTTTATTATATTTATGCAACACTCATTAAAATTACACAAGAAAAGAAAAAAAAAAGAATATAAACCTCAAGTATTTGCCTTAAGTAGGAAATAAATTACAATTCGTTGCATTGCATTCCATTAAACATGACTTGTAAGCACTCGCTCAAGCACCTTTTCATTTAAATTTGCTTTAGTCAGAGAGTCGTTGTCATGATCATCGTTTCATTTCACATTACTCGTACATTGTCCGGTCATTTAATGAAAAAAAACCTATTTTATGTAGATACAGAAAAAAACTTGAACTTCTTATAAATATTAATGTAGCACGCATCGTGAATTGAAACCACTTTAATATACATAATATTTATAAATGTACAATCTCTTTAAGAGAAGTCTCGTTTAACTTTTTTTTTTCGGTTTTGCAAAAAAAAAAAGGGGGAAAAATCTACTTGAATTATTTATTTTACTACAAGACTTCGTATTTAGGTAGTAAAACATTATTTTTTTTTATATCATATGACTTGCTATAAAAAAATTACTACACGGAAACTCCTATATGAGCAAATTACGTACAAGTTCAAGTTCGTCCGGTCTCTATTTGTGTGTTTTCGCAATTCGCGACGCCATCACATGTGAATAAGACATGTAACTTCAATAAAATTATATTGTGAGGCCAGAGTACATATAAAAAAATTAAAGAGAAGACAAAAAAAAGAATACACACTAATGGTGGTGATGCGTGTCTTAAAAATATGTTTTAAAATAGCATTAGCGCACACCACACACTGTCATTTATTACATTATTATAACGGAATTATTATTATTTAATTTTTTTATTGTTTTTATATTTAATGCTACAATTTTTCTCACACGTAATAATATTCATAATAATAATAATAATCTTCACACATATCATATGTCATTGGTCTTTGATGTAAGAGGATTATAGTGTAAATTTTGAGCTTTAAATTGGTTTACAGGTGATGTTTTATGTTTTTACATTAGATAGCGATGTTATTATTTAATTATAACTGTAACAGAGATTTAATTTAAAGTACTGATTCTGATCAATTAATTCACGGTTTTTTTTTAATTTGGTTGTTAATTAATATAATTTTTTTTAATATTGAGACAGATTTTGATCAAATTTTTCATGATTCAAGTTCAAGGAACCAATTCATGGCTTCCATTAGATCTCAAGAGCACATTTTTGGGCATATAACCGGAAAAAATATAAATTAATTAAAATTAACATTATTAAATTATAATTATACTGAAATCCTCTTAAAATTTCATTTTATCATAACGATGCAACAATAACTTACATAAAACATTAATCCACTTTATTTGTGATTCATTAATTCAATGAATAATGACTGTAATTTAAAAGTAGATTCATTTCAACAAAAAAAATATAAAACAAATAATGAATGCAGTGATACTCCAAAATAAAATACAATATCTGACACAATTCTCATTAAAACCATGAAAAAATTTATGTTAATTATAACTTTTGAGCAAATATTAATTAAGCTCTTATTGAAACAATGATTGACTTCATAAAAAAGTGTGTTTGGATTGGATTAAAATTGGTATCCATCAATTATTTGTTTTTTGATCAATTTTTTACAGTAGTTGAGCTCGACCACTTCGAACTTAAACAGATATTTTCTGATCGTTAAGGAATAAATGAGTTCAATTTCAACACAAGATGGTGCGTATTACGATGAAAAAAAGTTTGTAATTACAGAACAAGATTCCAGGTCTCACATAACGGTACAATTACATAAATGGCCATCTGAGCAAAAACAATGTATCATTAACATGCTGTTCTTGTACAATTTTTATTATTATCTTGATCATGACACATGCCAGAAACAAGCGAGACATTTCTTTTTATTTTCTTTTCTCATTTTTGCCATCTCGAATTATGTTGATTTTTTTTTGTAATAAAAATTAAAATGTAGAACATTAATCAAATCCAGTTGAGTCGGAATATAAAAAAACAGAACATCATCGCAATATAAGAACAAAAACAGGAAAAAATGCATACAAATCAAATAAATGCTATGTTGCATGATTAAAAAACTTGTTTGAATTACGTGTGTCCACGATTCTGGCCTAAATGATAAATTAAGTACCTATGTAGTTTAAAGTAAAAAAAAAGTTACCGTTAATTTTTATTATTATTTGATTTCAGTTTGTTGTTTTACTTTTAAAGGAACATATTTTTGATTTGATTAATGTCAGAACTTGAAACGAAAGACAAAGAAACTGTGAAATTTTAATTTTTGGTATAAAAAGTTAAATCTTATTCTCTTTCAATAAAAAATCCCTCTGATTCTGATAATTTAAAAAAAAAAAACAAATTTGAAGCCACAAATTTAAATTTGAGGTCAAAAACCAATTTTAATTTTTACCACAACAACAAAAAACTTTCGTGATCATCCTTATCTGTCGTTCTGTTGCACCACAGTAAAGTTTTATGTCATAAAAATATTTTTTATTACCAACTTTAACATAAAAAAATTGTAAAACGTGATTGTGAACGAAATACACAAGCGCATTCCTATGAATAGAATTGAAATTCACCACAGAAAATGTAGCCATTTTAAATTATTCCAGTAATTGGAATTTTTTTCGATTTTCAGCGGTTCTTGGCGTTAGTTGGAAAACGTCTTGATTTTCTGCAAGTTTTGGGGTTTAAGAAATGTCAGTTATTTTGAAAAAAAAACGTATTTTGTTGACATAAACGGATAGTCCGTCATTTAGGATGAATTGCACAATACTCGATTCTTTTTTTCAAATCAACGACAAATGCACTGAAAATATGATAATAAAAATGAAATCAAACAGAAAACCCTGTTTTTCCAAATAAAAAAAAAACAACCACAACAAACACTGTACAAATGAAAAATAAATAAAAAAACAAACAACTAAACAAATATTTCAGTTAAATTAAATTTTTGCAACTTATGTTAATCGACCAACTTTATTCTGATGGCAATAGTTTTGCATTTTATTTTCCTGTTCTTGTCAGTTCATTTTTTATTCGTTTCTGATGATAAACTAATTTTAAAATAAATAATACAAAAATAAATTTAATGCAGAAAAAAAATTGGGTTTTACTTGCAAATTCACGCTAACAACCTGTCATTTTTCCGAGTGCATATTTTTTTACTGTTATTATTATTTATTTTGTATTTTATGCAACTGCTAATAAGCAGAAATAACAACTTGAATCAATAAGCAAATTTAAAAACAACAGTTATTTTATTTACTTTTTTGCTTGTATTTTTATTTTTTTTTTTGATAATGTGATTAAATAATAAGAAGGAATTCATAATAAAATGTATGATAAAATTATAATTTTAATTTAAATTAATTCACTTTTTTGTAAAACGCTGCTTCAATAAACTAACATAAATTGAAGTAATTGTTATAACATAAAAATAACATGAAATTAGTAAAAATTTTGTATTTAGTAAAATGAAAACGTTTTCTTCAAATAATGAGTTGTATAATGATATGATAATTATTTGTATGTGGGTATGAAAGGAATGCCATTACTTTTTGGTTTTTAAGTAATTTGTTCAGTTTTGAAAAAGTAATGTAATTTAATTGAATTATATCAAATTATGTTATGCAATTTCAATCTACTTAATTTCGTTGAAAATTAAAATTTGAAAAGAAATTGTATTAAATCATAATTTTTGCAATTTGCATCCATCTATCAATTATATCACATGGAAGGGTAAGCCGCCTCTTCAAATGACCCGTAAGCACTAAGCAAAGGACTTCGTTTTGGGAATGAGTCACGCAGCATTGCAGGACTATTTCCAGTGAAATTTGGATGATTTGGCAGAAAGTGCCCTATCGAATTACGCTTCAGCTAACCTCTTCATTCATGTTCATCAGCTTCATTGTAGCGTAGTGGGCTTCAGTTCACAACTTTTTAAACCACCATTGCATAATGACCATGAAAAACTGTACTCCAGGAAAGGCCTGCTCACTCAATATCCATGTTACCTGATGTCAATCAAATATTTCGGGTGTTAAAATAAAACACCAAACACATTCAAATACAGTTTTGTATCCGCATTCATTACATAAAAAAATAATCTTTATTTTGACATATCATTCATATCACACATATCAAAGTTATCTGTTTCTTTTTATTGGACATGTCATAAACTAATCTACATTGTTCATATCACTTTATTTAGCCATCATGTCACATTTGAAGTTGAAAAAAAATATTATTATTAATTTATTTGTATTAATTGTGTAACTTGAACGGAATTGAATTGTATATTCCGATTCTTATCAATAAAATTTGTTTAATTAATTACGATACAAAATAAATATTGAATTAGAATTATCAATAAAAAATACAACAAAGCAAGTGTCAATTGTGATGCAGGTAAATTTTCGTTGACTTTGAATTTTAACTTTAATAGGATCGAAATCTCTTGCATTTAATTTGTAAAATAAACTTGTTTTATTTACTTTCTTTAATTTAATTTATCCAATTGTCAGACAACATTGAAACATTGAGATATTTTTAGATAGCAAATAATTAATTAAGTGAGGCGTTAATTAAATTTAATGAAATGAAAAATAAATGCACTGCGTAAAATAAACTTAAATGAAAACAAGTTACGGTTACTTTTAGCTCCAATTTATCATGCATTAGAAATCAAATTGCTTTTACTGGGGTGGTACAATAAATAAAATATAAAGAAACTATATCACGCTTTCTTAAATGCCAATAAAATCTTATTTAAAACGATGAAATTGCATCTCACTCTTTTAACAGAAGCAAAATACAAATCATTTTCTCTGTTTACATACTTTAATGACTTACTTTTGCAGTGAATGTGCAATTTTTTGATATGCTTTTATCATATTTTCATTGTTATTCAATCCTAACAACTGTTTTTGTTCATTCAGGATGAAATTAACAACATTTTAACATAAAAATGAATTCAAAACTATAATAGCAATAGAAACAGCATCACACAATTTATATCTACAAAAGTGAATGTAATCGCTTACTTTAAATCTATTGTTTTCAACAACTTGAAAGTCAAATAAATTGAAAATGGAAATTTTGCTTGTATGTTTCCTATGGAAAAAAAGTTAAAATGAAGTTGATGATATACAGGAAATATTTGTTTATAAAGTGGTGCCAATTAATTGGACACGAAGTTATGTTGACAGTCAAAGAGAGACAGTGCAACAATCTCTTTTATTTTTTTTCCCCGACTCTTAGCATGGTATTATTTTGTCTCAACTTGAGATACATGCATACAAAAAATGTTAAACTTGATCGTGAACCATTTCCACGAGCGCATTTCTATAGATTGAATTTCGGCAATAATTTTCGTGATTTTTGAAATTTTTGAGGAGTTTCTCACGATTCTTGGCAATTAAAGGTTCTGCAATAGGTGGACATTTTTGAAATTTTCTTTCATAATTGATCATTTCTGAAAATGCATCATTTAAGAAAAATTTTCTGATTGGGAAATGCCTGCCATTTTCATTTCGACACAGACAAACGGACGGCCTACTTGTTCACAATACTCCCATTTTTTTCAAATCGACGAGAATTGCGCTTAAAAAATGATGATAAATATAAATAAATAATTTCAATTTATATGGAGATTATTAAATTTATTATTATTAATACAATGTGAATACCTTACAGCTCTTTATCTCTTCAGTTCCTACTTCAATTGTTAATCGCTTCCATGGTGAATGAAACAAAATGACGACAATTGTCTATCTAAACACAATTACATTTAATCAATATAAAGTGATGTTGATGATTATGATGCTCCTCTGTAAATTATATAATAAAATAATGGCTTGTGTCTTGCAATTTGCCTTCAAGGTATAAATATTTTTGCATTAAATAATGAAGTTTATATTCAATAAAAATATTTACAGAGAATAGAAATAGCATAAGAGAAATGTTAATTAGTTAGTATCACGCTCAGATTCCAATGGTTTTTTTTTGTTGCGTTGAAAGATGCTTAGCATTAAAAAATAGAATTTATTTACAAGTATGGACATCAAAAGGCCTTTAACCTTTATTTGCGTTTCGCATTCCATTGCAAATAATTGTTATTGTTCCACACATTTCAAACGAGAATTGACGTAATAAAATCTTAAAATTTATTTTCATACAGTCAAATAATGTTAATTAAAATTTCTATACATTTTTATTACAACTTTTATTATCATTTTATTATCCGAGTCTTCTTGTGAATTGAGGTCATAAAATTACGTCAAATATTATTCAATTTTATAGTAAAATTTCAACCTTAACTAATCAAATGTGACATTTCAAGTCATATCACACTAGAAAAGTATTATATTTATTAAATTACTGCTCTCACTTTGATTCATTTTCATACATTTCAGGTTTAACCTAGTCAGATTTTAAATAGAATTTATTATTATTACTATTATCAAACTAATTTACATGTTTTATGGCAACACTGACTTTGAAAGTATAAATTAATAAATGAAACTATTTATTACTCAGATTTCATTTAACATAATTATAAGAAATTATTACGTTTAAAGTTGAAGGTGTTTTTGGAGTGTTTAATTTATGCGTGAATTTAAAAAAAATATAGGCGCCTGATTAACGGTTTTTGAAAGGCTTTTAATGGTAAAATAGTGTAATTATAAAGGAAATGGTAGAGGTCAATCGTTGTAAGAGTAAAATTTTCACATTAACTTGAGAAGTGAATTAGTTTCGAAATGAAAAATTGGCAATCGTTGATTTAATTTAAATAAGAAAAAAAACATTACATTAGCGCTAATGAGGCAAATTCTAGGACTCGAAATGATAAGTCATCAAGAAAAAAGGGAATGCAAAGATTCGAGCTATATCAAATCTTATCTAAAACTTTCATGAAGAGATCACTTGTTACCTTCGTTCCGCTTAAAATATTTTATGTGTACAACGAACGACGTACGTAGAGAAAACGCTATGGTTTTTGGTATCTACACAAAACGGAAATTCAATTTCAATTAAAATTTTGCATTTTTTATCTTATCATACCCTTTCAGAATACAAAACAACAAAAGAATCTCACAAAACACTCATTAAATGTAATTAAATTCCTTTCGAATTCAATGCACTTAACGTTACAATGTTACAAGTCATAAACTTTTAATATTTCATGTTTAAAGCAGCATAATTATTTTCAATGTTAAAAGATTTCGTGCTTAAAAGGATTAAAATTCTTAATAACAGATATCGAATATATTACAATGTTATCTTTTCTAGTCTCTTCACTTTAATATCACATAAGAAATTCTAGTAATCACAGGAAACTGCAACAATGTAAAAAATAAATAAAGTAATTTGATAATAATAAAACTATTACATTACCTCACCTCATTATATATCATTTACAAAAGAAAAAAAAATACTTGATGAAATAATCCCTTTTGAGTGTTGAAATTAAATTACAGATGATTCATGTCAATCATGATAAAAATGTTTCAATAAAATGTATTAACTCCCACTTTTAAACTGACACTGTTACATGACAAAAAAAATATTATTGTAACTTTTTTGATGTTACTTGTAAAGGGCTTGTCTCGTTCAAGAAATTTATTGGTTTTAAGTGGTGTTCAAGTCAAAGAAGTATGAAAGGCAAAATAAATTAATGAAGGGCTCTTTTGAGTGTTATTAATAATAATAATATTGAATTTGAAATGAAACAAGTGGTCATTGACAGGTTTCGTAAATAATTTTTTTTTTATTTTGTGTTATGAAATATTCCTGAAATTCGCCTCAAATTTAATTTTAAATACAAGAATAGGAAAATACCCAAATCAAAGGAACCACAAACAACAATTAGACAAAATGAAAGATGACCCTTCATTAAAATGAATTTAATTTTTACTTTCACTGTAAGATGAAAAAGGTTCGAACCCCATGGAACCCGAAATGGAACCCCACGAAAGTAATCAACGACTTTGTGAGCCTCAAAAATGTGTATTAGGATTTCTGGACTCTATCTGACACGTTTTACATGTGATCAACAAATTTTTATCTGATATTTTGCTATCACCGTAAAACGCCACATAAGCGTTCAGCGCCATCTGGTGGATACAAAATAAGAAGACATTGAGAGGGGTTTTAAATGATTTTGGTAATTTTTGAACTCTTCTGAAAAATGAGTGAACTTTTTTGAGATCACCGAAGTCGCAGATGAAGTCGTTAAAAACTTTTTAAGTGTGTTAAACTGCGGGTCTTTTGCGGGACATTTTTGATTTACGGTGTACTTAAAAACTGATGAATTAATTTAAAATTTTGTTTCAACAAAACAAATTTTTTACGTTTAATTTCTAGAAGTACTCTAATGTGATAAGATAAGGTAAGATTCCATATCAGTTGTCTGAATAGTGATAAATTGTATTTACTTCAATTTTGTATCAAGTGACACAGAAGTTATTTCATTATCATTGTCATTATCAAGATCATAATCATTGCAAAAAACTCGCAAATCAAGGCAAAAATGGTGATTTCCCATTAAAATTTCAACTAATTGATTTTAAAAATTAACATGAATTTTTGACATTACCATTAATTAACTAATAATGACATTTTTTCTTGTTTATTTTCAGAATTATCACATAAATCGCATTATTAAATCAACAGTAATCAGACAACAATCAACCACCATTACAAATAATTCCCGTTTTAAACATCACGTCATGCATTAAAATGACGATTAAATCCTATTTTAACATTTATTATTGCCATCATCAACATCGTCATCATCATCATCATCAACGAAACCATCACCTTCACAATTGTCGCATTAAATTTGTTTGATTTGTGTGGTGATTAAATAGTGTCAGCACATAAAAATATTATTTTTATAAACTTTTACCTCATTTTTTAAATAAAACATAAAAAATACGAAAAAAACACAAGTAAACATAACAATAAACATCAATTATTTACATTTTGTTCCGAAAAAAGTAAATTAGTGTACTAGATTAATATTTATTTACTTACAAAAGTAATTTTAATTTATTTTTTGATGATAACTAATAATAATAATAATAATTTGAATTGTAATTAAATTCACATCACGTAATTATTGTATTAAAAGACTGGGAGCAATATTTAGCCATTACAAAGCAACAATTGAAACAAAAATCATCTTTCAAAAAAAAATATTGAATTAATTTTCGTTTTTAAATTAATGTTTAATTTACGTTTATGTTACATGACGAGAAAAAGAAGGATTTAATGTATTCTGTTATTACCTGAATTCATCAAAAAAATCTGTGTTATTGTAAGATTTTGGGAAAATTTGATTTGTGAGAGGTAAGTGACAGTTTCTCATTTATTTGTTTGAATGTTATTATTTATTTACATTTACATTAATTGTTGTTGAAATTTTTGTAAGACAAATGTTTTGTTATGTAGGTGATAAATGTAAAATGAATCTGGTTTCATTGTTTTTGAAAACAAAAATGAGACGAAATAAAATAATATTAATAAAAAACAAAATGAAAAGTGAGTCGTAAATCATGTGACCTATTCAGTTAAATGGGAAATTTAAGGTCAAGTTCAAATGAAAATGAAAGGGACAAATTTAATCCTTTTGGGCCAGAATACCTTGAAAAAAGACAATCGAGACATTAAAACAGGACTCATTGTAAAAAAACACACTCGAAACTTCACAGTGCTAAGAGCGCCTTTACCCAGCTACTCAATTTGAGTTAAAATCCTGATAAAGGTGGCGACTGCTTGAGTTTATAGGATGAAATTGTGTATGTCCCAAGCATGCCAGATTACGTGGTATCACACTGAGTGAGTACTTTCCCAGTATTGATTCCATCACAAAAGTGAAGGTGTCTGTCCTGCTTAGCTTTCTGAGAAGGTGTGGTCACTTTCCTGAACTGAACCAGGTCTAGTGGACTTCTTTCATTAGTTGTTTCTCTAAAATTGGTTCCTTCTTCATCAGATATGATGATAATCGATATGCACAAAAGACCCGTCTGTAGGTCTGAGTGCTGGTTCACTTCTGAGTTCGCCCAAGAAATCTGATCTTATAGCATGAAAAATAGCGTTCCTTGAGAACGAAACTAGTATTAAAATGGGCTCCAGTTTTAAATGTATTCTGCTTAGCATGTCAGCATGATGATAATTGTATGGGTTGCTAGGTTTAAAATAATATCAGACTTTGGTTCAGATTAAAGGTTCAGTCTTGTCCGTTTTGTATCAAATCGTAGATTGTTAATTAAGTTTAGTCCCTTATATGGCGTGAATCATCATCCCAAATCAGAAACGAATCAATGCTATAAAAAAAAATTAACCTACTAATTAACTTTTACTCATTAATTTCAATATTTCACAACATTTCGCACAACAAACAAACGAAAATTAGACAAATTGGATCTAATTTAATTTATTTATGATTTGATTTTAGACTTAACTGATTCATGGGTGCATTCACGCATATCTGTCACTCATAACAATGTGTTAAAATATTTCATTTACACAACAAATCATTCAAATAATTCCATTTAATGCCTCCTTTTTCGACATTTAACTACATTTTATATAATTCAAATGCCTATGGGCTTCCTCTTGGACTGAATTTATTAATTTAAATTTCATATCAAAAGTTTGGTATTAGATATTTAATTTAAAAATAATTATTTTCCCATTTCCATACCAATAATTTTCAGACAATATATTAAAATATGAGTAAGCAGAATTTATTTTGGTTCATCATCTATTTATTTTATTTATTGTTATTATTTACTAGCACACGTTTAATTAATTGCTCAACAAGACAAAACCATGCCCATATTATAATTCAATTAAAAAAAGTTTCGAGTCAATTTAAATTTGTTGTGTAATGGAATAAAAGTGATGGTATAATGGAAAAATAAGTAGCATGAAATTAAAGGCGTTTTTTTTTCTTCCCATTCAATTTTAACCGATCGAAGTGTGTCAGATAACAGCATCAAATATATTTTTGTTACTATGAACAAAAAACTTAAATTGATAAAGTTAGACGATTGTTTAAACAGTTTTTAATTAATTTTGGACTTTTCTTTCTCTTTCCAATACCTTCACCTTAATTTGATGATTTACCTTTTAAATTCTAATTTATATTTTCATCAAATTAAAATCTAATTCCAATACCTGTGTTGTGAAAATTTGATTCGCGAAATTTTTTGAGTGTTTCAATGAAAGAACATGCTTCTAATAAAATTGATACAAAAATAAGGAAAATAAAATGTTTCTTTCAAAAAAATACTGCTACTGGTATTAAATTGTAATGTCATGCAAATTACCTTTTTTTGTGGTTAGAATGACGATGATACGATCATAAAAATAATTATGCGTACATGCTTAAATAGGCACGTGACCTGTGTTTTGATTTAACTAATTATTTAATTTTACGTTAGAATTTGAATTTGAATGAGCAGCATGAATTGAAGAAAGGTTTTTTTTTTGTTAGATATTTTGCATATAAAATTTAACATAAGCAATTCATGGGTGTGTCATTTTTCTAAAAATTAGGCGTTCTGTGTTGTGATTTGAATTTTATTAATTGGTATTTTTGTGATTTTGGATTTTGCAAAAATTATAGTTCTCAAATAATTATGAAAATCGAATTTCATGTAAGTCCTTTAAATGTTTAATGATAGTAAGAGAGTGATAAGATTTCCCTTGCTCTGGTATGCTAATGACCGAAAGCCGCATCCAGCTTTGTTTGGCCAAGGCAAGGTTCCTTTGAAAATATTTAGTTTAATCATTTTTGGCCTTTCAGGGCTCGGCACCAACTTTTCGGGTCTGATTAGATGGACGCTAGAGCTCTATGTTCCAATTTCCAGTTTCTCCGCTGTAAATACGAGTCGAAGGCATAATGAAAAGCATTTTCTGAATCAGAAGGACCTTTTTTTCTAAATTTGACGAACTTTGAGTTATATTTTCCATTTAAATATAACCTAAATCTCTCTACTCCCTATTTTTAAGACCGCAATCCAAACATAAATTGAAATGTAACACAAAATTAAACTAAATTCAAATTTCCATGTCCAATTAACCCAAAAATAATATTTCAAATGGAGTTAATATCAAATAAAACAACATATTTAACTGATTTCATATTATCTCTACATGAGCAAAATAATCAAATTCAAATTCAACTTTATTTTAATCCTAGAAAAACGTACATGCAACATTTGTTCCATTCTAGTTTAATTCAAGTCATAAACGAATTAATTGAGACATCAAAGATAAACACATGCAATCCGAAGAGAAATGTGAATATCTAGTTTTTTAGTTTCAAATAAAACTGTAAATACTGGAAATGTAGCGAGAGAGAGAAAGCAAAACGACATGACAAACATTGTTATCAACAATTTAATTCAATGACAAACATTTAGAGAAATGACATTCAAAAAATATTTGTGTGTCTGAAAAGTAAAATGACATAAAGCAACAACCTTGATAAAGCTCGTTATTGTTATAAAATATGAAATTAGTCTACATTCCGGATAACTGTTAAAATTTATACACACATAAAAAAAAATGTAAATACGCCCAAAAATAAACTATTTTTTTTTCGTTTTTTGTTAACATTCATTCATAATAATTTTACAGATCGAGACATGATTAACGACATTTTTATAATAATAACACAGCTTAACAAAATAAAATCGATGTGATTGCTTTGAGAAATCTCGAAACACGTCAAAATGATTTTTCAATCCTGATTATTTTCCACTTTGAAATTTTAAAATTCACTGATTCGTGTTTGTTTTATGAAATAATGAAATTTGTATGGAAAAGAGTCATTTCCCCTTTAAGTTTAAATTATTAAATATCAAAGTTTTAACTTTTCTTAGGTTAATTTTGTTCCAAAGTGTCAAGTAATTTATATTTTTAGAAAGAGGACAAAAAGAGCTAACAGAAAATATAAGTTTTAATGTAATTAGCGAAATTTCATTGGGCTTTTTCAGGTAACAAATAAAAAAAAAGAGAAAAAACTTATTTTTTTTGTATTTTTAGAACAAAATTTAACATCAATTGAATATTATGCGGGCTTATACTGATAAAATTTATATTTTCTGTTAGCTCATTTTGCCTTGTTTCTAACAATATAAATTGCTTGACACTTTGGAACAAAATTAACTTCAGAAAAGTTTAAACTTTGATATGTAATGATTTCTACTTAAAGGGGAAATGACTCTTTTCCATACAAATTTCATTATTTCATAAAACAAACATAAATCAGTGAATTTTAAAATTTCAAAGTGGAAAATAATCAGGATTGAAAAATCTTTTTGACGTATTTCGGGATTTCTCAAAACAATCACATCGATTTTATTTTGTTAAGCTGTATAATAATACAAATAATAGTAAAATGTAGACCAAAAAATTATTATGCCATATAAATGTGTGACAGAATTTTACGATGGGTTGAATAATCTAGGTGAGGCACTAAAACTATTGCTTTGTTCTATTTGTGGCATATAAAGCGAATGTACGAATTTTATGTGAAATATACAAATAAATGTGCATTCATTTTGCAATTCATTTAATTTTTATTTTAAATTTGATTTCATCCTCTTCATAATTAAAATAATAATAAAAAAAAATGAAAGTTATTTATTGTGTAAGTGAAAATGAATTAAAAACAGTTTGATTGAAGTTTTACATCTCATACGGTTATAATTGTATTTGTGTTTTAATAAAAATTTGAAGTGTATGAATTAAGACAATTAATTTGATTGAAATTTGATAATTTTATGAATTATATTTGGCAAAGTTAATAAAAATTTCTCACGGATTCATAATTTTATAATGAAACGATATTAAAAGTTTAATTGTGTAACAATTGAAAAGGGAAAAAAATTGGGACAATCTATTTGATGGGTTGCGAACTGCAATTTAATTGGAAACTAAATGATGAAGATATTAAAAAAAATTTGAAGAATCAAAGAAAATTGTTAAACTTTCCCAACCGTAACATTCAAAATCCATACAGAAACGTTCAAAAAATAATTCATTTTGGTTAAAAATGTGAGGCAATAAGAAAAATTTTTGGGAGTTAAATGAAAATATACAAAAAAATTACAAAAATATATCATTTTTTTCCCGAAAATTTCCATGCAAATAAATTTATGTTTATTTATATTCATCGAAACGGAAATTGAAATTTACAATCCTCTTTTCCCTTAAAAAAATTGCAAACAAATGTATTTAAAGCCTTTATCGAAAGAAAAACTCAAAAAACGTCAAAACAAACAAAATCATTCGTATTTCATTTTTTTTACAATCAAAAAGTGTTAAAAGTTCTTTTATGAACATGATGTATGGCAGTAGGTCGTGAGAAAACATTTTTAAAGTATTTTTTTTTATTTATATCACTGATTTCATTGTTTATTTTCATATAGAAAAAAATTACTTTAAACATACTTTGAAAAAGTACGCATAAATAAAAAATTTACTGAATCACTGAAAAACAAAACAGACTTAATTGCGTGTGTTCTGTGTGAAATCAAAACAAACCCATAAGAAATGTATAATTGAATGAATGAATGTCAGTGAATACAAAAAAAATATTGGTGACATAAATATCTAGGTTTTACTGGAACTTTATAATTATGTTTTTGTGTGACTTTGATAATTGTTTTGAAAAATGTTTGTTTTAATTTAATTTTCTGCGTTTAAAATGTGCAAAGAAACATTTAATTAGATTTAGGTCAATTTTTTAACAAGTCAATGACAAGGACGTGGTTATGATCCATTGTCTTTCAATGATACGGATTTTAAATGAATTTCAAGCCAATGTTGCACCTAAGTCAAGGGTTCATTCAAAACCATATTATTTGATTTTCTTTTAAAAATAATAAAAAAAAAATCTTTGAAATTGCATTTTATCTTCCATTTCCTTTGAATTTGAACAAAGAATCATTTGTAAAATAGGATGCATGTCATTTACGTGCTAAACATGATAATATTAAAAATAAATTTTTATTTGACTGATTTTTCATATAAAATAAAATAAAAATGAAAAAGTTCAATGTCATACAAATATTATGCATTAAAATCAAGATAAGATTATCATAATAATAGTAATAAAAAAAAAGTATAAAGATGTTTTTATTCCATGTCACATAATCGTAAGAGTACGCTGTAAATTGAAAATGCTCTGTAAATCGCTGTCAGTGCTAATCACATGCTACAAAAGTGATACCCATGAAATCGCTCTGCACGCAGTTGCGGATTGGCCATACAGGCATTCTGGCATATGCAAAAAGGCCGCAGTCGATCGTTTTGTAAACTTAAGTTTCGCGTAGATTTAAAAATAAATCATACAGAATGCCGTTTGCTATGTAAATCGCCCAAAACTTCGGCGCCTTTTCAATTAAGAGTGTAGGCTTTCGAACTAAAACCAGTGGGACACCAGTAGGAACAAGGTTTCCTTATACAGGTTCCTTGGAGTCTAGTCCAGCGTCCTTGGAGTCTCGTCCGGCGTCCTTGGAGTCTCGTCCAGCATTCTTAGAGTCTTGTCAAGCGTCATTGGAGTCTCGTCCAGCTTCTTCTTTCAAAATGAAAGACAGAATATAAAATTTGAGCTCTCATGGTGTGAAGTTCCTCTGTTTGATCAATCTCAAACAGGATCAGCCATGAAAAAGAAATTCATTTCATCCAATTCAAATTTTTCTTTTATGACTTCATTTAACAGATTCACATATCCCAAGATATTACACTTGCACACACAAACACACACACAAAGCTAATGTTGAATCAGTGAATAACATTTTTATATGATACCAATTGAATTTTGTTGAGTTTACGACACTTTTATTGTCTGATGATGCTTTCTCATGTGAAAGACTATTCACAGTAAACAAATAGCTCATATAAATGTGAACATTAAGTACATTATTCGAAAATCACATCATTTTCTTACAATGTTGTGTGAATGATCTCAATAAAGATGTGTGTTTTTTATGTGTAATTCTTAGCAATCGTTGTATGTAATCCAAGAAAAAAAATTTAGATTGAATATGAAGAATGCACATTGCGTGCTCGAATTGTAAATCAAGCAAAAGAGCAAGTTTAGAGATAGAAAATAATGTGAAAACAAATAGATGAGGCAAGTTTATAATAATCATAAAGAAATATAGTGTTGAAATGTGAATTTTTATCTTTTTTTTGTTTGCATTTTTTTTGCATCAAAAAAGCGTGATATTTCATTTGCATTTCAATCATTTTTCTTCAGCTGATTGTTTTACTTGGCATTTCTTTGGTGCCTGATAAACAAAATGAAATCGCATCAATGAATATTCAATGTATTTGATATTTGTCAATATCTATTCAAATTTAATGTGATATAGATATTGTGCAAATTTGATTTTTGACTTTTTTTGTGTGTGTATTTGCATATTTTATGGTTGCGCTTGAAGAAAGTTTGTTTTGAAATTGAATAGCTCAAAATATTTAAAGACATTCGATTAAAATTGAAGGGAAAAAAGGTTATTGTTCGAGTTGCTTTGTGTTAAAGTTGATTATATTTAAAGAAAAAGGAATGTAGATAAAGTTTTTTTTATTACTTTATTGACTGGCTACTCAAAAGATTTAATCGAGTGTAAAAATAATTGAATTCTTGATTTGGCTAACAAAAAGTTTGACTTAAGCTGAAAGTTAAATAAATTATTTTTTTTTCATTGATTTTATGGAATTGGGTGTTTATTTTTTGAAATTTTATGGTTTTATTAATCCTTTGACTTGATAAGTGAATAGCACAATGAAAATTAAATCATATGATGGATATTTAATGGAAATATTTATTTTATTATCGTTTTGGAATTAATTTGACTGAAAATGCCATTTTAGGTTCAATTCAATGAATTTCTGCTAGTTTTACTCTACTTTTGGTATATCTCATAGCTGTCATGCCATGGCAGGGACCTTACAGAAGACCTTAAGAGGTGAAAAAATTTCCAATCAGCTTCAAATGAATGCCTAAGGGCTCGCTACTTTACTTCACCTGAGCCTGCTAAGAGATTTGTTGAAAAATGAGAATAAAAAATTCACTGGCTTTAATTTTTGAGACTCAAAATTTTTATATCAAAACATTGATCTAAGTTGAATTGACAAACACCATAAAATTTTATGACTTACCAAAACTTACAATTTAATAATTTTTTTTTAATATTAAATAACAATTTTTATTTTAATATTTACTTTAAAATATGAAATTCATTAACGTATATCAAAGACATTGAACAAACAAAATGTTTGTATTTGAACTACTCAAAACCTTACCAAACACAAATAATAATAATTCATTTAACAATAAAGCACATAAAATGTATGACTATAAAAAAATGAATTTTAATTTCAAAATTCGATTTAATTTTATGTTTTATTAAAATATTGATCAAAAATGTAAGCGACTGTTGTTTTGTTACGTATTGTAAGGTCAAACCATATTGTCCAAAATTCATGCAACACATTTGCCGTGATACACATTCAATTGGGTGCTTTACATTGTGATTCAGAGGATAAGATAAAAAAAAATATAATATGCTAATAAGGAACCAAATGGTTCAATTTATGTTGCAATTCATCGTGAATTTTATTTATTTATTTAAACACGTTTATGACAGAGCATGAGACTTTACATCGAATTTACCTCTTATACACTGATAGTATTTTGATATGGGAGATAAAAAATGTTGAATGAATGTTGAAAAGAGTAAAGGAGGTATAAGCTGCATATAAGATGGTTTAAAATTAATTTTAGAAACGAAATAGGATTGTGGTGGCATATTTGCATGTAAAATTTTTGCATTTTATCTCTTAGAGTGTTACATGGCAAAAATATGAATGGCTTATGAGTAAATCCCTGGTATGTGTGTCACCATGTGAACGTGAAGAGCATTATGGAAAAACATGCAAATAGTAAAATGTTTATTATTCATCAAAACGAACAGATGAGCACCTTGCGTTTTTATAATGCTGATGTCTAACAACAAGTGGATTTGCATGAGGTTTTACTTTTTTTATATGTGTTTTTTTACATGAGAATTTTAATAAATATTCGCATTTTATTTCGTATCATAAGAGAAGCTGAGGTTCTTTTAAATTTAATTAAGAAAAGTGAATTCATTTCTAAAGGCTTCAATTAGCCTAATGACTTCCTAATTACTTGATTAAACTAACTTTATTAAGGAGCAATTTTTCAAAAAAAAAATTTTACATTGAAAGCTCAAAAACATATAAAATTGCATAGATTTTATAAAAATTGCATGAATAATACAAATTGAACATGCATTACGAGTTTTTTCTTACAGGAAAGCATTGAATAAAACCCCACACAAATGATCAAAATTTAACACATTTATATAAATGTAACATTATGACTTATTTATATAATTTTATATGATAATGCATGTTCATTTTTTTTTTGTTGTTGCCTAGTATTAAATTTGTATAAATTTACACAAAATTTGTATGTAGCTTAATTTTATTGTTACTAAGAATTGAGTCACAAACTTGATTCTGTTTGGTGTTGGATTTTCTGTGGTTTTTTGAAAAGAATTTTAACGTGTTTCTTGAATGAATCATTTGGAATTTTGTGTTTAAGATAAATTCGTAGGCTCATGGTAATAAATTTCGTTTCGATATGCAAATTGAGTTTATTTTTAAATTTCATGTCAAGTCACATTGTAAAGGCAAATTAATGTATGAAAATGATTATGAAAATTGAATAACGATTTTATTGAAAGAAAAAAAAATATAAAACAGGAAACCAACAAAATTTCTTTTCAATCACAATCGTTGTTTTTTTTTGTTTTCCTCTTATATTTAAACAATATTTTATCAGTCATCATAAGGTACTTGATAAATTTCGAATATTATTTATAAATGTTTGATTATGAATGTTTATTTCGTTCATGATATGTAATAAAATTAGTGATGTAAATTTAACCGGTCTTAACCATGATTGGTTTTTGATCTAACGGTGACACGGAACTAATGAATTGATCAAGAATATTCTGAAGCATGTGCAAGTGACCTTGAGATGGTCGTTTATGATCTGGGGTGTGAAAAATTTTGTAATATAATCGAAAATTCCGAAATCGAAATCGTTTTTCGAAATAATCGAACTGTCGAAAATCTTCTAAAATTAGTATCTTCTAAATCGCAATTTTAGAAATAAAGGAATGTCTCTTAATTGAAATTAACTGATGACCATTCAGCTGATTTTCATTATAGCTCTGATATTTCAAAACCGGTAAATGATAAAAATTGAGTCACACCCCTGATTTCCGTACAACTTCTTATAAAATTTACTTTCAATTTCATTTGTGTTAAATAAACCTGAACTAAATATACATTTTCAAATAGACAAAAACACAATAACAATAACAAAAAAAAAAATGAAACAGTAACATGAAAAATGTTGTCGTTCGTTTAACTTGAGTTGGTACAAAAGTACAAGTAATAATAATAATATAACATCATTGATATTCAAATTCATGATAAATGTACCCACACTTTTTTTTACATGTCTATCTCTTTTCTCTTTATATGTAAATTTAATAGAATTATCATTATTATTGTTTGTTATTATTATTTCATATCATTTTTTATGTGTTTTGGAAGTTTTATTAAGATTTAAGGTGTCTATGGTTATCCATTTTGCTTAGATACGTATTTTTTTCACTTCATATCACACGAAGAAAACACATGAATTATGAGATGTTAATTTATGTAGAAAAAGTTATACACATGAGAAAACAAATTGGATAAAGGTTCTGTGATAAAAATAGGAATATTTTGATACGATTTATTTTTTTTCTTCTTATAAACAAAAAACTAGAACTATACTGAATAAGATCACTTAGCGTAACATCATTGAAGACAGGAAGTGAAGTTTCATACACAAACCATCTATTATTGCTAATAAACACTCTCCGAACAAACTTCTTCTCATTGTATTGTATGAAATAAAAAGAGAGGAAGTGGGTTAATTTTTTCCAGTAAATATCACGTGTATCCGCTGTGTCGTCTCCAATGCTATCCATTCATTTTATTTTTTTTTTGCTTTCAACAAACAAACTCACGTACTAAAGTTTTTCCTTCTTTTAAGTATTTTTATATATCATTTTATTTTATACACATAATATTTATGGCTTTTCATTGAGCGTTTTGTCTTTACAACGGTCACTGCATAATAAAATATGTATTTTAACATAACATAACAAAATATCTAACAAGATATAAATCTTTCTAGTTTGTGACAGCCTTTGTACACTGTTTTATGTTGAGGCATTTTTGACCACAAATCAAAATGTCAGTTTTATGTAGATGGCTTATGTTCTTGATATGCTAAATATTTAGATCATTATGTTAATTTAAGACAAGGAAATGTTTTAAGGTCACCTGAACGGATCTGACTTGGATATTAAATGGGATTCCAATTGGATTGAAATGTAAATCAAAATTTAAACTCAGTACATGATAAAAAATTAAACATTTTCAAGTTCAAAACAATAAAATGTGCTTCACCTTACATTTTTCTATATTAAATAACAATAATAATAATAATCACAGTGCATTGTACGTGTTTTTTATTTAACATTGCATTAAAAAATATAAATACAAGGAAAAAAATACTCAAAACAAACAACTTTAATTCAAATATTACATTAACTCTATGAAAAAAGTGAATTATAATAATAAAAAAACTCTTTTATGTTTATAATAAAAAATAATAATAAACACACACACACACATGACTACTTAATATGCATATCATAAAACACAAATATTTATATCTTTTTTAAGAAACAATGAATATATTTGTGTAATGTGTTCATATAAAAAGTTAATCTAAGTGTATTTGCTCAAAGACATGATGTTACGAATATAAATAATAATCTCTTTCGATTATGATGATAATAATAATAATCATAAATAAGTTGTTGTTGCTGCTGTTGTTTGCTTATAGTTTTTAAGAATGAATGAAATTCCAAGCACATTATGATTGTTATTTTTTATTAGTAATCAGACAGTCATCAGTCGTAATAAACATATATTTTTTCTTGATTGAATGTTTGTAAACGATGTCTGTTCAAATAGGCAAAAGGAGTTTAAAATGATTTTTGAATTGCATTTTGAGATATGGACCGTGAAATTGTTGGAGAATGGCAACTTACGTTCCACAAACCAAGTTTTTGTACTTAATGTTCCTCAAATTAAGTTTTCCATAACGTACGTTCTACAAACCAATTTTAATCATATCTTACGTTCCACAAACCAATTCTAATCATATCTTACGTTTCACAAACCTATTCTTTTGATATCTTAAGTTCTACAAATTAATTCTTTTCATATCTTACGTTCCACAAACCAATTCTAAATATATCTTACGTTCCACAAACCAATTCTAAATATATCTTACGTTCCACAAACCAATTCTAATCATATCTTACGTTCCACAACCCAATTCTAATCATATCTTACGTTCCACAACCCAATTATAATCATATCTTACGTTCCACAAACCAATTATTTTCATATCTTACGTTTCATAAACCAATCATATCTTACGTTCCACAAGTTAAGATTTTCTGTGTGAAAAGTTAAAGATTCCATTCAACGAGCACTATTTACACTCACGATAAACCGGTCTCTCTATCCATATTTTCCATTAAAACAAAACACATCACTTATGAATGTGAATCATATGAGTACGAAAAGGAAACGCACTTCAAGTTGAGTGACTTTTCAGTTTCTTACAATACATTTAAATGTCTAAATCAACTTTATAACCATCATTGAAGCAGTATTAAATATTAACATTGCAACCACAATAAAAGCCTTTTGTTATGGTTAAGGTGTTTGTTTTTAACTTTCATACGAGACTCCTCTTAATTCAACTCAATTTTCATTTACTTTTCAATACACAATTCAGCTTCACTTCAATTTGCTTATATTTATTTTAAACTCATTAAACAGTCACGTATCAACTTTATTTATATGCTTTTAACAAAAATATTCATATATTGAACAAAAACTTTACCTTTAAATTGTGTATAAATTTGTATGCAGAAAACTCACTTTATTTATTATGATTATCTTTTCTTCTTTACTTCAACAAAATAATAATGTTTTCATCAATATCTAAGCATCTTATGTATAAGAAGTTCTTTGTATTTTCTTAGTTAAAATACAACTCAAAGATGTACTCTGAATTTCACATGTTTTCATTTTCATTAGGTATGTCTTCATTTTACTTGTAGTCTAAAAGAGTAAGATTTTCATTTTATCTTTTGATTATGTTTTTTAGTATTGAAATTTTGTCTTCTAATAAAATTTCTTCTTAATGATAATAAATAAACATTTATCAGAATCTAATTTGTTAAATGTACTGGATTTAATTACAGGAAAACCTCTTTTATGCATATTTCATAAATAAACGTATAGAATGATTATAAAAGATTTTAATTATCGAAAAGAGTCACATAAAATCTTTTTTCTTTTAAGCAACTCTTTAAACATCCTTTTATTTATTCAGTTAAATACCTGTTCTTGTGTTTTTTGAGTTGAAATGGAGACATATGTTGCGTTAACTGAAGTTTAATATTCATTTCTGTTTATTTTCATTTAATTTAATATGTTTACATTAACTAAAATGTTAACAAATATTATATTTTCTTTTGAAATTTAAATAAACATACTTCATTTCATTAGAATAAAGTTTTTTATGTCATGTGCGTTTAAGATACTTGAAATTGAAGTTAATGAATGAAAATTAAAGTAACAGAAGTTCTCTCTAATATCATTTTAAAGTTTTACTGCACTCGGATGACAGAATAAAAGCTAATGTTCATCCTTTGGCTTAGTCTAAGAGTTTGGCGTTTATTGGAACTAGTATGAACACAGAAGGACTTTTTGAGCTTAAGATTGAGTCTTTTAGACTCTGTGCTACGCTGTTCAGGAGTTTTTTATATGCATCTATTCCGTTTATAAGGTCTTGGATGTCGTCTAGATCTATTCTGAATCGTGTCACCGTTTTAGTTGCCAGCAGTTTTTGGTCTTCTTGGTAGTTGACCAAAACTCGGGCCCATATAACGCCCCAAGCCTTAAACCCGCCTTGTAAAAATCGAATTTGGTCTTCTTCATCATGAGGCTTCACAATCTAGTTCCCACTGATGTCTCACTAGTTTACGATTGCTGCTTCTTTTTTCTCTCAATTCTGGATATTTGTTCATATCATATTAATTTAAAAAGTGTGCACTTTTCCCAACCTTATGATTATAGCTTATTTCAAATACATTTTCCAAAAATTTTGTAACATGTGTTTGGATCATATCAAAACGGCCAAGTTTAATGAACTAAGAAACATGGATAAAATGTTAATTGTTGACTTAGGATTTTTAATGTCAGCATAAAATGCGTAAAAACATTGTTAGTTATTCATTGCCATGAAATAAGTTTTAATGATTATAGACCACAGTTCTGTAAATTTTTAGTGGCTACACAAACAAATACCATTAAATTTTTGGAGACAGAAATTCTCGTATCATCTGTTTTGCCTCATATGCTTAAATTATTCAATAAAAATCCATTTTATCAATCAATAAAATCAACATCAGCATTAAGCAAACTTTTATTCGAAACCAACCACAAAAATCAGGATAATCTTTGCTATTTATATCCAGGTCAGGTAGATACATTATTTGTATCCTTCATCCTCTTCATGATTATCATAGACACACCACATTCAGATAAGTTTCAATGATAAATATTCTAATATTTATTTATCATACATTTAATACCACCACATGATTGAAATTTAACCTAACCTTTAAGCACATAAATACCACAAAATTTATGCCAATTTATGCTGATGAAAGCAATTCAATGGAAATGCAAAATGTCTATCTCCGTTTATGTGTGTGTGAATGTGTATGAAATTTACTCATCTGTGTATAATTTAACTTTTTGCAGCTGATACCTTTATAGGTTCAAAATGCAAACCTCAACGGTACCATTATCACTTAAGATTCACAAATATTTGATGATATTCAATCAATTGGATCATTATTTAAATTTTGTGTTACTTCACATTTAATGAATATCCTTAAAGTATCTCAAATCAAATCACATATTTTTTTCATTGCAATTAGTACAAAATTCAATTAATCATGTATGTAAAACGGTCATTATTTTTTTAAAAAAATTATCTCAAATCACATAGTTCTCACAGTCTCGTTAAGCAAACAATTAGATTAAATAATCAGAGAGGTGTTACCAATTATTGTATTGTTTCAATTTAAATCCATCTGTCTGATCATGTGTCTGAGCGCCTACACGTCAACTGATGTAATAAATACACATAAATTAAGGTTTATTGTGCCTTGAACAATATACATAAAAGTATAATTGAATTATTTATTATTTAAAACGAAGATGCATCGCACATTGCACATTTGCACTAATTTCACACAAATAATGCAATTTTACATGCATAATGAGAGATGATATGGAAAGTGTTTTATTATTTTTTTTTTCAATTTTGTAATTTTAAACTTTGAAATTTCACACATAATTAAAATTATTTGCATTTTTAATAGATCAGCAAAGGTAAAAAAACTTGAATCATTGAACTCGCATGTGATTAGTGTGATGTTTGACTGAAATTTGAATTTAAATTTAATATTTAAAATAATTTTTTTTTCTATTTTCAGGTAAGCACTCAATTTCAGTTCTTGATTTGGACAAATTAGATAAGTAAGTTTTTTCCGTTTAAAATTCCAATTCAAATTAAAATTAAATTCAAATCCAATTCAATTTCTTCATTTTGATTCAAAGACATATAAAAAAAAATGAAAATCTCATTTTCAAATATATTGGCATATGTCGCATATGCCGTTTTTCATACTAAAAGATTTAAATCGTCATAAGAAGATTAAGTGATGAATAAATCGACGATCATAAATTTTATCAAACAAAAGTGTGAGTTCAGGCAAGAAAAAAAAATTAAGGAATATAAAAAAAAGAATATGGAAAAAAATTATGCCAATTTATATTTTTTTCATCGTATTTTTTTGCATCATTCTAAGATATTATTGTTGGTTTATGAATTCAAATGAGTAATTTATCTCTGAATTTATTATGATAAAAAAATGGAATTTGCTGACAGATTTTTGCATGCAAAAAAAAAAAACAATGAGATTGGAAAATAATTTATTTAAGTACTTGTCGCGACATGCAAATGAAATTCAAATTATTCATACTTTGCTAAGATAAATTTGAATTTCAAGCTGAAATTGAATAATGTGTGATATTATTAATAAAAAATTTATATGAAAATAGTGAGATGTAAGGAATAAGGAAAATTGAATATTAGCATCCAAATATTAGCATTCAAATTGGTTCTGGGCTGCCCTAAGAAGTGTTCAGAATAGAACTAGAATGTGAAGCCTTAGGATAAAGAAGACCAAATTCGATATTTACAAGGCGGGTATAAGGCTTAGAGCGTTATATGGGCCTAATTTTGATCAACTACTTAGAGGAGCAAAATTTTTAACCCAAATGTGACTTTTTCTGCCTATTCAATTTGAGTTAAAGGGGGCGACTGGTTTGGATGACAGAAAAATGATGATGATATGCAAAATGAGCCTGATTGAGGTCCTGAGTGCATGTTTTAATAGCCACCCTATAATTTTCTGAGTCTGAAATAGAGTGATATCTACATTCAATGATTTTCCTATTTTTCTATATTTTTTATTAAAATCAAATTGAATCCAATCTTGAATTTCAATTTAAATTTCAAATCAAGAAGAAATCATACAATACTGTAACCCAATATTTAAATTATACACATCCAATAAGATATTTTATTCAAGCAAAAAAAATTCTCATATGAAATTGCAATTTTTTTTTTAATTTTAATATATGAGTAATTTAATGAAGCATTGCTCTCAAAGGTCAAAGCTAAGAAATGTTATATTCAAGTATAAAAATTTCACATATAAGCACCAAAGCAATCTGTAGGTCATAAGTAAGTTAAAAAGCTAATAATCATCTACATCACGAGTGACCTATTTTGCTTTGCAAGAGTGTGTTGCCATAAGTTTCTATTAAAAAATAAAAAAATACAAATACAAATAGCAATATTTCTTGACTTGAAATTTTAAGACTTAATTGAAGAACAATGAACATGCACAAACGGACGTGAAGATTCTTCAAACAAAGAATTTTTAAAATGATAGTTGTGTACACATCCATCCTTTTCATTATTATTATATTAGATTGTTGATTTCAAATGAAAAAGAAAAATTTCAGTCACTGAATGGTTTAGAAAAGTGCATTTGGATCAAATTTAGCTCACACTCTCAACAAGTGGGGTACCAGTGAGAGACCAGTAGGAAGACGTGTTTCCACTGGTGCATCACTAGTTTTGAATTGAGAATGCATTGAAAATATTTTTAACAGTTTCAACGTTCTTGAGTTTAATTCTCGAGCCAAATCTGAATACCAAGTCAATCTCGCTTTGATGGTCCATTTTGGAGTTAAAAGTGGACATGACTGGTTGACACCGGACAATCGGTCACAGTAGTGCATTTTTTGTATTGAAATTGCGGAAATAATATTAAGAAAAAAAAAATCACAATGAAGAAGCACATTTTTCATTTATTTTCTAGTTGATATGAGCAAAGGCTTCATTGTTTCAATGCCAATATTTTTTTCTTATTAAATGTTTCATTATACAAACCATTCTCCTGGTTTAAAGTTAATTTAAGTTGAGGTATCAGTGGTTTTTGTTGCTCCATTCTAACCATCAATATAATTTCAAAGTGGTGACAACATCCAGACAAAATGCATCAATGCATAAAATTCAATTAAAATTGTGTTTATTGCTATCATACACTTTATTATTATTATGATGATTATTATCAAACACTTTATAAAATAAAAAAAATATTTCCATCACAATATCATGATCTACGACAACCATTGTCCATCATTCATTCATTTAAAACACATTTAATGCAATTAGACATTTTCAGTATTTACCATAATCGGATCATCATCATCATATGCAAAATAATGATAAAATGTGATCATATGAGCTCTGTGTGTTGTGTAATGAATGAATAAACATGTTGTTGATTGATGAATTGTATTTCAAAGGAATGATACTTGCTTTATTACATAGTTAATATTTATTATTATTTTTATTATTATTCAAGTGCATGTCCAATTCAATATTTATACGTTGAATTTTTATTTTGATTTTTTTTATGAAGTACATGACCATAAACAACAAACTTCAATATACGTATATTGAATGAAATATGAGCACCATGACCACGAAAATTTACATAATTTTATTTATGGTTAGTTACAATTAGAATGAGAATGAAGGAAATTATAGAAGTGAATAATTTTGATTTTAATTTTTAATGAAATTTCAAGGTGACTTAAATCTTTGACAATAGATTTTTTTTTTTTAATTATTATTTCTTAAATGAAGTTTGAATTGAATTGCACGACATTAATGAACTATGACAGAAAATGACTTGAATATTAAATATGAGTAGGATTTCCTTTCAATGTTATCCTTCAAATGGTCACCTTAGCTTTGTGAATTGTATTATTGACCTGTATGACGTCATAAAATTGTAAATGGCTAAAATTGGTTTTCTATGAAATGCATTTACAATTATTTGAAATGAAATATTTTTCATTTACTGAATTTAATTGCTCAGACATTCAATAAATTCATAATAATTGCAAATAATTTTGCTACGTGTAAGGGTCAAATGTCATGAAGCTTGCAAATAAAGTTTTATGGATATTCGAATATTTCATCAAAAAAAATTTCCATAAATTTTGTTTTACCTGATGTTTCCAACGAACTTTTTTCTCAAAATCTCAAAGTGTCATCATTATAAATTTCATTCAATTTTTAATGTAAACAAGCTGATTTGAAATTAAATTTTCCTGGAATCATGTTCAAATAATAAAAATTTACATGAAACAAATGCAAACAACATGAAATCTAATTCAATTTCTACTATTTATTTTTTAACACCTCAAAATTAAAATATTTCACACATTTGTCACATTTAGAAAATTCAATTTAAATAATATTTTATTATAACGCTCATTAAATGTTTTGTAGCGAAAATTGAATAGAAAAGAATAAAACTTGCATAAAATTGCATTATTTGGAATTCTACATTCACACACACACATCGTAATGAATAATGTTCACATGAATTTTCTAGTAATAGCACATTTGTATTTAAAATATTCTACCTCCTCCTATTTTATTTTGTTTCATTATAGTGATAAAAGGAGAAAATACAATGAAATTTAAATAATTTAACATTTTATCATAAAAACATTTTTCATTTTCATATTTTAACACACTCTTACATTTTCTGTGAATTTTTTTTATCACATTAATGTTTTATAATTTTTATTATATTTTATTTTATGTTCAACATAAAAATGTAAAATGTGATAATAAATGAAACATTTATTGTGAATGGACTTAACACATTGGTATTTATTAAAATGTTATAAGGAGATTATGGGATGAAAAGTATTAATTTTTAACTACATAATGGATGGATTTTAATCACATTAAATGACTTAAAACCATATCCTTATCTTGGTTGGGACTAGAATTTAAGTCCAAGTACTGGCTTTAAATGTAAAAGTGTTAAAATTGATTTCAATTCTCACTATCAATCTTTAGAGTCCTGTTTCGATGCCAATGGTCATTTTTCTCCAAAATCATAAAATTCGTTCAACTTAGCCGTTAAACTAATTTTTACAGGAATGCTAGAGAGGCTAGGCTTTTACGGGAATGGTAGTCCAATCATTCGGGTACTCTTAGGCAGGCTCGCCTCTATATCAAAAAACCTGATTCCGTTTTATGTAGACACCTGATCAGATTGAGCCGTACTAAGCTCAAACTTGTAATTGGTATGTTCACTTGTCATTTTACTCTAGACTATCATCTCAGTCATTTTGACTCAAGAGATCCAAGGTGCAAATGCTGCTCTGAACTAGCGGATATTGCTGAACATCTGCTTTGTGTATGTCCCAAGCATGCCATACTGCGTGGTATCACGCTGGATAAGTACTTCCCTAGTATTGATTCCATCATAAAAGTGAAGGTGTCTGCCCTGCTTAGCTTTCTAAGAAGGTGTGGTCACTTTCCTGAACTGAACCAGGCCTAGTGGACTTTTTTCTTTAGTTGTTTCTCTAGATTTGATTCCTTCTTCATCAGATATGATAAAAAGCGATTTGCATAATGGACCAATTTGTAGGTCTGAGTGCTGGTTCTTTTCTGCGACCGCCCTAGAAATCTGATCTGATCAGAAGTAATAGGTGTCAAATCAAAATTCATCTATGAACTTGTTGCATCATCATATTCTTATATTTTTTTTCTACTACTTCTCTTATATAATCACACTTTTTGCATTTTTAAGTTTAAACAACATTTAAACAACACTGTCACCACCACCGCACACAATCAACACTTAATTTTTGCAGTTAGATCGCCAAATTAAGATACAAATAACCTTGAAACTTATTATTTAAACAATGGCATGTCTTATTATAAGCACACATTTGCTAATTCATTATTGTAGTCAAATATGAAAGAGACTGTATTTGAACGTAAGTGAAAAGTTTTGTTTTTAATTTAATTGTAGGTTTTTTTTTGGCACAGGATCAACATAAGAAAAAAAAGTGAATTGAGTGTCAAAGTTTAATTAACTCATATTTATTTGCTTTAATAAACCAATTAATGTTATATAACAACCATCAAATTGAAAATTACATTTAAAGTACAGCTAATTACAATTAATTTAAGAAAAAGTAAGATACCTTTAAAATATACACTTTGATATACTAAAAAAAACATTTTCCACTTGAATTGATTAAATATTTCATTTTTGACATCCATTAACTTGAATAAAAGTGACATCGAAGTTTTTTTTTTTTTGAAACACTAATGAAATGAAATTGAAAAAAATATTTTGATGTCTGATTCAAAGTTTGATAAAAATAAATAGACAAGTACTTTTACATGAAGTTATAAAGAGTATTAAAAGTAAATGTACTTTGTGTCATGTTTATAACAAGTTTCAAAATAATATTTTTTTTGTGTTTGTTTGTTATTACAGTGTATTAGCTTTCTTTTAATTATTACACCCTACGACAAATAAAAAAAAAGTTTTAGTACTCCAAGTTTGTTTTCATTTCCTAAAAGTAGAAAAAAAATGAAAAATTTTGGCGTTTACAGTTTTTTAAAATCACGTCAAAAAGTTGAGTTATGAATTTTTGAAATTTTCCATATAAATAACACATTTCGTCATCTCTCAGCACAGAGATTGAAAAACATGCTCTTACTCATTTTGAGTTATCTCGAAAACTACATGAGCTACAAATGAGTTTAATAGATCGTTGGAAAGAAGAAGAATGTGGCTATTCAAATGTAAAGTTGTAAAGTTGTAAAGTCGCGGGATCAGCTCAAAAAATTGGGCTTTTCAGGCTCAAGGCAAAAAATTTGAATAAAATCTTTGTTTTTTTCAAAGTTTTTTGGCAATTTTTTTAACTATTCAACTTATTTTAAGATTGAATGTTAAAATTAATATAACTATTAAATACTTTGTGTTTTCAAGTTATTTTGATATTGCTAGATGCAATTTTACTGTGGTAATAGTGGAAACCGTGCAGTAATTAGATCATGAATGTGCATTTCTCTACCAATATGACTCATATTACGCACATTTGATCACTTAATTTTTGTTTAAATACGTATACACAACTGATTTGTATACAGTTAATTTATTTACTTTGAACTAAGTAATAGTAGCTAAAAAATTCAAAATGGATAAAAACATTGCTGATTGCAAAGCGCGTTTGTCACAACTTTGTTACGTCTGTGGTTTATTTACTCCAAAAAACCCCAAAGGAACTTATCAAAGACATTTTACAGATAAAGCTATCAGATGCTTCCAGACAAAATATGGGCGTTTTCCTATTCTACAACCTTACACACCTTCGACCATCTGCTGTATATGCTACAACATGTTATATTGTGGATAACTTTCTGACGAGAAAGGGCACATCAAGACTTTAAAAAAATTGAGCACCAATTCAATGGAAAAAGTATGGCCAATGGCTTAGAAATATATTGCAGAATATATTTAGTTAGAAAATATAATTAAATAAACAAAAAAAAAAAAAAAAAGAATCTGATAGCTTTATCTGTAAAATGTCTTTCATAAGTTCCTTTGGGGGTTTTTTGGAGTAAATAAACCACAGACGTAACAAAGTTGTGACAAACGCGCTTTGCAATCAGCAATGTTTTTATCCATTTTGAATTTTTTAGCTACTATTACTTAGTTCAAAGTAAATAAATTAACTGTATACAAATCAGTTGTGTATACGTATTTAAACAAAAATTAAGTGATCAAATGTGCGTAATATGAGTCATATTGGTAGAGAAATGCACATTCATGATCTAATTACTGCACGGTTTCCACTGTTACCACAGTAAAATTGCATCTAGCAATATCAAAATAACTTGAAAACACAAAGTATTACATAGTTATATTAATTTTAACATTCAATCTTAAAATAAGTTGAATAGTTAAAAAAATTGCCAAAAAACTTTGAAAAAAACAAAGATTTTATTCAAATTTTTTGCCTTGAGCCTGAAAAGCCCAATTTTTTGAGCTGATCCCGCGACCAAAACTTTACATTTGAATAGCCACATTCTTCTTCTTTCCAACGATCTATTAAACTCATTTGTAGCTCATGTAGTTTTCGAGATAACTCAAAATGAGTAAGAGCATGTTTTTCAATCTCTGTGCTGAGAGATGACGAAATGTGTCATTTATATGGAAAATTTCAAAAATTCATAACTCAACTTTTTGACGTGATTTTAAAAAACTGTAAACGCCAAAATTTTTCATTTTTTTTCTACTTTTAGGAAATGAAAACAAACTTGGAGTACTAAAACTTTTTTTTTATTTGTCGTAGGGTGTTATTATTACTTTTATTAATATTTGATGAAGTTCATGACTTTAAGCCAGATTAACAGGTTTATTTTTTTTGTGTGTGTTTAAAATAAAATTAAATAATGGTGATTATCAACATTCTACTAGTTTATTTACTTTAAACTAAAATTCTATTTGTTGTCTCCTATTTTTAGAATAGGATTTAAAATTACTTTGTTTAAATTCATTATCAATGAAAGAATTCTTATTTTAATTTAGACAAAAAAAATCATTTTAATTTCTTTTCATATCAAAAACTTTCAAACAACATTTAAATTTGAATCTCCATACGATTAAATGTCATATGAACTCGTTTCCAATTAAAATGGGATGAAAAAAAATTGAGTTGATGATGCGATAAATAGATAAAAAAGTTTTGATTTCATTTAAAAATACATTGATAATGTCCATTCAATCATGAAATTAAATAAAAATGTCATAGTTTAAAAAAAAATAATGAAAAAATTGAGTAAATTAGATTTTAATCTCGAATTTTGATGTGTATGAAGGCCGTCAATAGTGGCTTTGGATTATGACATATTTTTTTCAATTTTTTGATGATGTTTCAAAAAATATTATGAAATCAAAGTGAATATTGAACTTATGTATATAAATAGAAGGAAATGTGATGCAATAACGGTGAAAATCAAAGAATAATGAAAATTTAGGACAAGGCTTATCGATAACTGATTTTATGCATTTTACATACAAGCAAGGACAATGACTATAACACAATAAATTTATGCAGTGAATGGCAAATTATCATGTTAAAAGTACATTTTCATTAATGTACAGATATTAGATTGAATGATGATACACGTAATTATTTTCATGGAGCTGTAATTATTTGATATGAGTTATTCTGTAATGTACTTTAAACGAATTGAGGACGTTATTGCAGGATATCAATGAAAAAGTGATGATGTCACATAAAAATTAATAATATTAATTGGGAGGCAAGAAGTTTAAAGACACTTTACCTTCAGATGATCAGTAGGATTTATTACTGGAACTAAGAAGGTTATCAGACATTAATGAAACATTAATTTCGGGCAAAAAACATGAAAATCCATAAACAATCAGAGTGTAACTCACTTAAATTCGTGACATGTCCTAACCTGCCCACAGCACATTTGATAAGTGATGAAATTATTTCCCTTTTATTTATTCAATTCACATTTTGACATTTAAACTCCAGCTCCAGGCTCTCAGTCAGTAAATCAGTTGAAATGTATCAGTAAGTTAAAAATTAAACGCCCCTTAATCGATAAACCATTTGACACATTCATGATTTATTTCAATTTATTTCTAACCGTGTGAAAAATAAAACAAAAAAGGTAAAAAAAAGTGGTAAAGCCATTATTTCAACATTCCATTCCTCATCGTTAAAATTAAAATATGTATTGAAAATAAAAAAAAATATTCTTTTCTAAATAATATTTGTAAAAGAGTACAATATGAATATAAAATGAAACTAAATAATCCATTGCCGGAGGATATTTAACGGATTGGCATAAGTTAAAAATGTTAAAATATATAGAATGAAAACAGTATTTTAGTAACTTTTCAATTTAACTCCTATTGTGTGTGTATACCGTTTAAAATCCAATTTTATGGATCACTTGGTTAAATTAATCATATTTTATAATAATATTGGTTGAATGGTACAATTGGAATGTTATTAGAATTAAAAATTGTATGATTTGTATGCAGTTGGTTGACTAGTTTTTGTGAGGTTACAATTTGAGCATATTTTGTGTTAGATTTATGGTATCTAGCGAATGAAGGACAATGAAAATAGAAGCAAAGAACTTTTTTTGATCAAATTTACATGTCAAAATGTGGGTCAATGAAGCCAATCAGCCATTTTCTCAATTTCATTAAAATAAAGATCTGAAAGTAATTAGCAAAAGTTCAAAAACCCATAAGTAAGTTGATATTTCATTTTACCGTACAAATCTTTTAGCAAAATAAATAAAAAAAATTGAATATTTCTTTAGGTCAAATGCTTCTGAATGATTAAATAAAATACAAGTCATCATCAAGTTATTTGCAATCTCAAAGCGTATAAATGTGGATTAAAAGAAATAAAGAAAAAAAAAACTTCAATAGAAAATATTTTCTAATACCTTTCAATATGATTTACCGTCCTCATTCTACACAACTTTTAGCTTTAACCATTGGAAAAATATCCATATTATTACCTTACTCGTGAGAACGTATCGGTTTTGGTTCATTGGGTCACATTTAAAGATCATTTCTTTAATATAAATTATGGATAAAGTTTTTTTTGCTTCATATCCATAGGGTTCATGTCAACTTTTCACTTCAATTCTCTTTTTGACTCACTGAAATAATACCGATCGATTATATTAAGATAATATACAAGACGAAAACAGTAGTTTTTTGTAAGATAATAACACGGTAATTACCACTTTCGACATGACAATCATCTCCATTATACAACGATAAACGAATAATAAACATAACCGTTTGCAACATCTATTTCATTCAATTTAAGATGACAATAAACATATAACATAATAAAATGGTTCATATAATAATATAAAAAGATAATCGTATTCAATAAGTAAATGACACTTATTATTTTTATTATTATCATTTATTATAATGCTGCCTTCATTTTTTATTCATTCAATTCTAGACTGGTGATACAATTGTCAAATGTGCTTCTATTTAATATAAAAATTAATAATAATGTAAAATATTCGAATAAAAAAGAAATTTCTCGTATACATTTAATGCATACCAGTAACATAACAAGAATTAGAGAGAGAGAGAGAGATAAACTTTATTGCGATTCTCTTGATAATATTTTCATTCAAGTAAAAAAAAAAAACACTTCAGACAATCAGACAAAAGTTTATAAGTCGATACAAATGATATGTAAAGAGTTGACACATTATATAAAAGTAATACAATACAAAAAAAAAACATTTCGTTACACATTTAAATAATACCTAGTAAATTTATTGTTCAAGAAATGCAAAGGCAATTTACGAATGAAAAATTACATAAAAGAGATCTAGACAAAAAAAATATATAGCACAGAAGTTACTTAGGTGAATTTCAATGTTAATCGTAAAGAAAAACTAAGTAGCCAATGTCTTTTATTCATTGTAGAATAACACGTTTTTTGTGTGTATTACACGGTTAATAGAAAACGTGCCGCAAACAGCGGCACTCAGCGGCACTACTACGGCACTACTTGCGGCACTACTGCGGCACTAAATTTATATAAAATTTTTGTCTTTAAATTCAGATTTTTTTAAAATAAATGTGTAAAGAACATAGAAGGTTGAAATAAAATTAATAAACTCGAAAAAAAATCATTTTGAGCGTACAAAAAATATAAAGAAAAAAAATTTATTTTTTAAATTTTGTTAAATTTTTTTTTTTTTTTTGAAAAAAAATACTGTGCTGAAGTTTGACTACGCTTCCACGAGTTTTATACGCTTGCTCAAACTCGTAGAGGCACTCATTTACATGACTCTAATTCGTGGAAATTAATATTCGAGCGGTTTCAACTCGTGGAAATGAATTTTTGAGCGATCTCAATTCGCGGAAATGAATATTTGACTTTTTTAAACTCATGGATAATAAAATTCGAGCGATTTCAACTCGTGGATTGTGAAATTCGAGCGATTTCTACTCGTGGATAGTAAAATTCGTGCAATTTCAACTCGTGGAAATTCATATTTGAGCGTTTTCAACTGGTGGAAATTAATATTATTATCCACATTCACCGAATATTAAATCCACGAGTTAAAAAAAAAATAATATTAATTTCCACGAATTGAACTTGCTCGAATTTTACTATCCACGAGTAGAAATCACTCGAATTTCACAATCCACGAGTTGAAATCGCTCGAATTTTACTATCCACGAGTTTAAAAAAGTCAAATATTCATTTCCGCGAATTGAGATCGCTAAAAAATTCATTTCCACGAGTTGAAACCGCTCGAATATTAATTTCCACGAGTTGAAATCGCTTGAATTTTACAATCCACAAGTTGAAATCGCTTGAATTTTACAATCCACGAGTTGAAATCGCTCGAATATTATTTTCCACCAGTAAGAGTCATGTAAATAAGTGCCTCCACGAGTTTGAGTCATGTAAAACATTCGGTTTTTCGAAAAATAATAATTTTTCTTGAAAAAAGTATGAGCTTTAAGCCTTTTCTAATTATCAAAATCTTAGTTTTAAGTGAAAAATTCGATAAAAATGTAGTGCCGCTGGAGTGCCGTACAGTGCCGCGCTCCGGCACTTTAGTGCCGCTAGCGGCACTAAATGCGGCACTCCAGCGGCACGTTTTCTTCTAACCGTGTAGACAAAATTTACAGTTAGCTATTTATGGTTAGCTATGTGTTTGATTGGTCATGCTTAGTATTACTCATGGGATATGTTAAATTGAATAAACTGCATTTTTCTAAAGTATTTTTCGTTAAATTTGAAATTTTAAAGGGAGTCAACTGATTGACAGGCATACTGGGGAGGTTTGTATTCTAGAAAATTAAAATTCTTGGTATAGCCCATGTCCGACCATGTTCATGCCTATGTCAAGAGCCCCCTGGAGCCGTTGGACATTACTAAGAGGTACCGGGAAGATTCAACCAATAAGCGTCCTACGGTACCTATCGACCATCCTTTGGCAGTACACCGAAGACCTATTGCAGTATAATCATGAAATTAAGCATCTAACTCATTTTTGTTAAAACAGTCAAATTTTTGAATGAGAACGTGGAAGGTGATGTAGGAAAAATTTGTTCATCTGAATATAAGGCTTTATTTTGCTAAATATTCGGATTATGAACCTCTGATATGCCTGTACGTGTACTCCGTACGCGGATCAACAAATTCGGCATCTGCAAATGCGCTTATGTATATCATTCATGATTACGTCCCAAATTTTTAATATGATGATGATGGTGGGTTTTTATGGGCAACACTATCAATACCGAAGAATCTTATAATATATATGAAAAACACCAAACAACCATCATTGGGCCTGGCTTTTCTTCTATCATCACTTCTCAAGTCAAAACAGTTATTTTGAAGCATCAAAACAATTATAAGAATTGAAAAAAAAAACACTAGTAGTTACCATGCAAATTCCATTTAATGTGACTCATTTTTATTCAATTTCTAACTTCCTTGTTTAAATTATTATTATCCATTTAATCTTTTAAGGTCAATACACTTAAAGTCAAAACATAGTCAAATTCATCACAAATTTAGATCAAAATTCACCTACATAATAAATTATAAAGCAAAATCATTACAAAAAGTAAAAAAAAAAAATAAAACTATATCAAAACAACTTACCAAAAAAAAAAAATACTAAAAGTCTACAAACACTAGAACGCAAACTTTTTTTGTACGATCTTTCTTTTTAATGAATGAATGAATGGCTCACTTACTCTTCTTTTTATTATTATTTGTAGTTTAATATATTAAAAAGATTATTTGCTTAAATTAAGCGATATAAATTTGTATGGTGACCTATATTTTATTTTACTACTATTATTAGGTAGGTTGTGGTCAAATTGAGAGACAACAGAAAAAGAGGTTGAGTGTGTGCAAAGTTTTTTTTTGGTGTTCTTTTGTAGTTAATTGTAATAACAATAATAATGGCATGTGATTTAAATTAGATTTTGTTTTGCCTTTTTTTTGTAATAAAGAGATTGTTGATTAAATTTAAAAGAACGGTAAATAATTGTGTATATTTTGGCAAGATTTTTTTATTTTCAAATTGATTGTTCAATTTCATTTTTTAACCCTTCCTTCAATGGATAATTGAAATTGCTTAATGTTTTTTGAACCATTTAGGACCAATTTTCGAATGAGTCCCTTCATCAAAAACAAGAGACCCTGAGGTCGTGTCACTTCGATAGACTTTTCTTAAATGGTGTGACTGAAAAAGTTTTGGCCAGAGTGACAAAGTGATGGAGTGAGCACGGACAAATAAAGACATTTCAAATTACATAGAAATTTTTATTCAAAAATCCCCCAAATAAAAGTCCCTTTGATAAGAGAAGGGTTAAATGTCGTAACACAATTTTGTATTGAAATGTAATATTTGCATATCGAAACGAAGAAGTCCAATATCATGTTTTCTCCATTTCAAAGAATTTCATAGGAATAATGTTGCTTGTACTCGTGTAAGTAAAAAGATAAATTCAATATTAAATTTCATATTGACATTGTTGTACTTACTTAAAATATGTTTGAAGATGAATACAACCGGAAATCTATTTTAAATATGAAAAGAGTTGTAGTAACCCACCGGCATTTTTTCAGTTTTCTTCTGTGTTAAGATAAACATTTCATTTCATTTCATTTCATTTCAATTCAAATAACATATTCATTCATTTAACAGAGAACAAGAATCTTTTTACAATCAAATGAAATGTTTGAATTGAGTTTTAGTTTATTATGACTATTATGCTCACAAATTAAATAAAAAGAACATATTTTTTTTTAATTCTTCGTCAACTTTACATATTACTTATGAACATTTTTTTTTATTATATTTTCTTTTTCAACTTGAATACATCTCAATGGAATCAGAGAAAATTTTACATGAATACAATTTTTTTTATAACATTTTTATTATATTTGAATATTAATCTTGTCGAATGTGGACGACAACACGTACCATTTGTATGAGTTAGTTTTTTTTTAATATATTTTTATATGAAAAAGAAGTAATAATAATAATAATGATGATGATGATGATTATGTGAGTGCTACTGTACTGCCACTTCTTCGTTCAGTATGAGGAGAGACATGAGAATGAAATTTTAAACTGGTCTTTTTACATCAATGAATGGCAATAAAAACTATGAGATACGGGCATTATGTGGATAAATGATGATGATATTTATTTTGTGATTCTCTAGTATTTATATAAAGAGTTTTAAGAGAAGTGGGCTTTTAAGTGTGTTATTTGGCCTAATTTGAATAAACTTGTATCTTCAATTCATTTTGAATAATTATGTCTTTTTCATGTCAATTTTTTGTTTTGTTTAATGTGAGTAATCTAATTAGCAAGATTCATATCTGAAATAACATAATTAATTGTTAATTAAATGAATAAAATTAATTTTCTTTAATAAAATCAAGTTTTATATAAATCGAGTCAGACTTTATTCGATATTTTGAACAATTTTAACAGTCTACCGCTTGATTGTATTGGCCATGAATCGAATTCTGATGCCACGTGGTCCAAATGCTCTTCTTGAAATCAATTTTCTGAATCAATATGGGAGGATTGATTTGAGTCTCACCGGTTCCAAAATCTCTTCTTTGCTGTAATTATTTGAATGAAATCTCAATTTCATGTCAAATTATCACAAAATTAACCCAGTTATCAGGTAGAAATCATGAAACTTACAATCTAAAATTTACCTCATTTTACATGCAAAACACACTGATTTCCCTCTAAAAAAACACGTTTCTATCGTACTTTGATTTGAAATTTATTGAATAGCAAAATTTTACCATAAACAAGAATCTAACTAACCCATATACTGTAAATTATGGCAAAACGTGTGTGTTATTAAATTTATTATTATTTTTATTCGGTTTATTTGAAGACTTCTAAAAATTTACATAAAATTGACCTTGATTAACATTTTAGTATGTTCAAACTTGATTCAATAATAAAAAATCGTCTAGAAAAAAAATGTTTCTTGAATATCAAGTTCAAAAGTCGTGTTTTTATTTAATATTTAATAATTAGTTTGATATGGCAAGAAAAGATCAATAACATTTTATTAGAATACGATTTAAAATTTAACATTCATCAATATTAATATTAGAGAAGAATTTATAGATAAATTATAAATCATTTAATTTTTTTTATTTTGAGATTTTATAAAATGAAATTGAATTGATATAAAATTACATGAAAAAATAAAATAAAAAAAATATATAAGATTTGACATTCATATGTCGTCATGTCGTCATAAGAGTCAACTTAAATGCATTTGTCTTATTATTATTATTTTTTTTCTTCTACTAATTTCAATTTATTTTATAAAGATAAAGAAAAAATAACATAATTTTTTACTTATTAAGTCTGATATTTTTCTATTTATTTTTTTTTCTTTTTCATTTTATAGAAAGGGTTCCCGAGTAATCTCTGCGGCATCTTGTCACTATACTAATTTTTCATTTATTTTACTATAATTTTTTTTTTGTTTCGTAGAACATTAAAAAATTTATCATTTTTCAAAACAGTTTAAGTTAATTTATCTTTCAAAAGTGTGACATGAAGTCGTTTATTTTTTATTTACTTTATGTTTTAAAAAGAGGAAAAAAATGATTTCTTTGGGAATTTTGTTGAAAAAATTATATAATTTATGTGTGTTTGTTTTGACTGGGAAATTAGTTAAGATTATTCATATTAAAAGGGCATTTCCTACTGTGAAAGTAAAATAATGAGGGGTCTAGGGTCGGTGTGGTGTATGAAAGTTCACTTGAATGGGGTGAAGAGTTAGGCTCTCACACAGAGGCCGATTGAAAGTTATTAACGGCATTCTTTATGATTTTTTTTTTAAGTTTACGCTAAACTTAAGTTTTACAAGACAATCGACTGCGGCCTTTCTGCCATTTGCTCGTATGGTCAATTCGCCACTGCTTTCGCATACACTTACAGAATCTGATTTCTGAACCATGACTCACAAAACCCTTCTTATTTGAAAAAAAATTTAACGGTTTTTGACCTGTTCAAGGCTTTCGAACACAGTTAAGGAGCCAATAATTGTAGACCAGTTTTATCATGAGCTCAAATACACATACACGCTTTTCAACATTCTTTAAGCTTTGAAGTCCTGAGTCAGAGCTTTATCACAAAAAAAGTAAAATGTAAAATTTATAATGCGCTTATGCAGTTATTTAAAAATACATTTTCGCTTAGGTATTTTTTTTCGAATCTCAATAAAATTTGTAAGAAAAATGTATTTTCTTTTCTGTACAAAAAATATTGCAGTGATGAAAAATGTCGGATGTCTTTATAAGAAAAATCGTTTTCAATGAAAGTGTTGAAAAACAAACATTTTCTGGGTTACAAATTTTTAACAATAATAATAAATTTAAAAATAATTTTCATATACTATTAGAAGAATATTAGAAGAAGTTAAAAAATTAGAATCTTTTAATAATATCTTCAAATTAGTTTAAATCTTGTCTCATTTTCATTCGCATCACAAGCTCAACTTACACAGATTCGAGTTTTAATTAATATTTATCACTTTTAAACCTCAGTCGTATTGAATTGCATCAGATATTTAAAAGTTTATTTACAAGTCTCATCATGTTGTCAACACGACATTAACGTTGTCAGGTATTAATTGGATATAAATTGCCAACAAAATGAAAAGAAAAAACAAAACAACAAACACTAGTTCAGTGCAGAATGAACATCAAATGATAAAAATAAATTAAATCTACTGTTTTGCAGAAATAAATAAATGAAAATTGTAAAGACAAACAGATTCAGACTTTATCCAATCAATTATCACAAGCAGATGTTTATTTATTAAATCATATGATGATGTCGATTTTAAAATAACGATTGTTATATAAAATTTGCTATTTTTATTTAAGCATGAATTTGCATGACAATAATGATTCTTATGAATTTTCTACCTTTTATGTAAAATAATTATTGTGAAGTGTCCTAGATTTTTTAATACACATAAAATGGCATATTCAAGGTAAATTTTATTATATTATCAATGCAAATTTTATTTATGAATATGCTTAAATTGAATTTTAGATACATCGCAATTATCTGATTCAGTTATCACATGCAATCTGTTAATTAAATTGCAGTGATTTTGAATACAATGGAAATTTTTTTTGTGAGTTCAGTTGAAATGAGATTTGTGCGATATTCAGGCACTAGAACCTTATTTGACTTGAAAATGTGAGGAATATTGATTGGGATTCTACGGGATAGAATTCGAGTAAATTACAAGCAAAACTGAAATAAAATCAAACCCTCAATGGACCTTAAAGCCCAATTCCGCCCAATAAATTTCAATGAAAATTCATCTTTAAATTTTAAATACGAAGAAAGTTAAGTGAAATTTCCCACCAACATTTGGAATTTATGATCTCAAATCTGTGTTTTTATTAAACATCATAAATTATAATATTTGTATAAATGTTTATTTCAAAAGCATCTGTTCGAAAATTAAGTGTAATATTTATACGCAGTCATTCACATACACACACACACACACACACCCACACATACAATTGATTTCCCAATTTTCTTTGAAATTTATTTGTGTGTTTAGTGAAATGGTGAAATAATTCACCAGAGGTGTTTTGATTAAATGTTTAAGAAAATTTTTATGACATTTATGTGTTTTTTTATGACGCAAAAGTTTATTGATATTATTTTTCATTTAATTTTTTTTTTGTTTTAATGTTAATTGAAAAAGTTTTATATTTCATATTTTTTTATAAATTTATTTGACAGTGTTAAGAAATGGATTACATTCAAGGTCAAAAGAAAAAAATTATTCAAAGCACTCAAGACAATTAATTTTAATTTTATTATCATATTCATACAAAAAAAAAATAATACTAAGAGGTCTAATAAATAAATTTTAAGTATGTGTGTACGATGAATGATGATTTGCAAGATAACAGTCAAGCAACATAGAAACACAACTTAAAATTACAGGAAGTTTACATTTAATTTATTAGACGTGGTGCATATAAAATTGCATTATCTCTCACTTGAATTGTGAACGTTTTGTTGGATTATAATGAAAATAAGTGGATAAAATTAGTGAAAAAAAATAAATATTACATAGATATTTTATACTAAACAATAAATAAACAGCATTATGCAAGTCATTGTTATTGCATCAAATTGCCGCGTAATGTCGTCTTTATAACATTGTTAATTCGCCTCTTATAAAAAAAGGTTGGGTCTTTACATTCAATTCCATGAATCATGATTAAATTATGCTTAAACATATTTTTGAGGAAGAAAACATGACACATCATGATTATTTTAATTAGAATGAAAGGCTAAATATTTTAATGGTCACTTACATTCAATTATAATACGGAAAATGTCTAAGCCCAGTCTAAACAGAATTTGTAATTCATAAAAATATATCATTAAAGGAGATTATGTCATAATATGTGACCTCAATTACGATACTAATTTAATATTCGTAGGATATGAACTTAATTCTCATTAGATTTTAATATACATCAATCAATCAATCAAATAAATTATAATATGACTCAATTCAAATGACATTCTTCGATTTCAGTTAAATATGTATGAAGAAATATACTTGTGTGCTGTTGGGAAATTAACATGTCTTGAAAGGGAAATGCATTTTCCTGTATTACATAACACTCAATCAATCAAATATTGCTTAAATGAAATCAGGTTAATTTAGTTGAAATCACGCGACATTTGTAGGGTAACGGTAATCAAATGCTATCTAATCTAAACTAATTGCTAGATCAGATCAGATTTGTAAGGCGGCTACTAAGCCTGCACTCAGGCCATCAGTCGGACACATTGTGCATACCCGTTATCATCATCCGATAGCCAAAGTTTTTCTCCTGTCATTCCAAGCAGTCGCCACCTTTAATTAGCCTTTAACTCAAATTAAGTAGCCGGAAAAAGGAACATTTGAGATTGTAAAGTTTAATGGCTGAAGCGAGAATCGAACTGCCAAGCTTAAGATTGATAGTCTAACACGCTAACTACTGCGCCGTACTTTGTTTGGTCAAATTCCAGAGATTCCTGTTCTGTGCTTTCTCTTTAAAAATTGTTACATTCAGCCCCTTTAGACTTGCTTAGACGCCATCGATGCTTCTCGCTTTAGATCGATCCACATCAAGACGTCCACCTGAATCATTTCTGAAAAGTGTACCTGGGACATGGATTAAGTCGTTTGTGCTAAGTGGTCTAATATTTAAGTCAGATTTTTTTTAAGGACCTTAATCTAAAATATGTTTTTTCCCCTGAATTTTGATTAGCATAAGTATCCAAGATCATCACAAATAAAATTGGATACTTGACAAAATATTGCAATTTTCCGAATGGCTTACTTTTGAAAGGATTACTGAAGCAATATTTTATCTGATTTTTTTTCCTCTTATATTTCATAGCATATTTCTCATAAATGATACACACTGATTCATTTTTTATCTTCATTGTCATTATTTATTTTTTTTTACGGAGAATTGCAGAACCAGATTTTTTGGCAAACACTGCATGTCTTTCAATTTTTTATTTCAAAATGTCATATGATTCAGATATTCCGGTAAATAATAAAAAATTAAGTTGATTTTTAAATTACCAATTTTGATTTTTCTCTTTTTGACTTTTATTTGAAGTCACATACACCAAAGACTCTAATTGGCTAACTGTACAAATTTATTGGTGTCAATAACATCTGAAATCTCACCAAATTCGTTTTAAACCATTAAATACTTAGACCGTTGCCCTTTCTCATGTTCTTGCTAAATATTGTTAAATTACGAGTGAATTTTATGTTAATATTCTCTTTTTTCTTTTTTTCTTCGTAGTCTCCTTTGTATAATTTTGTATACAAAAAATATTTTGTTAACATCTTAAATGAGGTTTTAACAGCGTGATTCAATTCAATGGAAAATTGTGAGATGTTGTGTGTTAATTGGATAAGAAAAAAATATTAATATAATTTGATTTAATTTAATTATGACCAAAATGAGTCATTTCAAAGAAGAAAAAAAATCCATTTTAAGTACATTTAAGTCTTCGGAAATTTACAGAACGAAAATTAAAAAGCTCACGCTAGAATGAAGAAGAACAAGAAAATGATTAATTAGAACAATGTACAACAAACAATGACCGGCAATGATTAACATAATTCAAAAATTTACTCGTCGTAACATTTCATAGTAAAAATGTAAATTTATCTTAGAGAACTTTTATAATTGAATACCAAAAACAATGAATTAGCTTTGGTCAAAATTAATTTATTCAATTAACAGTCAACAATCATGATTTTGCGTATTTCTTGAACATTTTAAAGTAATAAATCTTCATTGAACCATTACACAAAAAAAAGTGATTTAAGTGAATTTTGAAATGAAATGAAATTAAATAAATGACATCAATTTAATAATTGCTTGTCTCATAAACCACCTGATTGGAAAAAAAATTGCATAAGATATTTAATTATATTTGTCACGTTTAACATTTCCGTGTTCAACAACTAACAAGAGTTCAAGTCTCCTGTTTGTTTGGTGATGCTTCGTGGTTTGTCTTGAAATTAGTAAATAAATCAATGAGGAACAAAAAATTCTCTTTTAATTTATTTTCTGGTACAAACTATTACTCAATGTGAATGAAAATCATTATTTTACCACAAAAAATAAATTATTTTTGCAATTTCATTTTCTTCTTCTAATATTTTATTGTTGTATTGCTTTGTATAACATTTTTTTTAACGAAATAATATTTCATGATAACAATAAAAAATATTGTATTAAAAATAAAAAAAAGAAAAATGATGATGATAAGAAATGTTTGAACATAAAATATGATTTATTTTGTGATGTTTGGTGTGAAATTAATTATGTTCCCATCTAGAATGTTACTAAACTGTGGTTCAATGTTTTTTTTGTTACCTTTATGATTTTTATGAGTAAATCAACAAAAAAAACAATAAAATAAACTTACTTAAATAATGAAAATAAGTTCAATCACCTAATAATCACTTTTTGTTCTTCTTTTGTTTGTTTATCCAAAAATAATTGCTCATTAGACAGTCTTCACTTTGATTCAATGTACAATAAATTACTTTTTTTTATTATTTGCAAAATTTCAAGAAAATTTAATATAAAATTCTAGAAACGTCGAAACAATCAACATTTTGCCTTTTTACAGTACTTTTAATAATATAAATAATTCTTTTCATTAAATTATTTTATTATGGTATTTAGCATTTTATTACATTTTAAAATTCAAAAGAGTAAAGAAAGTCTTCTTTGATTTTGTGCCATTAAGTTTGTAATGTTTTTGTGGTAAATTTAATTTTTTTATTTTAACAATGGGTTCTTATTGTGAAGCGGTTAACTAATTAAGAGTGTTTAATTTGGTGTTATGATTGAAAGTTACAAGAAGAAAAAGAAAAATGCTTATTTATTTAACATTTAAAGTGATTATGGGGGATTGTTGGGTTGGAGTTTGTTTTGTTTAACTGAGGACTAAAAAATCAGGATAAAGATAAAAAATCAGGTTGATTAAGAATGTGACTGCTCTAGGATCCCAAGGCATTGACTCGATTTATGGCGTTTTCTATGCAAATTTGTTGAAAAATTGACAATTACATTAAGACATTGAATCAATGAAGGATCGTGTGGACTGTATCGTACTAGAGTTCTGTAGTATCAAGCCTTCTGATGATAATTCAGTATCGTCTGCTGAGTCCCTTGATGGTTCTACATTTTCGTTTGTCACAGTCGATGAGCTCACTGTTGTCGATATCCCACATAATCAGGATCAAAGTGATGTTGTAATGACATTCCTGTTCTGAATGACTCAAAAGCTGCCATTGAACATGATAATTATCAATAGGTATACGTGGCTTCTGTTGATCCTGATTTTTCACTGAATCGATTGAAAAATCTTCTACTCTGGAATTTTGGCGCTGATCATGTTAAGACTGATCGGTTGTCAAGCAATCGTGATGTGACATATTTGTCATTCAAATGTGCCATTCCTTTAAATCTGGTGTCTGAAGTTCTATGTCTGGGAAACTGGCCTTATTATATTCGGAAATTTGATGCAACGAAGAGATCGGTTTTTCGGCCGGGAGCAGATCAACCCAGACACCTGTAAAACTTTTAATATTAAAATTTCATTTAATCACCCATAAAATTTTTAAATTTCATAATCCGTTTATCGATTTTAATGCATTTAAAATTGCATAAATTGTGTCATCAACAATCATAATTGTCAAAAAAATTTAATTTCAAATTCTTGTGCATACACGTTTCTCTTACCAAATAATTGTGATTACATTAAAATTAACTTATTTGGCAAAATTACAAAAAAAATATCAAGAATTTGATTCCAAAATTAAAATTATTAAAGTTATGATGGTATGACAGTTAAAAAAAAATTATATTACCTAATTGAATGATGATATTACATAAAATTTAATAATAACAATTATAATAAAAATAATGATAAATTAAACAGAAGAAAATGTTTTAATAACATCATCATCCTTGTTTTATTTTATTTTAATTTTTTTTTGTTAAAAGTCGTTTTGTGGTCTGAATATTGATTTTTTTAAGGTATTTTTAACTGATGATGTTGTAACTTTCATTGTTTCATTGAATTTTATTACAATTTTAATTTTAAGTCTTTTCAGGCTATTTACTTAAAAGTGCATATCAAAATAAATTGTTAAGTAGCGACAACTTGAATGATTTTTATGATAATTTGAATTTATTTACATTTTTATTTTTATGGGATCAAGTAATAATTTTGCATGACGTGATCAATGGCCCAAGAAAAAAAATTAAATTAAATTAAATTTTTTACATATTTTTGAGTAAATTTTACGTTCATAGAATTTAATATTAAACTGATATCGTGATGAAATTAAAGTTAAATATAAATGGGTATGACCATAATGAAAAAAGATGTTAAATGTCAAATTTTGGTTTGGATTACTTAATTTTTTGAGAAGGAAAATTTTGTTTACATTGAAAAAAATAAATGAAAATTAAATGACGTTGTCATGCTAAGTTAAAAGTTAATTATGGTGCATACGAAAATCATTTGCTTAAGTAAATCGTTCCACACATAATATAAGAAATGTAATTTTTTAATGTAATTACATCAACTCAAATATAATGCAATAAAAATTTCATGCTTCTTTGCATTGAGTCGCACAATAGAATTCACATAGGCACTAATGCACTTGTGTAGAATAACTTTGAATGAGTATTATATTTGTGAAAATATACAAATTTTTGTGTGTGCACTTTTATATGTAAATTAAAGTCAAATAGAAATATCATAAAAATGGGAGAACGTAACGATCAAATCTCGTATGAAAGTGCATTTTGATGAACTTGGTTCAGATCAGATTTGTAGGACGGCAATTAAGCCTGCACTCAGGCCATCAATCGGGCCCATTGTGCATACCCGTTATAAACCGTTATCATCATCCGAGGGCCTTAGCTTTTATCCTGTCATCCCAGCAGTCGCCACTTTTATCTAGCCTTTAACTCAAATTGAGTAGCCGGAAAAAGAGACATTTGAGATTGTAAAGTTCATTGGCCGGAGCCAGAATGATTCTCTGAATGACAAGACAGTTTCTATGGATCTACAGTTTCTATAGGTACTGACTTTTCCTTGTATAGAATCATTACGTACAGCTTATTTTTTACTATATGGAGACTTGACTGTATCAAAAAATCCATTTTAATATGAATAAAAAGACTCATGCACATACTGATCTCAATACCGCATTTTCTTCAAAATCCATTGAATACATAAATTGAATGCAAGTCACATACAACAAAAAAAACTACTTAGAAGAATAAGAAAATATTTTATTATTCTTATGAATAAGACATTTTTATGCATTTTATTACAAATGTATGTACTTTTACATTGTTATTAGGGAACAGAAAAATATACAAATTTACTTTGAAAAAGAACAAACATTATGTTATTTTGTTAGATAGATATATTTGTTATAAAGTGTCACATAAATTTTCCGCATCAGTGATGTACAAAAATATAAAACAAACTCATTAAAGAAGAGAAAACAGATGTGAATTATTTTTAAATGTTGGGTCGAGATTTGTAATTTTTTTGGTTTCTTAATGTTTTTTAAGAATGCAATATATTTATGTGACAGTTAATCTGTAAGTTTAATGATGGTAATTAAGGATGAAGTTTTTTTGTGTGAGGGCGTTTTATGGAAATTGTTATGATGACATATGTAATTTAAATTTTCTATAACTTATTTTTAATTTTAATTAGTTTTTTCATTGAAATTAGATTGAAAATAAGAAATTTTGATGACTGCTTAATATTTTGGTGCTGGATCCTTTAGAAAATTTTAAATATTCGGTCATATAAAAAAAGGTAAACTCTTGAAAGTAATCCCATAATCGATAAGTCAAACTTATTTCTCATGAGGTCGACTTTCCAACACTTTTTTGCCTTTTATTAGCGACCTCTTCATATTCTAATTCCACTAATTTTAAGCCAACCCTAAAAAAAATTGTCATAAAAAATATGTTTAAGCATTACCACTTATAAATATAACATTCAATGACCAAAAATTTATGCAATGCTGTCAAAACATTGTTAATAATTCAATCATGAAACAAAATACAGGAAGTTTTTGAATAATATTTGAACTAATTTAGTATTTTTTTTGCCAAGTTCATTTTTTTCATCATCATACATGCAAAACAAAATAACACACATGCACACACCACACTTCAACCACAAAATCACATATAGAAACAATAGAATTGACAATATGCAACATAATATGACATAAAATTCCGATAAAAAAATTCGATCTAAAATAAAACCGAACAAAATTTGATACATTTTTGTTTTAACATAATTTATAGATATTCGGATGTTATTTTTGTTGATCTACATCTGATATATGTATGTTTGTATGTTATACATTTTATTTCATTGCGGACTTTCTATTTTTTGTGTCATCATTTTCAGTGTGTACATCTATGTGACATAAACATGTATCATCATCATCAACATAATCCGAAAAACATATTCACTCTCGATTCTTGCATATAATTTTTTTATTGTTTTTTATTTCACGTTTTTTTGTTGTTGTTGTTGTGTGTGCTGCTTTTGTTGTCTATTTTTATTTTATTTTATCTTTTATAGAATTTGATACAGTTTTTTTATTTATATTATTTGTATATTCATAATGTTTTAATATGCGTGTGTGTGTGTGTCACCAGCAAAAACAATAAAATTGTCACGTTCGTTAGCTCTCCATACTGACCTATAAATGCTTTGTTCAAATTATTCTGTGTATGAAGATTTTCTTTTTATTTTAACATCCATACATACATTGAAATACACACACAAATTCACGGGGATGTAAAGTGGGTCAATGTCTCAGGAACTTAAATGATAGAACAAGAAACGGAAATTTTATGCAATTCATATTGTAATGAATTTCAAAATGTTATGAAAGAGTTCTTTTATCATAAAGCATTTAACCGGTCGTTAATTTTAAGCATAAATATAAAAATATTTTTTTTATTTGTCATTCAAATTATGATGGTGCAATTAAATAATGTAAATTTTAATCTAAATTTTGTTATTTTCATGTTAAATTATGAATATTAATTTTTTTTGCATGATAACATATGTGATGATGACACAACATTAAAGCCTTGAAATATTTCAGTAATTCATGGGAGTTCAATCTGAATTGTGACACCTTTGTACGATAAGGTCAAAATTCGTGGAAGCAACATTCGCATGCGATAAACAAAATTTTGAAGTTTTATGAAATTATTTCCATAAAAACCATTCTTAGACAATTTTTTGGATCAAAAATCTAAATTCATTTCAACGAATTTCCATGTGATGTATTTCAATGAAGTAATTTTACTGGATTAAAATCGTAACTTACCGTTAAATGTAAGCATTCATTGTCCTGAATTTAAATGAAAAACAATATTTATTTATGACATGGAAATTGAATTCCAGCACCAAGTTTTTTCAATGATGAATTATCCTCACATTTTAATGGATTTTCTGTCTCTGAAAATGAAAACGAAAAAACTTTGTTTTCATTTCAATGTTGAATTGAAATTCAAATATGAAGGCATTTCATTGTTGCAAATATGAATTATTTTATTTTTTTTTTGACAAAATTTAATATGACTTGCAATGTGTATGAATAAAATGATGTATGCAAATGTGGAAAATATGTGACAATTTTTGAATGAATGTATAAATAAATTAAATTTCGCAAAACACACTAAAATACATACCTCTGAATTGTTTAAAATTTTCAACCAAAAAAAAAAAATAAAAATTTTATACTAATTTATCTCTTTATTTGTTTTTCTTGTTTCATTGCAGTGCCTGCTTTTTATTGAATAATAACTAGAAAATTAAATATATTCCAAGCCAAAATGAAGCCACATCATAATTTAACACCAAAAACAAAATTAGTGTTTAAATTTATATTTGCTTTAGGCGTGTGGTCGTTCCTCGTATTAGGACTAATTAAGATAAATAATGATCAAATGATGCCGCAGCAAGTGATACAAGAAATGCCAATTAATAGTAGATTATTGTTACAAAAAGAGAGTAAATGGACTGCGGCCGAGGGCACACCAAAAACAACAGAACGTTTTATGCAAATGCTGACAGCTGAAGAGGTGCTTGTCGATAATCGAAACGGTAAGTTAACATTTAACTCAATTAAATACTTAATTATAACTGTGATTTTTTCGGGTGTTTGATGAATAAATACTATATTTAAGTGTTATATCATCATCTTCGATCAGACAATTTAATTTTATATTTGACTTAAAAATCAAACGAAAAAATTGTGTTATATAATAATTAAGTGCTATTTCATACAATGATTGTATAAAATACCGCGAAATAAATAAATAAAAAAATTAAGAGGAAATGTTAAATTGTCGCTGATATGAATCTTTAAATAGATTTTAGACAATAATTAATTCACCGTATGAACATTAAATTTATTTTGTAAATTGCAAATGATAGACAATTCAAGTGTTTTGAAGAAGAGGAAATCGTTTAGTTGATAGATGGTCATTAAACAAAAATTTGTTAATTTTTTTTGTCCCGTGTAATACAAATTATTTGGAAGTTATGTCTCATTATCATTGAAATTATATATTGAAATGTCCCGCAAACCACCCTGCATAATATTCATAGAATAAAATAGTGCCCATAATACTCGAATTTTTGTTCCAAAGTAACTGGAAATGCGATAAAAATTCCATTCATTAAATATCCTGTAAGTGTCAATCAAAGATCTCCGTCTGCGGACCAAGTCATATTGTACTGCGGGGCGTTTTCAGCTTTCAGTGCTTAGAAGCAGTCTTTCACAGATAAAGTTTTTTTTCGTCTAAAATCCTTCCAAGAAACGTCAAATGATAATGAAGCCATTAAATCGCGAAAGCAAGCCATATCAACAATGTAAACAAATCTGGGCTATGAAATTTTTTTTTTTTTTCAATTCAATTGAGAAATTTATAAGACCTTACCATTGTACTTGTAATTTTTTCTGTATCCGCAAAAAATCTGCACACTTGTCTGTTTAAAATAAAGCAATCCATCATCATTTATTTACGGAATTGATGTAATCTTTCCATTACTTACCTAGATGAGAGTACTTTATGGTTATTTTATAATAAATATGTTAACATCAAACTCACTTTAGTTAATTCCGAATGTTTGTAACACATTTGTGAGTAAATTTTTTACACTGAAATGATTGTTAAATTTATTATTTAATAAAATACTTCTCTAATATTTAGTTTCAAGTACAAATAATGTACTTTGACTACTCAGCGGTCTTCCTCTTCTTCATTTGAATTTTGTATTCAACATTGAAATTAAATGATGTAGATACCTGTAAATATTAAAAAAAAAATATAAAAATAAGTTTATTTAAATGTTTTTCTTTTTTGTTATTTGTTACATTGTGTAAAAAAATAATGATTAGTGTGTTTGCAAAGTTAACATTTCATTTCTCATCGATTTTTAGTATTACATTTTTTTGTTAAAGAAAGTACAGGTCAAGTTCAAGATGTTTAATTGTAATTTTATTTTACTTACATTTACAGGAATCGATGACGAGCAACTAGTAAAAGACTTGGAATCAAAATTGCCATCACTACCAATCGAGTATTGGACTAAGCATAAAAATGTGGCGCCAAAAAAGTCAGGTTGTGCCAAATATCCATCGATTTTCGAATTGGAATTCAATAACATTTATTGGCAGACGCTCAAAACAACAAACGGTGAGTATTAAATTTCATAGCAGCAATAATAACTTATTTTTTATGGTGTAATATCAATCACATGTTAACTTATTGTTTCACTTTTTTTTTACAGGTACATTTCAGTTGTTTGGCGCATACTATGACATTCGCAAAAATTCTCGCATAGGTCCAGCTGTACGGATCTTGGGTATGATTGATCGAATTCAGCCTAAGGTTCAGACTTATTGTCAATTTTGGTTTGATGGTCAAATGGAGCCGTATATCGTGAAAACATTTGAATATAAATATATTTGGTATAATAAATGGGGAAATTATAAACAGGGAATTTATCAACCTTATTTGATTGCATGCCAAATACCGAAATTATTTAAAGGACTTGTGCCTGCTTCAGTATCGATTGTTGAAAATAAATGCGATACAGCAACAAACAATTTACGAGTGCTGTATAACCGACCAGAAGATGATAAAAAGAAGGGATTTGCTGTGTGTGTTAAGGGATTAGATTTCCTATACGATGATTTGTCTGTTAGATTAGTGGAATGGATTGAACTACTTAATATTCTGGGAGCAGATAAAATATTCTTTTATGAATTACAAGTACATCCAAACATATCAAAAGTGTTGCAACACTATCAAGATGAGGGTAAAATTCATGTGACACCTCTCACACTTCCAGGTGGACAACCAAATGTCCCTGGTTTCCAACATCTCTACTTGTCAAAAAAGACAAATCACAAGCGACAAAATGAACTAATCCCTTACAATGATTGTCTCTACAAAAACATGTATCGATATGAGTTTATCGCATTATTAGATATTGATGAAGTAATTATGCCGAAAAATGATGACATGACATGGCATGATTTGATGCGTCGCGTCCTACCAAAAGGACTTAAAATTAAAAATGAAACATATCCTAGTTATAATGTTAGAAATGTTTACTTTTTCGATAATTGGAATCATGAACACGGATGGAGACGTGATATTCCAAAATATATGCACATGTTACAACATGTGATGCGTGCCACAAATTACACAAAACCAAATCAATATGTCAAATGCTTCCACAATCCTGAACGTGTCTTAACCCTGCATAATCATTTCCCATTAGCGTGTTTAGGTGGCACTTGTCAATCATTCCCAATCAGTACAGAAGATGCTCAGTTACAGCATTACAGAGCCGATTGTGTACGTACCTTGAAAAAGTCATGTGAGGACTTTAAGGAGCATCGTGAAGAGGACACGACAATTTGGAAGTACAAGGATGAACTAATTGAACGTACCATGAAAACACTCGATAAATTGGGATTTTTCATCAATAAAAGTACACTACTAAAGAATTCGGGCAAGGAATATGAACGGTGATCGGAATATATTTTGGGAAAATTATCAGAACTACTTGTAAATATTATTGTCAAAACGTGATACTTCGAAACTGTATTTATATAAAAAAAAATCTTAAAATAATAAATCAAAAATAGGTAGACAAGTGTTTCAATAATTTCAATTTCCTTTGATACAATTTTTTTTACAGTTTCTCTCTCTAATTAAAATTATTACATCACATCATAACAATAAAAATAAAGAAAAAATCATCACAAAATCCCTTCTTTAAAAATATCAAATAAAATTTAATAATAATAATAAAGAAGCGCCATAAATAAATCATAAAACTCATAAAAAAAACACACACACACACGTATAATCACAAAATCTAGAAAGTAATAATGGGTGATATATAAAATAATAATTTTTAATAAATATAAAAGTGAATTAAAAAAAAGAGGAAAATATTGTTGGGAAAGTCATTAAAAATAATAAAAATATATAAAAACGTTTATGGTCAAACAACATAAAATTGATGGTGACAAAAGCAATATTAATAAAAGTCTATGAACAAAATTCTGTGTCAACAATCTCATAGAAAATGTTTGTGTATACCGTTGTCATTTTATGGTGGAAAAATTAATGAATTTTCCTTTTTATAACAATATCGTTCATTGTTAGAAGGACCGTCATTGAGAGAAAACGGTTAAATGAATGTGTATTTAAATTTTTTTTTTACATTGAAGTTTTTATTTAAAAAATTTTCCTCGAAAAGGAAAAGCAAATTGTAAAGAGATAAAAAAGAAAAAATAATAATAAAAAGGTAGAGCAAATAAAATAAAATGGATACAGGAATGTTCAAGCCTAATGCTTTTCATAGAATAAACGGCTAAAGTTTCCCTTAAAGAATTGAAGTTCCCTGTAATGTCTTTTTATATCATCATCATCGTCTCTATACAAAATTCATTGTAAAAAAACCCAACTTAAAAAGGAAATGTCACCATTGTTGTTGTTTCATGTAAATATTTTTAAAGGATTATTCTTATTATGATTAATTTTTAAAGCGACACCGTTGTCATTTATTACTATTTATAATATTAAATATAAAAAAAAATTACTATTATGTTGAAAGACTGCTAAATTTATTAAAGTTAAAGAGAAAGTAATAAGATTACATTAAATATTATTATTATTATTACGATGAAAAAAAGGAAAATTGTAAGAAAATTAATGTTTATTTAGATTTTTATGTAAAACTCAAAATTTTTTGTTAATTGTGCCTACAATCAATGTCCTGAAACATGCAAAATCGAAAAAGTATAACTATAACTTTCATGGCTTTAAATTCCTTTAAATGTAAATACAGCCACATAATAAAAATTTTAAGTGTTCTTTTCATTTTTCTTAATTTTTTTTATCAACTCACGGTATAAAACTCAAAGAAAATTTAAATTCACCTTTCAATTTAAATGAAAAGAAGAAGAAAATTTTAATGAAAAACTTTTCTTAAAATAAAATTAAATAAAATAAAAAGAATCTCCTGAAGGCATATTAAAGTGATAGTTTTGATAATCATGATGATAGCATAACTTTATAAAGTTAAAATAAAAATAAAAAACGGTAGATCATTAAACTAGTTAATTTTTTTGCTCATTTTAATTTTATTTTTATTATCATATTTTATTTATACAAAAAAAAATACACACACACATAAAAATATAACATTTAAATGTTAAGAAAACTCATAAGTTAATATTTCCATTAAATTTCCATTTGAGGCATGGAAAATTGTGACGAAAAATTAAAATGCCTTGAATATCTGTAATTTAATTACAAAAAAAAATATCGACAGTTGTTTTGAATGGCAAAAGGTAATTATTGTTATTTTATGATTAAAGTTTGTATAAAAATTGACAATATTTTGAAACGTAAAAATAAAAAATTGTAGAAAAACGAAATCGAAACGAGAAAAAGATTGTAGAAGATGCTTTAAGAGACATTTAAAGTTAATAGCAATAAAAGAGAGAAATTAAGTGAGAACAAAAAAAAATTATATAAGTTATTAGAATAAAGAAAGAAAAAAAATCAATCATCCTGTAATTGTAAATTATAATTACGATAGTTAAAAATAAAAAGTCTAAATATTAAAGAAATCATAAAAAATCAAAAGAGTTTTATTTTAAAATTCATTGAAATATATGAGGACTGAAATATCTTGAAGATTATGAATGAAAGGTAAGAATATTTTTTAAATGAAGAAAAAGGTGAGAGTCTGGCGATCAACGGCAAAAAAAAATTGAAAATTGAATTTGATTTATTTTTGCTACTGCTCACAAGATGGCTTTACAAAATAGTTTTTGAAGCTACAATTTAATTTTTAGTGCATTTCGTAAGAAAAAATGCACTATTACAAATGGTTTGTCCACCGTCACTCCATAAGTCTGTAGGTTCGATCCATCCATAAAGCCAGAATGGTCGATTGGAGCGAAATTGGGGTTTTTTATAAGCTTAGGTCATAAGGATGATTTTAAACTCATTAGCTTCGAGATTGGGCTCAGGGTTAAGGCTCTAGAGCCTCCAAAGCCTGGAAAACCGTTAAAAACAGTAAAAAATTTAAAAAAATTAAAAAAATTGATGATTTGTTTTCTTGGGTTGAGAAGTTCACTTAAATGAACTTTGACTCATTAGCTCTGAGATTAGGCTCAGGGATTGGGGTCAGGAATCGGGCCCAGGGATTAGGCTCCAAAAAAATGTTTAAACTAAATTCAATGAAACAATGAAACGAGTCTCATCGAAATACTCTACTCACCATTAGATGTCATATCATAAAAACGCATGTTAACGCTATTTTAAGGCTATCAATTATTTCTTATATCAATTTCTTATCTTTATTTTTTTTAAATTTTAATAATTTGTTAACCTACTGTACTAATTTCAGTTCTTTTAATACTTTACTCGTCCTACTTATAAATTCATCTTTAAACCTCCAAAAAAGTTTATTTTCCCTAACTGAGTACTTGCTTTCATTGCAATTAAATCGATTTTCGTAAGAACACTTTTTCCGATAGTGATGCAATTGACCAATTTTATCAATCAATTCTTTTTTCACACATTTTCCAATACATTCATATGGCATGTGATTATTTAGTGATAGGAGATCTTCAGTATTGAAAAATGATTTTACATTCTTAATGTAAGGCTTTTCGTAATTTGTTGCTACAGTCACTATTTGCATCATTTCCATGTAATTTGGTATGCCAGCAAAGAATTTGACATCATCCGTATTTTGAACAAAAATTTTATTGACGGCATACAATGATGAGAAATTTCCATTGATGTGAGATAACATTTCCTTGTAGTTCTTTCCTTGAGTTGGCACAAACACTTCATCAATGTCTAGTAAAAGGATGTATTTGTAGAGATGCATATTTTTGTAGAAACAATCGTTGTATGGGATTAATTCTTGTAGAATTTTTAATAAATGACGATTTTTTAGGAACATGTGACGTAAAAATTGTTCATTTGGATAATTTGCTGGTAATGATATTGGATGTAATTCCAGTGTTGATTGTTTCATGTAATAATTTAAGACTTTTGTGATATTGGGATGCACTCCAAAGTTGTATGTAATCACTTTATCAACACCAAACATGAAATTCGCCTCCATGAATTGAACTAATGAAATAGACAAATCATCAAACAAGAAATCAAGTCCTTTCACACACACTGCGAAATCTTTCTTAATCCCATTTTCTGGTCTATTATTCTGAACTTTAAACGAATTCGTTGCTTTTTCACATGGATCTGTCACCAAAGACACTGCCAACGGCACCTTATTCATATTTTCAGGTACAGGACATGTGATTACATGTCCAACATGTGTTCCATCAGATATCCTGATATAAAATTGATTCCAAATCATATTATATGACGTCACTTCAGAAATTACAGTTTCAACTTCATTCTCAAACCACATTTGACAATAAATTTTATATTTTGGATTCACTACATTTGAAACACTCAGAAATCGGATAACTGCACGTCCGACTTTAGGTCTATCATCAAAATAAGCTCCAAATATATCGAAAGTCACATCAGGTTTCGGTACAAATCGTTGCCAATACGTATTATGATAATTAAGGTCATAAATATCCGGAAATGGAGCACATGTGGGTTGAGATTTACTTGAAAATTGCTCATATTCTTTGTAAGGGAAATTACTAACGAGGTTTGTTGCTATATCGTACAGTTGATCTGACACTAATGGTGCTTCTATTGAAAAAATATTTAAAAATTGATAAAATTAGTGTGATTGATTTCTATTTAAAAATAAATTTATAATTATCGATATATACACAAAAAATTTAATCAATAATTGATATGAGTTGTGATAAAATTTACCTTTTTGATCGTCAATTGTATTATCAGTTACAATAATGATTGGATTCGTCTGTATATTTGCTATTTGCTTTTGTTGATCGATGCACGTTAATATTAAAACACAAACTATGACTGTGATGATGAGAAACAAAGCAGTCTTGAAACAGGTGTGTGGATTTTTTAAATGTAACATTATTCTTGTTGAGCGGCCTGAACTAAAATTATAAGAATTTTACGCGAATTTTATTTTGAGGTATTTAATCTATGATTAATCACAATTTTCTTATGAAATGACAAATTTTTCATTTAAATATCTTTTTCATCTTTTATTGTGTAATTGTGTTTTTCATTTTTTTTCTAATTATTTTTATAAAACACTCCAATTGATTCAATTTCTGATTGAATTTAATTTTCTGAAGAGTTTTTTTATTTTATTAATTCTTTAACAAAACAATGTGTTTTGATAAAAGACCACGATAGACTAAAATATTATTATCATTGGAGCTTGTACATTTTAATGATAAGACAAATATCGCTTTTCATTGAAATTTTTGTATTGATAAGCACTCACATGTACTTTTTTTATAAATATATTAAATATACATATCAAGCATCAAACATGGGTATCGTATCCGATTCATTTGAGTTGCAAATAATCTATGTTATTATGAATTAATTGTCGGATTTTACCTTCTATCACTTGAGAAGTCACTTTTGAACTGTATTGGGATCGGAACAAAATATAAACACAATACGAAAAAAAATCAAGGAAACCGGTTTAAAATTCATTTAATTTAAATTTAATTCCAAATTTTATCTTATTCTTCTTTTTCTTTTGACCAAATTTTTATGGATCATTACGAAAAAGAATAACTTGTATGATGATGATGTAAAAATGCATGCATGGATGTCATTGACTTTGATTTTGGCAAAAAATATGCGTAATCAAATTTTTTTTTTAATTTTTGATGTAACATGGTATATTAGTGAGCCATCGATGAATTGCAAAAATTTTTATTAAAAAAATGAGTTTAATAAAAATATTTAGCGTAAACGCTTTAAGATTGGGCTCAGGGACTCGGCTCTAGAGCCTACAAATCCTGAAAACGGTCAAAATCACAAATTTTCCCCAAATTTACGATTTTTCAGAAATTCTTTGATTTTTTTTTTGAAACTTTCAAAGTGGTTGAATTAGTAATAAATTTCCAAAATGCCGGAATTTTTAAAAAATTTCAAAGACAATACTTAATTTTATTCAATGAAACGAGTTCAATTGAAATGCACTTTTCTTAACTCAATGGTTTGAATTTCTTATTTTTAAATTAACACTCACAAAATGAAGTCAAATTAAATTGCATTTCAAGTTTTTAGTTTGAAGTCATTCGACTTAAATTATCAATAGCAACTGATTTTACTCATATTTTACCTTAAGTTTTTTGAAGTTGAACTGAAAAATGCTTATTTTACGTCATTTTGCGTTTATCTGCGTCTAAGCACTTTCAAAAATTTGTAACGTTTTTTTTAATATATTTATTCAATAGATATTTTAAAGATTCTAATATGAATTGTAATATTTTTCCCAATAATTTTGAACCGTTTTTATTATTAGGTTTTTATTTTAATATGAGCTCTGAACTGTCTGAGCAGCAAATTGAATTAAAATACTGACTTAAATTTACACAAAACATGTAATGCAATATTTTTTTATTTTAATTATTTTTACATGAAATAATAATAAGGAAATAACAAAAAAACTGTTATTGTTTGTATGAAAAAAAAATAATAATATATTTGTAAACCATGAATGAACTTTAAAAGGTTACTTTGATTCTAATTTGCATATTAAATTGTACTTATTGTCTCAAAAAATGGTAAATTTAGAATTTGAATGGGGTCCAGACACAATTGACATTAACTAAATGTCATCAAAATATATAAAAAATTTCGAAGCAATTTTATTCATCAATCCATAAACGTCAGAGAATCTTTTTTTTATTTGACTGAATGAATCAATATCTGAAATTTGTTTTACTGGATATTTTTAGATTACTTTTTCAAATAAATCTTTCTATTCATTTTTGAAATAATATAAATTTTCATTGAAAGTAAACTGTCATTTTTCACTTTTTTCCTTTTTATTTTCATCTCATAAGAGAAAAAAATTTCATTCATTCATTCACAAAATAAATGGAAAAAAACCACAACAATCACATAACAAAATTAAATACAAATTAATTTAATTGGGGACACCCAAATCACAGACACGCCTGACCTATCCTGACCATTTATCAAAAGAAAAGGAAAACTGTGTTGAAAGGAAAACGACATGTGATGTAATTTTATATAAATTTAAAATTCCGGACAATGAATGGTCTTTTTTTTTTGTATAGCTTTGACAGTTGACCGCAAATAATTGGATACAAATTATAACATTCAATGGAAAAGCAGGAACATGATTAGGAAATATAATAATAATTGATGTTAAGGTTTCAAATTAAATTTTATGGATCACTTTTATTTTCGAAAAGGTTCTTTCATCAAATTATTTTTATTTTTTGATGAAAAACTTAATAGACATATTTTCAATTTGACACTTACTAGAAATAAAACATGATGGTAAAAAATTTTTATGTATATCTACAAATGAATTCAAAAATAAACTGAATCAAAAATAATAATTGTTTGATTGAAATGACACGCTTAATATGAGATCATTTTTAAGCCGAATTTCAGGGAATCCACTAAATTGCATAACAGTGTAACTTGCTTTCTTTTGTGATAGTTAAAAATTAAATATTACACGCAAAAACAAGAGCAGGGACTTTTATACAATTAGACATTTTTTTTAGTATGCATTTTTTCAAGCCATTCTTGACTAGCTGTGTCAGAATTCCGTAAAATAAGCACTCATTTCAAATCTTTCTACAATTTTTTTGTTGCCTGATTAATAAGCATCGTACTACAGAGTCCATAGAATTTATATGGCTGCTTATTTTCTTTGCTTCGATGCCATTGTAGAAAACTTCACACTTAATCTCCGTGTAGAGTCACACCCATATGTTTAAAATTTATTATCTCTATTTATGGAAATAAAGACATATTGGTTTGTTATTCATTCAAAATTCAAAAAAAAAACGTCTCTTTCTCTCAGTGAGGCATAAATTTGCGAACAAAATTGTGACCCAAAAAGCAGCTTCATGGTATTGTTCAAATTGTTCAAACAAGTATGTCATGTAACAAAAAAGAAAACCATAAGGGGTCTATTTTCCTTAACATGAAGATTACACTTCCATTCATTCATACAATGTGTAATTGAATAACTTTCAAATTCAGTCAAGTTTTGACCAAAATGCAACCTCTTTATTGCTCAAATATGGTAAACTTCTATTTAAATTCTATTGTTCTTAATTTCTATTTTAGAAAAGTAAAACTGCAAAGTCGTTCAATGTGACATTTATTGCACATAAATTAAAATTATTTTAACTTTTACAAACCTTAATTTTAACCTTAAGCTTTTTTTTTGTTTTTCTGGATTATTTTAATTTCTGAACATATGATAAGCTTACATGTCAAATTTTGACTCTTATCATATTTTTTCGATACATTTAACTGCCACGTTTGAATTGTTCTTAAAAAAAATTAAATGTGTTAAGCTAATCTAGAAAATTGGATATATACCTTAGGAAAGTGAAACAAAATGAATGACAAAAGATATTTATGAGAGAAAAAAATTATTATTAATATCATTATTCATATGCGTCTAGACCTTTTTTCTTTTATTTTCTTACTGATAAACATCCAATATAACATGTTTTTTTTTCTATTTCATTGTAAGTTAATAGCTGAAATCAAATAAATATGCGATTTGATGCTCTGTTATACCGTGATCCCGTTTGAGTATCAGATGAGACATGAAATGTCGTCCTTCATGACCTTGGCTCTCAATCCTTAAGCGTGCTTTGAATATATAATTAATGTAAAATAGAATCAACTATTTTTTGCTTAATTAAAGGTTTTTCCATGCTTTTATTTTTAAATGACATCTTTTTTAATCCAAAAATCGTCCTTTTTTAATTTTTCCTCTCAATTTCACATAAACATGCTCAAATAATAAGGTTATTTCACAGAAACTAATGGTGCTAAGCCACAAAACTTGTAAATTTATTGTTGCAGTAAATATGCTTCTCAATGGCCATCAGGTGTTATACCTTCTTTTTGCTTAAACTGAATGAGTATTATAAGGAATGTGAAAATTGTTGAAACAATCTGTAAGAAGTAATAAAAAAAAATGGAAAAAAGGACGCAATAAAATAAATGTATTTAATTTGCATGTCAGAAGCAGAAAAGTAATATTACTTTTGAAAGAACAAAAAAAAAGCCAAGAAAAAAACATTATAAAAGTAAATGAGGATGTAATGACTTAGAAATATCAAAAAAAAGAAAATATGCTATGTATTGAGAAAAAGCAACTCATTTGAAATTATTTTAACCAAATGAAATGAAAGTGTTGAAATATTGAACTAAATTGATGTTCAAAGAATTTTTTTTTTGTTTTTCATGTAGCTTGAAATGTGAGTAAGTGGAAAATTTCCTATTTTACAATATTTTAAAAAAAATTAAATTTTCTTAGATAGCTTTGAAAAGGTCATTTCGATGTGATTGAGCTCATTTTAAGGTTTTTACTGGTTTTTCGACCAGTTTTAGGCTCTTAAACCCAACCCAAAGACAATCTCCACAAAATTCATGGTAAAAATCAAAAAAAATTTTAACTTACATTACAAATCATTTGTTGATCAATATCGAAGAAACCACGTGCGTTAATTGTCATTGAATTTGTTGAATTTTGAATGGTAATTTCATCAAGCAAATAATTGTAGGCGTTATCTCTATGATTATTGTGATTTTGAAGGAGGAAGAGGATTTTTTTATATGAACTGGTACACTTTGCTTTCGAATGCGTGATAATTAGCAGAAGTAGGATGTTGGGTATCATCAAACACACACAATCTAGAAAAAAATTCATTGTAAAGTACCATTAATCATCAAATTTCATGATACTTACCAAACAAATCAATGCCCTTCGCCGAATTTGACACAATCAAAAATATCCAATACGAGTTACAGGTGATTTCAATACCGAATGTCAAAAAAATTCCCATTAATGTCCATCCAAAACACAAGTTGATTAATTTGAATGTCTCTTCAGATATCGCCAGAATTTCTTTGATATGAAATAACTTTTCGACTCCAATTTTATTGACAAATCTTTCATTGAATTTTCCATTTCTGTTAATCCACATCATCGAATTATCAGCTAAAATCATTTTTACATGCTCACGACAAACTTCTAAGCGGTCATGAATTGAATCAAAGTAAAAAATGAAAACCATTGAAATTGTGTAGACCAGGTGACTTGTGACGATTAATTGGATATGATATTGCATGTATTTGTTCATGAAAATGTTCCGAGCAATTATTGTCAATGTAATCCAAATTGTCAATTTTATCAAACCATATTTTACCAGTTTTTTATTTTTTAATTTTGAATAATTGATAAAACATTTCAAATTGTCACGTAACAAACAATCCATGCGATTAATGGTCAAAATTAATTGTTTTTGTGTTTGTGATTTTGCTAATAGCTCGGAGTATGAAATTAATATCGCGACACATGGACCAAACCATAAACCGATATCAGCAAACCAACTAACACCACCAATATTTGTCTTGTATTTGTCTTTGTATGTGACATAAAAATAAATGTTGAATAACATGGCGATTATAAGGACCATTGCATGCGTTTTAAAAATTAATATTTTGTTTGGACGTATTTTTTTGTTATCAAAACCAAATGGTGCAAGTCCATGAATTCGAATGTATTGGAGAAAAATTTTGTTATTTTCAACAAATTCATGGTAATTTGTTTCTTGGAGGCTATGAATCACTTGAAACATTGTTTCATTGAATGCAGTAGAAAATGAACTGAAATTATGTTTAAAGGATGAATTTTCTTTTATACAATGTTCGATGCAAAACATTTTCATGTTCCAGACATTCTATGAGAATAGATGTCAAGGTGTGTGTGACAGGATAATAGAAAAACAAATATTTGGACATATATCAGTGTCATTGTGTCAATAGACCATCATTTGTTTTTCCATGATGTCGAAGAAGAAATATACAAATTGTTGTGTTTCGGCACAACAGGTAAGGTCAAGATTGTTTATCATTCTGTATTTTAATACTGTTTACAATCAATCAAATTGTTTTCATAATTTTGTTGTGATTTTTCTGGATTTTTTTCCATGGTCCTTATGCAAGGTTGTTACGGGATTGCACGGCGCAGTGTTTAGCGTATTGGATAACCAATCTTGAGGTTGGTAGTTTGATTCTCGCTCTATTAAACTTTACAATCTCAAATTACTCTTTTTTATGGTTACTCAATTCAGTTGAAAGCTAGATAAATGCAAGGCGACTGCTTGGAATGACAGGATAAAAGCTACGTCCCTCGGATGATGATAACGGGTATGCGCAATGAGCCCAACTGATGACCTGAGTGCAGGCTTGATAGCCGCCCTACAAATCTGATCTGATATGATGGTATGAATTGCTCTAAATGAAGTCTCGCATATGCACAATGGGTCCATTTAATGGTCTTACTTCAGGCTGTAATAATCGGCTTAACCTGTCTGTGTTGTATTACAAAGAATAATCAAAAATTAATTAAATAAATGAATTAAGAAATTTTTCATTCAAATAATGAAATAAATTTAACAAAATATTACACTATAAGTTGAAAATGACTCGCTATGTTCCGTGATGGACTTGCATGTCCTTTGCTTGGTGCATTCAGAGCTTTTTAGCTTTTTAAATTTAAAGCTCATTTTCAACTGTGTGAAAAAAATTGGCATTTTTTTAGCTCTGCGAGAGGTTTTCAAGGAATTTTAGACATAGAGTGAGAATTTGATATCAGTTACAAAGAAAACTTTCTTAATGACAAAAATGATAATTTGCTATCGAAGCGTAGGCATTAATTAAAATTAAAATTTATTATGACTAAATCTTTTTTTTTTGCCGTTAAACATATTTTACTTTATTTTGATTTCATTGAAAGTAAAACACCTTTGTTTCATTCTGTTTGATCTTCTCATTACTTTTCTGTATAAAATTAATGTAGGATTTAAAGCAATATAAAGAATTCATCAAAAATGTTTTTTTTTTAGTGTAAAGTACAATTGAAAATCATAATTGACTTTGAATTTTAGGAACTCACTATTTGAAGAGATTATAAAATGTTAATTGATCGTTTCTATGATACAATTTTAAGAATGAGAAGAAACTTATCAATAAATGAATAATCTTCTTCTTTTGTTCTCTATAACAACAAATATTCGCCATTTCTGTGAAGTATGTTAAATTTGGCAGGGCAACAGGTAATTTATAAATAATGTTATCAAGAACCCTCCAAACTGATACTTTGACTGATTGTTGTAATGAAAATGACACACGCAATAAAATAATATTGTTTACCTTGTGATTTTGTTTGTTTACTTAGCCCAATAAATTTAAAGAGTTATCTCTTTTTTACAAGTTTTTGGTAACAAAAGGTCATTGTTATACCTTTTTTTTGTTTGTTGGTAAAATAAACAAAAAAAAATAGCAGAGTGAAAACAAGATTCCTTTAATTTCGACGATTTCGAATAAAATGTGTTTTTTCGTCTTATGTTTTCTGGTATAATTATATGGAATAATTGTGATCTTCTTTCATCATTGACTCTAAATAAGAGAGATAGATATAGGGTTAAAGGACTTCAATTTCACTTTCATGGCATCGTGGGGCCTCATTCCGTCTAAAAGTTTTAACTGGTACAGTCAAGTCTCCAAATGATGAAAAATAAGCTGTACGTAATGATTCTACATAATGCAAGTCAATTTCTATGGATCTAAAGTTTCTATAGATACTGACTATCATAGAATCATCACACACAGCTTATTTTTCACTATATGGAGACTCTACTGTACAAATTTTCCAAAATGGTCCATTTTTTCGAAAGGTGAAGTAATATAAAAAATGGTGAATTTTCTCAATGAAAATGCACACGTTATTTCGTTCACGGTCACGTTCCACTTGTTTTTACTTGTCAAGCACCTTCCCAGAAATCAACAAATAGAATCAACTAGATCAGTTTTTTTTGACAATACAATGAAAAGCCTTTTTTAACGGTTTTATTGGAAAGGTAGAGTAATGATTTTTTTTGATTAAAATAAGAAAAATTCAGTGAACCATCAATTGACCTCATAATTAAATTTCCATCTAATACAATACTTTCAAAGGTAAAAATAAAATTTTATCACTGAAACTTTTCTTAAAAATTCTTAGTAAACAGTTTGATCATTTTCTGTTTTCAAGATATTAAGCGAAAAAAATTATAAACAGACTTTGCAGAAATATTGAAATTCAATCAAAATAGAAGTGAAATACTTTATTTCTTCATATGTGTTTTAACATTAAAACAAATAACTGAATGTTGATCAAATGCAAGGAAATCAGTATGTCATTTTACATAGAAACTTGTTGATTTTGAGAAATAATATGGAAATTTCAAATAAAAGTAATTTTATGTAATGAGACATTTAATTGCCAGAAGCATTTGCGTCTGTGGTATTTGTTAATTGAACTTATTTGAAATTAAAATTTAAAATAGAGAGTGAAAGAGCAATTATTTGATTACACCGCTTAACAAAAAACAATAGATGTCATACTTCTGAGAAATCCCGAAACACGTCAAAAAGATTTTTCTGATTCGTTTTTGTTTTATGAAATTGGAAATTTGCAAAGAAAAGAGTCATTTTCCCTTAATATTGAATATAAAATGACACTTTTCTATGCAAATTTCATTTTTCATAAAACAAAAACGAATCAGTGGATTTTAAAATTTCAAAGTGGAAAATAATCAGGATTGAAAAATCTTTTTGGGGTGTTTCGGGATTTCTCAGAAGTATGACATCGATTTTTTTTGTTAATCTGTGTTATGATATTTAAGTTGATAGGAACTTATATCATAAAATTGCATTTAAATTTCAATTAACGTTGGGCTGATACGGTTTTTAGGGTGATCTTTGATGACTTTTATTACAATTAAAAATTTGTATACGAAAAATTTGGTTGAATAAATATTTTAAACCTATCTGAATATAAAAATAAATTGAAAATCATTAAAAATCACGCAAAAACTTTCCAATGGGTTGTTAAAACAAAATCCATCTAATTTTCATTTATTAAAAGTCATACACGTGGTGTAAGGATAAACTATTGAGGGTAATTAAGGTTTCCATTACATTACAAAAAAAAATTATTAACTATAAAACATCAATTTGTTGTCAGACACAAAACGATCAAATTTCTTTAGAATCAATTCAAAAGCAACCTACATGAGTTGTAATCAAAAAAAAAATCAAAAAAAGACGTTAAATGTGGTGTTTAATCTCTTCACTTGGCAACTATTAATCATTAGTCATCCTACATAATTTTCAGTCATCCCTGAAAAATTTCATCGAAATAATTAACTTTCACTACACGTGCCATTTCTTCTTTTTTTTTGATAAGGCTTTGAATGAATAATATTTTAATTCAATGTCAAATTTGATTTCAAGCGAAACATGCCGCAGAGAAACTGTTTTTGTCGGCAATGATCCTGTAATTTTAATTCAGATTAATTTCATAATTGTTTGACTATGCTTTTATGATTGAATGAAATTTTGAAAGGAATTCCAGTTAAAATATTTTTTGGATGAATTTTTTATGATTCATTGAAACAATTTTGCAATTTATTTTTTTTTTTATTTTAACAGTGTAGATTAAATTTTTTGGCACTGATTAGATTATCAAGGTTATTTTTATTAGTTATCTGTCTTTTTGTAACAATATCAATTGATTGAAAAAAAAAATGATTGTTGAGATTACATTTAATTTGGTATAAAATCATGGAATATTTCATTAGACGTTTTATTTGGTCATCTAAAGTAATACGCGTCAAATATTTTTTTTCAGAAATGAAATTGAGTTAGTTAAATTGATTTTTTATAATTAATTGAGAAAAAAATGAAAAATTAAATTTTATTTTACAGTTATTGCAGTTATTAGTACATTTGTACTTTTTGCCAATCAGTGCATTGCTCAAGATCCAAAATATTGTGACCCAAATTTATGCGCTTCAGGGAGAGCACACATTGGATGTCCCGGTGTTGCAGTGAATCAGTGTCCAAGTGATGCAAGGGAAATATCTTTGACAGGAACATTAAGAAGTCTTATTCTTGAGAGACATAACGCAAATCGTAATCGATTAGCTGGAGGACAGTTGTCAGGATTGACTGCACTTTTACCTGCGAGACGAATGCCAACTATTGTAAGTTCTATTTTGCATTAATTTCATTTCATTTACCCTCAATTCACATTTTAATGCCAGGAATGGGATGATGAATTGGCATATTTGGCAAAAATCAATGCAATGCGATGCACTTTTGGACACGATCAATGTCGTAATACAGCCAAATTCAGATATGCTGGTCAAAATATTGGATGGAGCAAGGGATATCCAAGTGATCAAGCTGCTATTGAGGTGGCACTTGATGGTTGGTGGAATGAATATAAAAATACAAGACAATCAGATATTGATAGATATGGAAGTTCGTAAGTTAAAATGCGATTTTAATGAAATTTTTCAAGATTAATTTATTAAATTGACAGTTCATATGTAATTGGACATTTCACCGCAATGTCACAAGATCGCGCAAATCGTATTGGATGCGGAGCTTCAGCGTATAACGGTAACGAACGCATAATTGTTTGTAATTATGCATTCACAAATGTCGTTGGACAGAGAGTTTATGAATCTGGAACTACAGCTTCTGGTTGTACGACTGGAAGAAATCCAACTTACACCAATTTGTGCAGCACCAATGAAGTGGTCAACGCAGTTCCATAGTTATTTTATTATTTGAATTAAAAACATTAAAAAAGTTCATTGACTTTTCTGTTTTTCTAATGTTTTTCCATCTCAAATATTAATTCCCATGAGCTTTGTAATTAATTCCGGAAAAATTATTGATTTACTGTAGTGAAAATGTCAACTTGAATTAATCATGCATGAGTTACTCAAATCAACTTAATCAAGGTATTCAATATCAATAAAAGTCGTGATTTTTTATAGAAGTTCATTTAAAACGTGTAAAATTTTATCTCAAAGCAATATTAATCTAATCTTTGCATGACGTAAGTTTTTCAATTGTTTTGAATGAACCTTTACCTTGTTGTTTCTAAAATTAAACTATTGGGAAGGCAACAAACATGATCAACATTGTATAAGAAAATGATGTAATCAAATTAAATTTATATGACTAAAAAACTTTTGATTTTAAAATGACAATTAAATTTGTGAGACTTCTTTTCCTTCATCTAGCTCAATATGATTATAAGCAAAGATTAAAGATGAAAAGGCGCCCACTTCGGACGGAAGCCGTCAAAGCAGTGTGAGTTTTATTTTCAACTAATATTTTTTAAAAATTTAAGGGCTGTCATCTACGATTTTAAGAGCTGTCATTTAACATTTTGAACCTTAAAATCCAAATATTTTCAAAAACTTCCAAAACTAACATCAGAAGCCTTCATGACGCTTTTCCTTTGTAATAAAATGTTCCATATCAAAAGTAAGCATGGGAAACTTTTTTCTTACTTCATTTTATTTACAATGTAAAGCAAATGTCAATAACTCCACCCCAACTTTCAATATCAAGGTCCCAATGTCACACACAAGACATTACTTTTATCATCCATGGTTAAAAATAAATATAATTATCCAGACATACAAGGGATTTTTAAGAAAAAAATTGGGACAAGTAACTCAAATAATCGGGATTTTGTTCAAAATTCGGTACGAAATTATTATTCGCTGTAAATTTTTGCCTTTTCGTGTTTCAATTGTAACCTTCGTGATTTCGATTTCGTTTCAATGAATTTTATATGAAACATAGATTAGATCTGAAGAAGCTCAACCGGGGGCCCAAGTCCATAGTTAGCACCTTTATCTATTGTCTAGCCACGTGGGACTAAAAATGCTTGTAGTTAGTGGGAAACGGAAGTTAATCTCGATTTTCCATTTCGATTATTGAAATTTACGGAATTCATGCGATGGCATGAAAGCTCATAAAACTAACTTTTTTTTTAAATCGACATAAAAATATCCTAAAAAAACCTCATTTTTAGGTTATTTTGTAAAAAGTGCTCAAGTCAATTTCAAAATAATCGAGATTTCCCCCTACAAAAAGTAAATGGCATGCTCATAATTATCTGAATTGAAACCATAACATTTTTTCTTGTACTTGTTCTTGAGAGTGAGTGAAAATTTTTCTTTCAACACACACTTGTCTTTATTTGAGCTACAAGGCGTGTGTAGCATAGCTTGAAGTGTTACAAAAAGCTATAATTAGATATAATTATTATTGTTGTTATGTTTCAAATAATATTATTGTTTGTTTTTGTTATCGTTCCATTTTTCTTTTATTAGTTTGATTATTATTATCGTTACAGAAAGAAAAAAATGTTGACTTTTTTTTACCATAAATGGATGATAAACAATAAGTCGCATATTTTAAGGTTTTTTCATGGAATTCCCATAATTATATTTGTGATTTTATTGTAGTTAATTTTTCTTTCATGGTAACAACTCAAACACAATTTTTTTGTGCCATATTTTATAATTAATGAAATTATAATTTTTTTTTGTCAAGTGGCATTGAAAACATGACTGACCTTGATTTATTTAAATTAATTTACATTTTATGACAAAATTAATGTTAATTGGGGTGAATTTATGTCCATGCTCAAAGTAAACAGTTAAATTTCAACCACTGTGCGGTTTTGAATGAAGCCCTTGAGGAGCGTTTGTGCAGCTTAATTTCCGGGCGATAAAAAAATTTAAGTACTCATGCGGGTGGCTTGCGAGACGTTTCCACCTTAGTGGAAGAAAATGAGTGATTTAAAATAAAATACCTCAGCTTCTTGTTTTTTTACCCATCCTATTTAATTTTACCTAATTTTTTTACTGATAATTCATTCTATTTTCAGAGTTTTCGAGTTTAATCTCCGATAAAAATAGATAAATGTATATTTATACAAATTTTACTTATAACATTGAAATTATGTCTAATTCATTAACTTCGAATAACATCGCATATTAAATAAGTAAAATAATCCATAATTGTCGTACTACATGTAAATAGAAGATCAAAAACGTACATGAGACATTTTGTGTATATTCGTCTTCATTATTGTTTCATGTTAACATACATCAATATCTTCAATTTACATTGTGGAATGTTTGTTATGATAATGCCATTCAAGTGAAGAGAAAGAAAGAGGAAATCGATTTTTCATACATTTTTTATATGATCGAAATTCATATTGTCTAAAAATTTTCTCAAATTTTTTTTCATTGTACTGGAAAATTGAATATTTGATTTGGCACACAAAATTCAAATTCAATTAAAAAAAAAAATCTAAACTTGCAGAAAGTTTCATCAATGCATTCCTGATCAAATTCATCTTCAAACAAAGTTTTTTTACTTTAAAATATTTATTAACAAAATATCTGAAAATTACAGTTTTACTTTTTCACTCCAAAAATTTAATAAAACTTGTTGCTATCTCTTTACAAAAACAATTTTTCCAATTTTTCATTTTTAAGTGGGATGGAACATCAATTTATCTTGTATGTGATGTTTGTTCATCGTTCAATAAAAATTTTTTTCTCTTTATTTTATCATGGATAGCTGTTTCGGACATTTATTATGTTATAGGAAAAGTTTTACTTTAAGAAACATTTTGTGTTTGGGCTATTTTAAGTAAGAACAGAAAATATTTCCTTGTTTATTGAAATGATTTCTTGAATTTTTTTTACAAGAATTGAATTCAAATAATCATAAATAGGATTAAAGAGGAATTTTGAATTCAAAAGTACAAGAAGAAGAGAAAAATTGTCTTGATTATCGACTTAAAGTATTCAAATGAGGTATTTAAAGGTCACGGTCATTGATGAAGAGCAAATTTTTTCCTCATCACATTTTTTGCATAGTAATAAATAGTAATTCTTCATAAATTTCCAATTAAGAACAAATATTTTTCTTATTAATTCCTATTTTTATTTCCCTTCATTGAAAATAAATTAAAAATCTTACACAACAGACAGGAAATTAATTTTCGTATTTCATTGATGCTGCATCAAATGTGATGGTAACTTTTCATCTAAGTCATGAATTTTTTTATATTTTTCAAAAAAAAAATATGTATTTAAACTTCCGCAGCATATTACATAATTACAGAATTTTTCTTTAAAAATTACACACATTTAAATGGAAACGCCTGGTCTATTTTGATGCACATTTCAAACATTTAATGATAGCATTTTCCAAGGAAACCGTGAACTGTGATTTTAATTTTCAATTTTGCTTTTCCTAAAATAAATTATATAAAATAAATTTAGTTTAACATCAAAAAATATTGAAATCATTGAGTTCATCACCGTTGTACCATAATAAAATTGTCATTCATGAGCTTGATAAATTGCTTCGTTGCATCTCATATCAACACATTAAATTTGCATTTTATGGAAAAAAAAAATAATTTTCAATGCTTTCAAATATGAGATAGGAATTTTTTTTCAAATGCATTTTAAGAACGATAAATTTAGTAAAGTATCAGAGAGCAAGTTATTGAAAAAAGTGTCTGAAAAAGTAATAAATCATATTTTAAACTAGTACTACAGCTTATTTTTTTTTTCTATTTTATAGTGGAGTGTGTAAAAAGTTTGTGGGAATTTAACACAAAAACATCGAGTAAAAAAATTTCATGAGGTAATAAAATAAATTAGGAGGAAATGCACTTCCGACACTGATTGAGTGTGAAAAAGATGTAAAAAATAGTTTTTTTTTCATTTTTCACTTCATATAATGAATAAAATATTGGCTTTGAAATTTTTTTGCGTTGCATTTTATTTTAATATTATTTTTTATTTTATAAAAAAACCTAAAAAAAATATGACGTCTTTAATTTAATCAGATATTTTTTTGTATGCGGAATCTCCAACTGTTTTCTCATTAACTTACAAAAAAAATGTATTAAATGTAAATTCAAGATAATTGATTAAAATTCAAAGCATCATCTTTCATCATGTACACGTCAAACATTGATATGGCATCACATTAAATAAGGTTTTTGTCAAAAACAGAGCTGACACGTGTTGCAAGAATTTGGCGAAATAATTTTTATGTCAATTACTCCTCAAGCGAAATTTGATTATTTGAAGAAGGCATATTTGAAATTAATTTAAGATAATTTTTCCTTTAAATTAGAATAGTGAAAGGAATTGTTTCATTTTTTTTAAAATAAAAACCGTTTCAGTTTTACGTGGGAAATTACAATCCAATCTCAAATCTATAATTGTCAACCTTAATCACGTTGGAGATGTGAGTAAGAAAAGTTAGATCTTTTACCACCCACCTTTTTTTTTACCTTTTTTTAAAAATAGGATGAAAAAAAATGAAATCTCTCGATTAGAGATTTCTTATTGTTTTAAGATTAAAGTCTCGAGAGATATTTTGCTCCATTGTATCAGAATTACTTAAGTGGCAATTTTACGTCATTTTTATTTTATCAATGATGCTTTTTTTGTTGAATGGAAAAATTTATTTAAAATAGTCCTTTTTGAACCCATTAAAAGGTGAGTAAAATAAGCATACAACCTACGATTTTGAAAAAGGTATCATGTGCAAATCCGCAGGTGATGGAACTTTTTTTGCACTGAGCGATTCAAATTCCTTAAATAAGTTTTTTTTTAATCGAACCGTTTTCGTGAAATTAAAATTGATTAAATCCAACTGGAATTTCACAAATGAGATGTACAAGTCACACCTGTATATGAAAAAATCAAAAATTTCGGTCAATAATCGTATAAAAACTTTATTAGTGACATTATTCACAGTTGGAGCAGCAGATTGTCCATACCAGCAATCTGGCAAATGCCAGCAAGGCCGCAATCGACGTCTTGTAAAAGTAAAGTTTACCGTAAATTTTAAAGAAAATCATACAGAATTCCAGGGTCGTTAATAATTTTCAATCCGCCCCTGCTGACATTATTGACAGGTGACCTTAATTGCAGAAGAAGCTTAAAAGGCATTAAAATGATATGATTTTTTTTTTATTATCAATATTTTAAGATTTTCGCATCATTGACTTTTATCATTCAAAGAATAGAGAAAAAAAAATCACTTTAATCAAATTGATTGTTCCGAGTCCTTGGAATATATCATCAAAAATATCAATTTACATTGTAATAAATGTCAGAAACCATTTTGAGGAAAAAAATATTGAAACAACAATCTCTCTTTAGATTGACATATTTAGTTCATGGCTGTTACTTAGTTTTTTTTTTCTCATTTCTTTGAAAGTGAATATCCGATATTAAGATTTTCGCATTTTACTATAACACTGACATCAGATTACGTGACCTTCCTTTTATGCTCTAATATCCTTTATAAATTTTCTCGATATTTTGTGTGTGTGTGTGTGTGTTTTAACTCTGATTACTTATGTATGAACATTGAATATGAATCACATTTAGATTTTGTTGAAGCATGAATGAGTAATGTATGATTTTTCTACACTTCACACTATGAATATGATTTTTATTAGAATATTGTTTGATATTGTCATTATTTTTCTTTTAAGGAAAGAGTCTTATATTTAGCATTATAAGAAATGTCAATTTTGTGTAGGCTTTGTTTCATTGTTTCACTGAATATTAAATCAAAAAATTGTGTATATTATGATGAAAAAATAAGAAAGAACGAAAAACTGACAATTGATTGATATTTGATTTTCATGAAATAAAAATGAGATTGTATGGAAAATTTTTGTACTATTTTTTTTTGATATTGAATTTCATTTTATGCATGAAATTTCAAAAAAGAGATAAAACTATTTATAGTCAGACATCATGAGAAATGTGGGCGAAATTCGGTCAATGTCCAAATTTATAAATTTAATTTGAAATTTCTCATTACTTTGAAGGGGTTTCAAATAACAATATTTTTAATTTAAGAGAAAAAAAACACAAAGCAAAATATTTCTAAGAAATTTAAACAGTCCATTTCCATCATAAAAGGAGTAACTTAAATATTTAATGTATTATGGTATAAAACTAAACTAATTCGATGCATGTTTATTTTATACAGAAGCAACTTTTGCCATGTATCGTTTATCCAAATTCCCTTAGGTCTTTGGAAAAGGTTCTCATAACTTCTCTTTTTTTTCTTGCTAAAAATTTAATCGTAGAAGAAATTGATACCCTAGCAACTGTCTCCATTAGATACACATTTAATTAGTATAATAAGATTTATTAGTTTCCCATTTCTCTTAAAGTTTTAAGAAAGGGATGTTGCTCACGTTTAGTCACATGACATTTGAATTATATTTCCTTGAAAGTGTCTTATCTTGAGATTAATCTTGAAAGCAACAATGAAAAGATTTGAATTTAAAAGGAAAAGCAAATGCACTTAAAATAATCACAAAAATTTCAATTTCAACTTCCCTTTTTTTTTCATCCTTTTTTTGCTGTATAACCACAGATAATAGACCAGTGTGATGCTAAGTAAAGTTTCAATTCCATTATTATTTTTCCTTGTTTATAAAAAACTTTTATTTTTCAATATACAAAAAACGTATAAAAAAAGATATCTTACCTTCAAAATACATATAAATCAATATAAGAGGATCAAACCCTTTTCTTTCCTTTCAATATCATTCACCATTAAATCACATTACATTTTAAAAGGTTCGTCTAATAGCCATAATTCGAGTCTATTATTAGTCGTATTGGATGTCTTTTCAACAGTAAATGATCAGTTTCAAGTAAGTTTTGTTTTTTTTTTTAATATTTTTTTCTTTATTTATTCATTAATTTTAATCTTTGATCGTAAATAAAAATAATTTTTCATTATTATTTTTAATTAAACATTTTACAGCCTATGTAATTCGTTTAAAATTTGTATTTCTCATACATTTTTCTTTGTATTTATTTTTTTTTTTTTTGAATAACAAAAGCGTTCTTAATCACTAAAGAATTTTGTTAAATTTTGTACTTAACCTCGAAAGATTTATTTAAAATGCTTAATCTTAGACATTGTGCAAATTAACTTTCACATTAAATGATGAATTTGAATGTTTTCTTACAAATAATTGATTTCGTTCGAAAAACCTACTGGAGACAAAAGCAAATTTATTTGGCTTACAGAAAAATTGAGTTTTATAAATGCTTGGTTACAATTTAAAGCAATTAATCACAATCTTAGTTTCGATTTATTTTAATTTAGGTTAAGGATGGGTTTTTTTTCTTAATTTGATAGTAATGATTAATCAATTACTAATCCTTTTATTTTAATTTTAATTCATTCGTTAAAATTTCACATATTTACAGTTCTTTCAACTTATTTTATGGTTTCAATGAAAAATGCATGTCATTTGTTCGATTTCTGGAGAGAGTTCAGAGAAATCTCTTTAATTTAGAGAGCAATTGAATTCAGTTTCATTGAAATGCACTTCCATTCACCATTTAAAAGGTCATTAATTTTTTAAAACTGTTAAAAAAAGTACATTTAAAATAGTGTCAAAATAATTTTCAATACGAGTATTAAATGTTTGCGGGTGGGGTAAAGTCCCGATTTCTGTAAAAGGAATAAAAATTTTATAATAAATTAACGTTAAAAACTTAAATTTTTAATTTCTTTTAATACCTGCCTTTGCAATAATCTTCGTTGACTCCCATTGGACGGTAAATGTTTTAAACTAGTCCCTAATGTGGATTCAAATCCATTATTTGATTGTGACTCAATTGTGGCACCGTAACCACGACGATAACAAAATCGTCGGATCTGTTGTTTAAATTGAGCTGTTGTCAAAGTGTAAATAATTGGATTTAAGGCAGAATTGATTGGCAGCACCAGAACAGCTAACCACGCATATATAAAAGGTGATATACTGACACCTGAGAAAGAAAATAAATAAAAGTAAAAAAAAACCTTTAATAACATGTGACTATAATTTTTTTTTTGTTTCGTTAAATGCTTATGACTGTAAATCTAGAAGAAAATTTACTACACATACGTTGAATATGTAAAAAAAATACAAATTTTCTAGAAACTCATTAGAAATATGATATTAATGATAATGATAAGTTTAGACATTAACAATAAAATATGAGTTTTTTTACACGGATGAGCAAAAATCATGTAAATTCACTTGTTGAGTAGTATGAAGAGGTATAAAATTAGCATTTCCTTACACCCACATGGATACTTGATTTTCATTTAATTTAAGTTGATTTTTTTTTCTATGGTTAATGAACTAAAAATAACAGTTTACGTAGAAAAATAAATATATGTTGAAAAGGTGCGGTGTCAAATTTCATAGAAAAGGATTCAGGAAGTAAGAAAAATGACACATTTAGCACAGTAAGTTTACAGCAGCCAGGGATGGATCGAGTTGAACTTTCAATTCAGGCATTTTGCATAATGCTAAAAAAAAATTCACTTTAACAAAACGAACAGTTGAGGTCTTTCTAACATCTGGCAGAATGCCGATTGCCCGTATTCATTTTTGACAACACCTGAAAAGCAAACAAAGGCTAGAAAACGGATAGTTCAAGGTTCAAGGCGATCTACTTTTATAAGGGAGCCTGATCTGATCATCTGATGATGGGTCAAATTAAAAATTTGATACTGAATTTTAAATTTAAAGGTCAAAAAATGTTATTTAACAACAGCACTTGAATTTCAACACCGCCTCCTCGATTTTTGGGTTACGCACGTGTCGGAAGTGAGACACCAGCATAAAGGACACAAACCCTCATGTACTAGTCTCAATCTTATTTTTAACAAAAAAATTTGGTAATGATATTTATTTTTCTATGATAAATATTTTATTTATACATCTTAATTGGGTGGACTTATTTTCAGCATAGTGATGTTTTTTTTTAGGATCAAAACACGTGCCAAAATAAATATAATTTAATAAAAAGATTAAGATTAAATTTTAAATGAGACACAATTAAAGTTATATCCTTGTTAAGCTTTATGTAAATAAAAAATGAATATTCGCTTTTTTACGTAAAAAACCCTTAAATTTTTGTATATAAGACAATTTTTAAGGCAACTCTTTCTTTGTTCGGTTGTGATTCGATTACATGCGCCATCACCTCTTTTGAATATGTCTGTATTAAAATCACATTATCATCACTAAAACATTTTTTTATATCTCTTTTTTACAAAAATAAACTGATTTCAATATAATCTTCATTTCATATATTTTTATTAAAAAAAATAAAATTGCGCTTCCATGAATGGTCGCCTTTTCTTCACATCTTCAATAAATTGACATTAATCACATTTCATTTAAAATTTCCATGTATCACATTTAATTTCAACTTTTACCATGAAAATGCAGTTAAATTTTCTGTATAAATTTCCGTTTTCCTCGTCATGACATTACATTTTCAAAAGGATTCTCATATTAAATTGACAAAATGTCTGTTGTATTGTTATTTTAGTCATTTGAAAGTCAGTTTAAATAGTATTACAATGGAAGAAGAAAAGAGAGATAATGTGTCGTGTTTTAAACGATTGAGCAATTCAAATGTTGGTAATAAAAATATAATAAAATGGTTATTTTTTATTGTACTCACATCACAATGCATGTGTATTGTTAACATATTTTTATAACATGAACCTCAAGTGTTTTATTTTTTGCTTTGTTGGTAGAAATTTTTTTTGTTAGTATTTGCAAAAAAGATTTATATATTTTTATGATCAACAAATAATGAAAATAAAAAAAGAGACTAAACGATTTGTTTAGCAGAGATTTTGAACACATATTCACAATGGGTGAATTTGTGGTTTTGACAGAAGCTGTGTAAGGATTATTTTGGTATTTTTATGTATAAATATCAAAAAATGTGTAAAGTATAAGTGAGATACTGATAATATGGTACCCTAGTGTGAGCTTAGAAAAGATTAGTGACCTTTGTGTAACTTTAATATAAAAAAAAACAGACAAGTTACAGCTTAAATTGCTCATTTTGGGAGAAAAATTTAATAAATCAATGAACTTAAATGAAAAGGTCAGGCTTTTATACGTGCTGAAGTGAAATGAAAATATCAATTTTTTAGTGAATTTAGTGCAAATGCACTATTACAGACGGTTTGTCCGCCGTCACTCTGTCACTAATCGCTATCCACAACTACGGAATGGTCCATCGGAGCGAGGTCGGGTTTTTATTTATTGGATGGAAGAACTCATAAGGATGATTTTAAACTCATTAGTTTTGAGACTGGGCTCCAGAGCCTGAAAACGGTCAAAAGCTTAAAATTCCAGATTTTCCCAAAATGGCCGATTTTTCTAAAATGGTGGATTTATCCAAAAAACTTCATAATGGCAGAATTTTAAATATACCGGTTTTTTCAAAAATTTAAAATGGTGGATTTTGAAAAATAAATTTTAATTTTATTCGGTGAAACGAGTCCCATCGAAATTCACTTTTCTAAACCGCCTAGTGGTTAGAATTTCATATTTTTTTATTTTAAGAGTGCGAACACGATTTAAGCTCATCATCTTGAACTATTTCTATGTCATAAATTTTAAACTTTCAACTTCTTATTTTTTTTTAAAATAGTGATGCATTGATTTTAAACAACATTTTTCATTTAAATTTTTTGTTCAATGTGTAAGAAGTTTAAAAAAAAATTTATTGAATTTCAATTTTTTCTTTATTCAATTCGATTTTCTACATGACTGAATACATCTTCCAGGTTATATCCCAATATTATAAAAAGTAATAATAAAAAAAAAATTAAAATGAAATTCAACTATGAAAAGCGTAGGAATCCAAAACAAAAAGTTTTGTGATCGAATTTTGCATATTTCAGTAATTTTTAAACTAATTTATTTTAAAATGCGTCACTATGAACTTGAAATGAAGTCCCAATGAGAGGATACGTGAAGTTCTTGGAGAAAAAAAACTAAAATTAAATAACGATTGATTTGTCCTAAATCAACGCAAAATAATCCTTTTAATGAAAATAATTTCTTATTCACTTCCGATTATTTCCACGAATTCCCTATTTTCCACTAATAATTTCATAGGATTTAAACAAATATGTATCTTTTTGACCATTTTTTTTTCAAACACGAGTCTGTAATAACCCCATGAATTATCTTTACTCATTTATTTGAATCATGTAATACCCAGAAAAAAAAAATTCGAAGATGACAATTTTGTGTGGTTTTTGATATCATGCTGTGATTTCATAAAAACATTATACAAATAAATCAAAAATTAATTCTAAACTGTCGAATGTATCATAATTTGCAATTAAACCAAATATCTAAAAATAAATAAATTTCTGTGAAGAAAATTGTGAAATAAAAAAAAATGTTGTGGAAATCGGCATCCTACTGTGAAGTGTTAGTGGAAAATTATTGTTTGAAACATCACGTTATTTGATAGAAGAAAAAAATTTATAAGGAGCTTATAAAAGAAATTGTCCTTTTTCTCACATTTTGACATAATAATCAAGTAGAATCATATATTCAGTAGATTTATATTGCTCCTTATGAACAATAAAATGTTCAACAATATTGCAAAAGATGAACAAAAATTGGAGGAAAGATGTGGTGAAGTAAATATTTAAGTGCATTTAAATTCCAGAGCAATTTATATGAAAACATGGATTCAAATGTTAAAGAAAGTCTAAAAATCACAGACCAGAAATTGAAAAAAGTGAAATTTTTCAGAAATGTTCCAGATACTTCTTACACTGTAAGTTGAAACGCCCCGCAGTACAAAGTGACTTGGTCCGCAGACGGAGATTTTTGATTGACGCTTTCAAAATTTTCAATGAATCCAATTTTTAACGTTATTTGGATTAAAATTTAGAATATTTTCGGCACTCTTTTAGTCTATGCAGATTAGCGGGACGTTTTCAACTTACAGTGTATGGTGTGGGTCGACCTTAAGCAAAATGGATCGATGACGTTGAAGCAGATCTGAATTCTCAAATTCCGTATTGTGAAATCTCTTAATCTCCCAAACAGACATCCTTCATTTCATTTATTTCCTTCAATTTTGACAGCAAAACAAAATAACATACATTTTTGGCATTATGAGAGCAAATCTACTGTAAAGTAAAGTAAAAAGTACTCCGATTATCATTGTTTACGGTCAAATGAATTTACTGTTTGGTTTTGTTTTCAACTTAAACCTTTTCCGGTTTTTTTATTGCTTTATTTATTGGTTAAATAGAATAAAATGCTTATATGACCTTGAAATATGTTTCCTTTTTTTATTATTGAGAAAAATTCCAATTATTTTTGAGTTTTGATTGGTTTTTTTTTAATGTCTTGCAAGTCTGGTGAATCAAATTGAATTTCATATCAATATAAATGTACTATAAAATGCAGTCATAACGAAAATTCATTTATGAAATATGCATGTTGATTTTCTATTCCATCCACACACCGGTTTTCAATTTACATGAATTGTTTTTACGCTCATGCACACAATATTGGGAACTAAATTATAAAGTTGTTTATTTATTCATAAACTTGTTCAACAAGACACAGAGAGCACACAAAAATGTCATTAGATGCAAGTGTTGCAGGCAAATTAGAAAACATGAGTTGTATTTAAACAAGAAAATTTCGGTTCTCCTTTAAAGACTTTTTTTTTAATGCAATTTATTTTTAAATTTATTTTTTGTACCTCTTAAGATAGGATTAAAATGACGTAAACATGGAAAATCTTTTAAAACACCTGATTTTCTGTGTCTGTCTTGATAAGAAAGTGATTATGTGTTTTCTCTCCTTGAAAGGGAACATCATTTAAACGTGTTAAGAGACATTACATATAATTTTTAAAGGTTCTTTGATCCAAAATAATTAAATTTTTAGGATAAAACTTTATCATATCCAAAAAAAATATCCATAATAACCTTAATTTTACGTCTTAACATCAACAAAATCTAAACACATTATATTTAGATCATGAAATTTCAATGATGACGACGGTAAACTTATGTTTTCTTAATTTTTATTTTACTTTTTTTTTTCTGAAGAGTTTGTCTATTAAAAGAACCCTTTTTTTGTTGCTAATTAACTTAATTTTTTCGATTTAAACTAAATTCTAAGAAAATTTTACGAGTTATTAAATCAAACGCATGTTTTTGTTATCTCTCTTGTCATATAATGCGCTATAAATGCTCATGTTAAATGAAAAAGAGTTTATGAAAAAATAAAGGGACTATATTTTGATTCAATTAATTATTGCCTTAATTTTATTATGATCATGATCTTATATGATGTGTCAAAAACTTTTTATTTTTGTGATACATTGTCGCTGATTCATAGACTGAAATAATTGGATTTCATGTGGTAGATTGATGTTACCATAAAAAAACGAAAAATGTTGCGTGAATGTGATCAAATATGATTTTTTTACTGAGAATTAACCAACATCGAGTGGAAATTAATGAAATTTTGAAAGATCACGCTGTAAGTTGAAAACATCCCACAGGCTTCACCGCAGTTCTACTCACTGTCACTATTTTTTGGAATTTTTTTTGAGCTTTATTATCAAAATTAATCAAATTTAAGTACGCGGTTTAAATATCACGGTTACAGGCACTCTGTAGGAGTTCATAATCTATCTAATGTGCACACGCTAAACCACTGCTATTTCACTCTCAGGCTTGGAATAGTCTTTCGGAGCTGTCTTCAGCACCTTTGAAATTCAGCACTAAGCTATATTTTTTATATTATATTTAATTTTATATTTCATATTTAAAAACTCTTGAATATTTTCATTCAAATTCGAGTTAATTTTTCCAATTAAACATATTCCAAGAAAATTAAATTCAAGTTCAAGTATTAAAACAATAAAAATTAATTTTCTTCGGTTATCTTCCATTAATTGGCTTGGAATTTTCCACATTTTTCATATATATTCTACGAATCCTTTCAACAACAAGGCTTCACAATGATTTTTCAATTAAATTGTGAACTTTTAATACGTTACACATGTCGACAAGGAGAGAAAGTAAACAAGTAAAACACAAAACTTACCACCGAGAGCTGCCAATTTAACGACTATAACAGGAAGCCAACAAATGCAATCTGTTGCAACAATTACTGCAAATCTATAACATGTGAGAAAGATAAATATAAATTGAAAGACTGAAATCAATTAAATTCAACATCATCAGACATTTTGTATCGACATAGTAAACAGAATCCATGTCAATTGATAATCAGGATTATTATTACTATGATTATTATTGTAAGGCAAAGTTGAATTGAGATGAAAATAGTGCAATCCTAGTGCTTTGAACCCTAACTAGTTCATATTAGGTTGTGTTCAAGATAAGAGGATTGTCAAGTTGATGACAGTTTATAAAAATAAAATTACATACCGCCTTGCAACAATATTTTCTCTGCCACTTAATGTACTACGCATCGCTTCACCAGTTGTTTTGATGGCTTTCAACATGCGAAGATAGGATATCACAATGAATAATAATGACAATGTATTTACTAAAATAAATATTGCCGCAGAGTATTCCCAACCCTAAATCATCGTGAAATGGAATAAGATTTAGAATCAAAATAATTAAATATAATGCGTTGTGACACTTACTCTCGCATATGGATCATGAATGTGCAGTGAAAGACAAACACCATTGTTGCCATAAAAATAATCGCCAAAATACGGGATTCCCATCAACGGTAGCAATGCTGCAGTGGAACTGATTGACCATAGTATTGTCAGTCTCGTCATCGCTCTGAATGAAATGAAAATTGAAAAATAATTTAAATAATTATCAAAACACAATCAGAGTTCAATTTACAAAAAAAAATGTTAAATGTAACATGATATTTATGTATAATCCCTTCAAGCTAATAGATTTGAGATCTTTGACCCAAAAAAAATTGTAATTTGTTTTTCAATTTTGAGACATCAAACTGTTTATGTCTTATCACATTGACTTGAACAAAAGATATAACGTGAAAAATGATATAAAATTCATTTATGCAGAAAGAATGTCATTCTATTTTTATTATTAATGATTTTTTTTTTAGATATCTTAGTAACAAAAATGTAAGATTTTTTTATGTTTATCTCAAGAGCGAGATAACAAAACATGAAAAGTGATTGAATGATGAAAAACCAATGACAGTCTTAAAGTCGCGTCATGTCATATTTTTTTTTTTGCTCAGCAATGATTGGGTTTTCTTCACTAGACTGTAATGACTTTTGTTGAAAAAATAATATCAAAAAATTAATGAACTCATGCGAAAAATTAAAAAAAAGAGACAAGAAAGGAATGCGTGTAATCATAATTTAATTTATATTTTGAATGAGTTATCAAATTTTGCATTAAAAGCCCCTTTGACACATTTAAATTTAATGATATAAATTTGATTTTTATTTTGAAATCTTGTAATAAAACCCTTTTTGACATATTATTAAAAAATTGTTCAATTGTTTGCAAAAATACAAATGATTCTCATACAATTATTGTATGAATGATTTATGTCTTGTTGATTTTTGTTCAAATCACGTATGCATACGACATATGTTAATATAAAATATTTTTCTGATTTTTAACCTTGAAACATTGAAATATCATACCACTTTGTAGAACATTTCAGATCATGTTACAAAATTTATGCAAGAATGGTTTAAGGAGACATTTGAATCTTATTTCAATGATCTGTAATATGATGAAAGTCTCTCATTTTCGTTTAAAAAAAACCAGACGTCTCCATTATTCTAAAAATATTATCATTACCTTGCTTTACTCGGTGGTCTAGGCTTCAATGGACGTATAACTGAGATCAGTCGATCCCATGTGACAAGTGTAAGCAGCAATGTTGATGATTGACAACTTAATGTGCTTAGAAATCCTGTCAAATAATGAAATAAAGAATAAAAATGATTATATCACATTAGTTATATGTAATATAATTTTTGCTTGATATTCATGTGCGCTTAAGGCAACCAAAACATGTTTATTATTCTTAACAGATGTCATTCAAGACAGCATATGTTGAAATTTTGTATTACAACAGAATATCATCAACAAAAAAAAATACACTTTTCATTTCAAGTAAACATGATTGAGTAACATGAGAAATATAATATAAGATGCTTACCACAGATACCACAAGGCAAACTATGTCGCCATTCTTCATCATGTTGCAAATACACTCCTCTATTAGTTGCATTTACGATAAAAAAAATAAATAATGTCAGTCGTTATTTATAAAATGAAATTTAATTTATTTTATGTGTATCACAAAAAAAAAACTTTCACGATTATATGCAACTATACCTAAATCTGATATCTGTCGTTGCAATGATTGCCAAATAAATTCCCATAATTAAATCACTGGCTGCCAAGTGTCTCAAATATGTGAGATGTTCTGCATGTGTGCGTGTCCCGCCAAAAAATTGACCCGATAATACAAGCAAATTGCCAAAAATTCCTATTGATGCCATTATCCAGACACTGTAAATAAAATAAAATAAGTGAAACAAGAAACTTTCTTATCATATTAATATTTTTTTGACACACAATTCAGACAAAAATAAATCAAATAATTGTGAAACGATAAAATATTGTAATAATAATAAAAATATGAATGAATGAAATTGAAGAAGAATTATGATAATAAGAGAAAACATTTACAGATTGAATATGAATGACATTCCATGAATTTTGTTGTAATAAAATGCGTCTTGTCAGAAAAAAACTTATGTTTTTTTTACTTCTTTTCATATTCATATTTCATGAAAAAAGAAGAGAAAGAAAAATTTATAAAAATTTTTTATGTGAGATTCAATCTTCGTCTCATGAGTCATGACATTGACTTTCAGAATTATTGTAAAAGGATATTGCGTTCAATTTGAGGACAAATGTATGTCTATTGATTTAGGATGCTGTTGTCATGGACGGCTTATCATTATTTTTTCTAATGATTCGAAGAAAATAAATCGATGAACAAAAAAATGTTTTTTTTAAAGTTATTGTACAAGTTCATGGTCATCAAAAAGCTTTAAATGAAAAATATGAGAATATGACACCAATTTTGATCAATCTTCAAAATTAATGATCTAAATCTAGATTGTAGTGATAAATTTTGTTCATTTATATTGCAGTTCTCAGAATTTAAGCTTAAGGCTGGAAAATGAGTCACTGAGAAAATGAACCCTAGTACAAACTCTTAGTTCAGAGATCTCATAAGCTTGAAATATGATTTGTATTTTTTTGCTCTTTCAATAACACAATTTCATGTAAACTTGACAGTGTTCAATATTAAATTTAGAGAAAAAAAAATTAAGGTAAACAAAAACACATGAAAATTATTTATGTACACGTTGATTATGCAAGAGTGTTTTTTGTGCTGGAAAAATAAACAAATTCGTTAAACAAAGAGACAAAAATAAATATTTTGACATTTAGATTATTTTTTCCATTAATTCTTTGATTTATTTCTAAATTTAACAATATTGCTGGAGACTAAAATAAATTTTTGCACTCCATTTGAACGGAATTTAATATAATATTTAAATATAACCTAAGAGATAAAATAACAGACGAATTACTTAAACTATATGTGGGTTTACCCACTTCAGCCATTTTTGGGTTTTTGTGGGCTGTCATTATTTACATCTGATGCAATGTCACTTGAATGTTACTTTAAATGAAAATCAAATTCTAATTCACCAAAAAAAAATTGTATTTCATTCACGATTATGCGTAACAATATTTTTGATTGAATATCATTTTTTCTTCATGCGTATTTCTGTGTTTTTGTCGTTTTTTGTCATATTTAATACAATACAAAACAATTCATGTATTTCATGCTATATTTATTTCTCATAGGAATAAGAAAAGAATTTTCCTTTGTGAACGTGATCAGGTAGTAATAATATGCTTTTGCTTTCATTTTCTCTTTTCTTTTCATGATTTTTTATTGATACATTTTCGTTTCTCTGAAAAAATTTTAAATTACATGTTTTTTTTTCATATTTTCAATGGAATAACAACAAAACAAATGTGTACAGTAGACAATCCTTGGAGATTTTAAGGTTGAGTAAGTAATTATTCAGAATGTCTTTCAGTTAAATGTTATATTGTGGTAATTATTTCCTCGAACGTGACAACTAAAATTAATTGTGTCATAAAAATTAATAAATCTTTCTCCAGTAAAATAAACATAATATAAAAACATGAGGCTGATGATACAAAAAAAATGTTTATTCTTTTGAAAAAGTGAAGAAATGAAGATAAAAAATTCATACAAACCTTGTACGTAAAACAATATTATCCAGCAAATGTTTTGCACTTGAAATACCATCGCCCCGAGGCTCACAGACACGAACGTGCATTGCAGCACGACACAATGAAAAATGAGTAAAGTTTCTGAAAATAAATAAATTAAAAAAATTGTTATAAAAATTGTTTTGCTTGAAATCACTCTCAATATTAAAAAAAAAATATTAAAAATACATTTTTTTAATATCTCCAATATTTGAAATGAAATTTTTTATCTGTCCCAAACACAAAAGTATACAATATTGAAAAGGTTTATAAGCTGACTCAATAGTTTTGAGGCTACTTCACATTATGAGAGTTGTAATATTATGAAATATGGGAGCCCTACTGAGAAAATTGTATGACAAAAAAATTAAATTGGATTGGAATCGCCGAGCCTTGAATTGCATTCTATTTTACAATTATTTTTAATAAAAACCAGGAAACGATGAACTGATTGATATGAACACATATAAAATGTCCTCGACGATCAATAACTTTTAAATAAAAATTGAGAGCTATGAAAATTCGAAGTTCAAATTCTTACACAATTTGTTCAAAATTTCGACAAAGGGCATAAGATGCCTAAAAAAGGTACCTATACAAATACTATAGAAAGAGAATTGGCCACTTCATCAAAGTTGAAGCTTGAATTATTCTCTACAACTTTGCTTCAGGTCACTTTTACCTAAGGAACTGTCATAGTCCAGTACCCAAGGCATTCGTCGATCATGTTATCGGTGTGGGCTCGAATTTGCTAAATTAAAAAAATAATTTCCATTCAATTTTGCTTCAATTACTTCGAGCAAAATAATAATTCTGGTCGAATAAGGATCCGACTGCTCTCACATAACAGTCAAGGTCAACCATTCTCACGACTTTCTCTAGGTTGTTCACTAAAGTTTATTTTACAGACAAAATAAATTATCACCAATAGTCGTTAAGAGACATTTAAGGTGGTATTTAATACTCTTATTATCATTGTAATTTTATATTTACTTTTAATTTACACTCTGACTTTTTTTTCATTATTTAACTTAGTTTTGCATCAAATTATCTGTCACCAACAAATTCAAACTTTTACATAATAGGATAAAAGAGATTCATTAAATTCTGTAAAAACTAGTTGAACGTGAAACTTTCCTCAATAGAGATTGTTTGATAAATGTGTTTACACTGTTGGAGTTCCGTTTTTTTACAATTAATTAAAATAAAACTATAAATAAATAGAATATTTTCTATGAATTTTCTATTTTATAGAAATTTTATTTTGTTTTGTTCATTTAATATCATAATCAATCAAAAACTTTTATTAAACTGATGTACTTAGTTTTACATTGATTTACTATTTTCTTTTACTTTTAAAAGTGCGATAAAGTTTTTTTTCATTTTATTTTATAATTTATATCGTTAAACCTTAATTTTCTATAAAATACTTGTCTATAAAAGAAAATAAATGAGGGTTAATTAATGTTTGAACTTTTTATAAAATAAAGAAATCTTACTTTAAAAACTTTTCTTTTTTATGAACAGTTAAAGTCATATTCTGTTAAAACTGTCTCAAGATATTTAATTCCATTGAAAATATCAAAAATTCACAAAAGTGGAAGACAAACAAATAATAAAAAAAGGAAAAAAAATATAGTTTTCAATACTTTTTTCTTTGCATTTACTTCTTGTTATATGCAGTTTTCTTATTTATATTCGAATGCACTTCTTACTTTTACAAATAATAACAAATATTACAGATAAAATCTTTTAAAAACTTTTCGTATTTTCTTTATTTTATATTATTTGCATTGAATGTTAAAAGAAAATAGAAAAAAAATAATATTTTTTATCAAATTTCTGTTTGAACGAATTCCATACATTTTTTTACGAGCATGCACTTCTATTTTCAAATGTGATATGTATTTAAAGTTTTTTTTTAAATTCAATGGAATTATATTTGCAGTAATAGTAAGTTGTTAAAAGATTTGCAAAAATACTGAAAAGTTTTTTTCTTCTTTACTTCATAGTCTTATTGTGTTTGTAAACTGCACTTTACAAGGGATTACAACATTCTTATCATATAATAAGAATGACACGCTCCTGAATATAGAATTACACTTATTTATATAACAAGGTAGCAAAATATAACATCTGTGTCTCTCCTTCTCTTTTAATATATTTTAATTTATTTAAGATACACATTGAAAGTAACAGTGATAATAATAATAAAAATAATACTAATAAGGAAGAAAAAGTAACGAAGAAATAGTTTTAAATGTTATAAAGTTCATAAGATGATTCAATGTTGTGTTGGTTAAACAAAAATATGTTTTTTAAGTCTGATAAGTTTAATGTCTAATGATGACATTGTAAGATTATGCAAAGAAAAAGTTGAAACTCTTCAATAATACCAGGAATTAAAATACACATGTAAAACTACTTAAATGAATGTAGTGCAAAATGTTAGAAGGATGATTTATGATAAGTCACTTGAGAATTTCGTCATATATGAAACTTTCGATTTGCTAAGACATGGATGCGATCATTAAAGTATTTAAAAGAATTTTTTGTACTGTAAACTGTAATTTAGCTGTCGTTTAACAACTTTGATTTATTACTTTTCTTCCCATAATAAATGTATTCAAAAGTGAGATACTACCGAAGGATAAAATAAGTGACATAAGGATCTTGTTTATCAATAGTTGATCTTGATGAGGGTCAAAGCTATTATAAAGTTGAATAAACTGAGATTCAAAGGACACTTAGCACGAATTGGCAAAGACAGTATTAATTTAAAAACGATCCAGACAGTCGTCGTGGAGTGGGACCTAATGACAGAAGGAAAATGACATATACGACGTTGCATCAAATTTGTACTCATCATATGAATGATCCGAAACATTTCTATTTTCCATGTTACTGTGTGAGATGAAAGCCGACTGTGTTGATAAGATTGAAACCGGCCTTAATGGCATAGGCCGTATCTGTAACTGTTTGCACTAACTGAGATCAATTGAAAGTGAAACATTCAGTTGTACGGTTGCGGTGTCGGACCTCAAGTTATAGTTATTACCGGTTTTAATCCGGGCTTGGAATCCAAGCTTGCAATGAACCTTATATTCTACCCTAGGACTCTCGAAAAATTTATAATGTGAACATGGGTGACGCAGCTGAATATTGGCAGCGCCGAACTTCTAAATGAGCAACAGAGAAACTAGCGCCTAACGAACCCATTAATGTGAGTTATCGCAGAAATTGGATTCTCTCTTATTTAAAATTTTATAATATCGAGAGACATATGTTATCCGCGATATCGGCTTAAAGCTACAGTGCGGATTTACAAAGAGATAAAATCATTGAATAAATAAAAAAAATACTTACATGTGCTGAAGATTTGTCAAATTCATAAGCACTTTTGAATCTAACGTTTGAAAGCGATTGTTGCGTAAATATCTGAAAATATTATTTTTATTTTAAAAAAATATCACAAAAAGAGTCAAATAACAAAACAATGAAAAAAAAATTAAATTTATCAATAAAAAACATTACCGTAGCAAGAATGAAAGTGAGTTATTCAAATTTAGTTCTCAGAAAAATTCCTAAGACGAGAACTCATTTGATATTCTTTAAAAATTCTTTCATGAAAATATTAAAATTAACGAAATACTTTCACAAAAGGTGTGACATTGGAGAATTCCTTAAATACTTAAACTCTCAACAATGAATTAAAGGAAAATAAAATAAACAATTCAAGTTATTTTTATCTCAAATACTCAAGTAAACAAATTTACTCACTATTAAATTACAAGAAAACAAAGAAAGATCCTTTTTTCATTATTTTGTTTTAAATTAAATCGTGATTTTTTCTTTTATTTTTTATTAAAATACTTACAGTGTTGTTAAATTAGTAATACCCTTAAATGCATTTAAATGAAAGCTTCTGATTTTATTGTCATTCAAACTCCTTTTTTTGTTGTTGTTATGAAGAAATGTATTCAATTATTATGAAAGGAAAAAAATAAAAGTAAATATAAATGTAATTTTTTTTTATATCCAAGGTCCTTGTAGTTCATCACGTTTTAAAAGTAAAATGCATTACAGCATTGATCTTGCTGTCAATTTCATGAAGGTGTATTTTTTATTTAATAATTTGAACAAGAGAAACATGTTGAAAAACCCACATTAAATGGAAAATCATTCAGAAAAAAAAATGTTTTCATAAAGTTATGAGGTTTAAATGTGACTTGACGTGTAAAAGCTTGTAAGTAAATAAAAATTTCACCTTTAAGAAATTGACATTGACCTTTATGCTTTTCATTCACTTTAAATTATCTGATGTTCTCGTTTATTTATTTAATTTTTTCTTTAACTTCAATCTGATACACAGGAGAAGAAAATTATTTTAATGTTTAAAATCTTTTGTATGTACAATAATGACACTTTTCTTTTAATTCCCCAAAGGCTTTTCTACCATATTTTGCATCGTCTTTGAAGCGAAACAGAAAAATCTCACATTTTCTCTAATTTCAGACACGAAAAATACTTTAGGGTAAATGATTAACGAACATGTGTAACATTTTCACTTTTGAATAATAAAAGAAAAAGTAAATTTCTTTACATGCCAACTTCTTAATGGAGCATTCAACTGTATCGTTTATCCATTTATTTTTAATGATAAAGGTTTTGTAAATACATTCGATGTCATTTGTATACTGTGTAACTTTAAACCATTTCTTATAATAAAAAATAAAATATAACTTAGGTGAATTATACTTACAGGCCCAATAAACTTGGTAAACGAATAAATACACTATCGTCAATGTATTCGATTTGATTATTTGATAAGAATCTATATAAATATAATATAAAATGAAAAATTTATATATAAATTTTAATATTATTTGCGTTTTAATGTAACGGTGACACCTGGTCTAGGTCAAATAAAGTCATTACATTGGTAGAGCGGGTCAAGTTTATCATCAAACATTAAAATTACCATTAAAAAAAATCAATCACTAAAAGTGTAATTATGAACATGAAAATGTAGACACTTTAAGATCCAGAGACGAGAGATTTTTGTTTTTGAATTTCGAAGCATTTTTTATGTTTTTCCTTAAAATGTTCAAAAAAACAATACGTTGATATCTTTTGATTTTGGATCCAAAACCAGTAATGCAAATTCATGATCGGCCATTTGTACTACCTCAAGGAGAGTAGCCACCACCATCATATTCCTTTACAATTATCAATTGAAGCTTCCATCTGACCTTTCATGAAACAACAATCCAAAGTGTAATTCACCAGCCGGACCCATAATATATCCATGAAACTACTTTGATTATGCATAAAAACCCTTTTTTTCTTTTCATTTTTTTCCTTAACTTTAACAGACAATTAAACTTTCAGTGTCTCTGCGAGCTGGTGCTCTTGAGTGAGGCAAATATAGACATGGTTACTTCAGCAAAGTTGTAGCTTTGCTTCAGGTCACTTTCGAGTATTGTCGGTATTTTCTTCAAATTTTGTAAAGATATGGGCTCAAAGCATACTCTTCTATAAATTTGGTGAAAAAAACAATTTTTTTTTTAAATTTTCACATAAATTTTTTATTTTTGTGCAAAATGTCCCACCCTAATTCGAAAACATGCTATAATGTAATTTTCATGACTTTTAAATAAATTGGAATCAAAAAATTATGATAGGTAAATAAACAAATGGAAAGCTATTATATGTAAATTTGCTTCTTTTTAATTAGATTTTCCTTCATGTATTCTGTCATTTGATGATGTTAAAACAAAAACAAAAAAGCTTTTTTGTATTACAAAATGTACAAAAAAAAATAAATTAAATTATAAATTTAAATGAGTTCCTGAAAAGGTATTTTAATTATTTTTATTTGCGTCATTTATTGAATTTCACTTAAATTTGAGTTACAATGTTCAAGTAATTTTCCATGAAACATTGTTTGTGTCCATTAAAGGTTATAACAAGAGAATTATGTTTCTAGGTGCCATTATTTCATTGTTTTCGTATTGAGATCAGTGTTTTATTACAATTATTCATTGGAAATTTAACAATGGTGGACTTTGTTAATCAGATATTAACAATTAATTAGGTCAAAAGTAATATTTAGTGTCCATTGTGCTCTTAAACCACTATGTCTGACATGTGAAATGGGTAAAAAATTTAATTGTTTGATGTTTTCTTAAGGAATTTTTTTTGTCTTACGTTTTCTTTTGAATTCAATTCTCTTTTGTTTACAACAAAAATTTCAGGAATTAATTTAACCACTTTTCTTACAAATAATATCGGGTTTCTTTACTATGCTTAATAAAAATAGACACACACACAAACACATAAAAAGAAAAGACTTTTATTGACTGATGATACCGTAAAAAGATAAATAAATCAATGTTATGCTACAAAACCTCTTTTTTAATATAATTAATTCCCTTAATATCAGTTTCCTAGGTCTAGACAATTAGATCAGAGAAAAAGGAAGATAAGAAGGTATGCTTTGTCAATCCAATTCTCTGTTTGCTTTATTTTCCTTTTAATGGTCATCCGTTTTTTCCCTTTTTGTATGTGTTAACTCATGTCTTCTTGACACATGAAATATTTATGAGTGACAAAATGAAAAAAAGGGATACAAACTTATTGAAACCTTTTCTTTTTATCACATTTCATTTTTGAGCTAAGTTTTAAAATGACTTCTCATAAAATATCTTCTGTATTTGATCTCAGGTGACTTTGAATTTTTTTTCGGCATAAAAAGATCAAGCAATCACCTTTTTGATGTCCAGGTTAAAACTTCATTTATATTTTTTAATAGAAAGTTAAATGAACTTCATCAACAGAAAATTTTACGATGACATTTAAAGTAGAAAAGTTTTCAATGAATATTTTTTCGAGTCCAGTAAATTTTTTGATGTAATTTTATTTGTTATAAAAAATAAAATATTACTCACAAATGCTGCAATCTAGGAAAATCTAATGCATTTTGTCCTATATAATTAATTTGATTGTGTGCTAGTGACAAAGTAATGAGGCTGTCAAGTCTAGGTAGCATGTCATTTGTCACTCTTGTTATATGATTTTCATTTAAATACCTGAAATGATACAAAGTAAAAATTTTATATTAATCAATAGTTTTTTTTTCATTTGTATGGTGAAAAATCATTGCTTTTATTTATATTTCAACTTTTAATTAAATGGGACTTTAATTACGTTCAATATGGACGATGTTCAAAAAAGGTTTTCATAATTATTTTATTGAATAGAATTAATTTTGACTAAGTCCAATTAGCGCTTAATAGGATTGATGAAAAATTAAATTATGATTTCAATGAAATTTATAGAAAAATTGTACAAGATAAATGAAAATTTATAATAAACGTTTTTCGACCAGTTCAGCAACAAATGTAAAAATTTGTTTTATATTTATATTTTTTCTTAAGAAAATTTCCGTCACATTTCCCATCTTGGTGTCCCTGTCTTGAATTTTTCTTATAATTAACTGATTGAAATTTTATTTTCAAAGCGAAATTCTTTGCATTGAATTGACCTTAAACATAAAATGACATAAAATACTTACAATTTTTGTAATTTTTTCAAGGGACTCAAAACGTGTCTGTTTAATGTTTTAATTTCATTATCACGTAAATCTCTGGAAAATTAAAATAAAATTGAAATAAATGTTAATAACATTAACAGAGTCATAATCCATCAAAGTAAAATTAAATTAAATGAAATTATGTTACTTACAATTCAATTAAATGCTCCAAGTTTTTGAAGCATGTACTGTGCATCTCATGAATTGCATTCCCTGACAATATTCTGTAAATTGAATGAAAAGTAGTAAATTTTTTACAATGGACAAGTTATTTTAAGAGATAAATTATGTAAATTTATTGTAATGTTTAAAATTAATAACATTTAAAACAATGACGCCAAACAACTAACTTTAAATGTATTGCAATATTGCTTTCTGATACTTACAAGTTTTCCAGCACTGTTCCATTCGGAAATAAGTGATTTGGTAATGTTCGAATTTTATTCTGATTTAAGTGTCTGAAATGAAAAATAAACCATGATAAAATGTTAGTTTTTTTGTTAAAAAATGACATTAAAATTGCTGGTAATGGAAAAAAAATAAGATTCTGCACAATATTCTTGAAAATAGCATCATTTTAATAAATTTTGAATGTAAACTTAAAAAAAACTGCAATTTTTTTGTAAAATTCATTTCAATGTTCTTTTTTTATAAAAAAAAATATTTTCTTTTGGTTTCTGCACCAACAGATTGTTCATGAGTTTTTTTTTATAGTAATTTTTATTTCCTATAAATTTTATAAATTCGCTATTTTAAACAGTTTTAACCCTCATCCTGCTAAAACGGTAGTTAAATTATTCGAATGAGTTTAAATTTTTCAAATTTATTGGATTAACCGCCGATTTTACAACACAAAGAGCAAATCCTTGAAGGAAGTTTCGCTCTGAACCCAATATTTATAGTATTAGCGGTAAAAGGCACAAAACTCTGAAATTCTGACATCACCTTGAAAAATCTCCATTTGAAGCAAAGGGTTAAATGATGACCACTCTCCACTACATTAATTTTGAAATTCAGTCAAAAATTTCATACAAAATTCAGATGCACATCACATCAAATTAAACCAAAAATTTAATGTCCTTTTTATTCCAAAGTGCTGACAAATTATAAGCATGAAAAACAAATTTAATTTAAATTAAGCAAGTTTTTGATAAGTTTTTAATGCACATGAACTACAACAAAATAATAAAAACTATTCAGGATCAGAAATTCTCATTCAAAGGAAACATTTTCACATTTTCACTTAGAAAAAAAAGGATAATTACTCATGCAGAAAACAGGAAGGAAAACCAAAAGTTTTATGATTACATTTCACCTCTTGCAAATATTTTTGAATTGTGGTTAAATGGACAAAAAAAATATATAAAATTGAAAAATGGATAAAAGGGGAAAAAAATATAATGTTAGATTTATGCATGAACTTGAAATTAATACGTCAAGCGAAATATTTCCTCGAATTAAATGAGTCAATTACTGACCTAACTCAAAATTAAGAAAAAAAATGGGATTAAAGGCTAAATTTGATTGTAAATTGTTGATGTTTCGGATGAATATCTTATAATAACAAGAAGTGAGTAAGAAAAAAATAATTTGAGTTTATATGAAAAGTTCTAAGAATTTGATAAAAAATTCATGCTTGGTTTAAATAATTTTTGTATTGGCACATTTTAAGAATTCGTTTCATATTTTCCAATCAAATACAAATGAAGACTTTAAATATTCTAGAATAAAATTTATTGATGTTTTTTCGTTTTCTTTGAAATTCGAATAAAACCTTAAAGTTTCATAAACAAATATTTTGATCAAACAGTATTAAAACACCAATCTGTTGATAAACTCTTGTAATTATAAAATTTTGCTTTGATGTTTGTTTTTTCTTTTTAATAAGAATAAATTAAGTTAAGGATTCGATAATCTGTATCGTAATTAGTATATTTGAAAATGAGTACGGTGAAGATCATCAAGACAAGGTTTGATTCCAACCAAAATTTGGTGAATGTGACGTACACATCTTTGTTTGAAAAGCTCAAAAAATAAGGTTCAAAGTCTTAGAAGGAGCTTTTTCCTATTCCAATTACCAGTTTTATCTCAATTCAAGTCCCAATTAAATTTTATGAAGAAAAATCGACGATTTCTATGATAAAAGGGTTTGAGCGGCCAACTATTGAAGACGAATTTCTAGGAAAAGGGAAAAAAACGGTTAATATGCGAAACGCCATTAGGTCAGAAGGCTGATGTGAAAAATATTACGCTGTTAATTTGCTTTGAATCGTTTTGGAGCTCATTTTCACCGGCTCTGATGATTACTCATGAAAATTTCCAATCAATAATCGATTCGTCCCTGAAAGTGACCTCTTCACTACATACATCTTACATGATTCATAATATTTGATTGAGGCGTTAATTAATATTCAAACAAATTTCTCGTTAAAACTTCTTACTCATAGCGATTTATGAATGATTTTTTGGTTTATAATTTAAATAAGAAAACCAAACATTTTAATGTTTGAATGAAAAAATATAGAAAAAAAGAAATAAAATTTATTCTTGAACTTACAATGTTTCTAACGTAATGTTCTTCAATTTTTCAAAGGCATGTGGGTGAATGGTTTCAATGTTGCAATGTTTTAAGACTCTGTAAGAAAATGAAAAAAAATAAAAAAATTTCAAGATTTATTGTTCATTGCCCTTTGTTTGTAATTCTTTTTTTTTCAACTGTGCAGCTGATACTGCAAAATATATTTTACTTACAGTTCCCGCACATTTGGCAACGTTTCAAAAAAGTCTTTTGACAAAACAGGATATTTGTTGCCGGTTAAATCACTTTTGTTTGTTTGTTTTGATTCAAGATGATGTTGACAATGACAATATGCACATTTGAGGAAAAATGGAGAAAGAAAGAAAAAATTAATAGAATAATAAGCTATTTGCGATGATTGAAGCAATGTGCTTTCAATCATTTGTTTTATTATTTTTCGTATCAAATACTTACAGCATTGCAATCCCATTCGGAGGAAGAAAATTAGGGATTTGCGTAAATCCTTTAAAAGTACACATTATATTGTCTGCTTTGCATACACACGTTTTATTTTCAATTGTAAAATCTAAGGCTGTTAAAGGAAATAAAAAAAAATAATTTATTTTTCAAAGTTCTTTCATATCAATTGTCTACTTACAACAATCAAGGGTGTCTATCTCGGCACCAGGCGATTTCCGAAATAAATGATCCCAAAATTCATTTCCAACGTGGTCAACTAAAATTCAAATTTTAAATCTCCCAAAATATTTAGATATCAAATTTCAACTTACCACAGTCTTTTTCATCAAAGCCATTCTCACAATCAACCACATCGTCACAATTTTTGCGTTGTGGAATGCACTCACTATTAACACCAGTTCCATTACATGAAAAACACCCAATTTCACATTTTGCACACTCTCGATCCAGATTAACACGAGCTGGTGTGTCGGGTGAATAAAGTAAATTTGCTACATTATACATAAAACTGCCGCCAGCTACAAAGGAAGAGAAAATAAATAAAGTTTAAATAGTAATATAAAATTTGTTGAATTTAAATGAAATTTCAAATGAAATGCAGCTTGATTTGATATAAGTTACATTTCGATATTATTTTGAAGGGAAATTATCTATGAAAATGCAGTAATTTTCCACTAAATGCTCGATTGTTTGAAACGTTATTTGATGCAGAAAAACGTTTAATTCCCTTTATAATCAGATTAGTGCTCTTAAACTTCAATAAGGCACGTGTGTGTGTGTGTCTGTAGAAAATGTGTAGCGTTGATTATTGTAGTAAAATTTAATATTGAACTAATTTTCTTTTGTTTGGGTTATATCTCTGTTTGCGGTGCATCATGTGGATTTCATGATTTACAATAGAGACGATTCATATTGATTTTGTTTTATTTTCTGAGAGATTTTCATAGGTTGTGGTTTTGAATTCGATTATTTGAGTGAAGTGGGATTTCAAAAGCCATTTAATAGTTGAACAATACTTTATCTGTAATTGGATTTGAACATTTTTCTCTTTCTTTAACTTTGAAATGTGAAAATAATTTATAAATTATGACTTTGAAAATATCAAGGCTGAGTTTCATCGTTGATTGGCATCCATAGTAATCGTTTTTTAATTTAATTTAAAATTATTTGCGAAATTTAGAGTTCTGAAATCTGTTTATCAACTTGTACGTGTGTGTATGGTCTGTGAGAAGTTTCGTCTCTTCAATCGAGACCAAATTCATAAAACAAAGTATTTTCTGAATCAGATGGATATTTTTTTTCAAAATTTAAGGTACTTGATTCTAAATTCGATACAGACCAAATACTTCCCACTCTAATTCTATGTCAAAACAATAAAATAAAATAATTCGATACAATTTCAATGTAATATTAGCAAAATAATTTGTAAATTCTTGTATTGTCACCAAACATTAAAGCAATTAATGGTGTTATTGTGTAAATTTTCTCCTTTGAAAATCCCATCAATTCCAAGAAAAAAAACTTAAAACAATACAAAAGTTCTTGAATAAACATTTCATACGCAAAGCTTCTCTCATTTTATTTCAAAATGTTATATAAGAAGCATTTTATTCAAGTCATCTAATGAGTTTATGTGATCTTAATTATTATTATTATTATTTAAATAAGAGACATTTTCCTGAACAATAGAAATTTTGTAATTTTAAACAATGATCATGTTCAATGATATAATTCCAAGTTGTATGACAGAATTTTAAGTACATTTCATGCATTTATTTTGAAATGCGAAAAATTATTTTCATCTTATAAGAGGAAAAATATATATTTTTAATTAAATTGTCCTTTTCGTAGTCAGAATTCGTTTTTTTTTTGGCTTTGGTATTGTCACAAAAAAAATAATATTATGACAGACGAAGAAGACGAAAATTTTAAATATCATCCAATTAGATTTTTCATTTTTGCTTACTTTTGGCTGTTTGTTTTTTGAAATTTATGATTTCTAGACAGAATTCGTAGAAATGCGCATTAATTTCTATTAATGTACGATTAATATTATTTGGTATTTTCTAAATTAAATGTTTTTATAATTCAGTGTCGAGCTAATGTAAAATAAATGAACAAAGTGATGAAATGGTATGTTGCCAAAAATCTGTTAAAATGAGTGGCGTTAGAATACTTTTGTATGTTGAAATGAAAAGTTTCAGTATTGGTTGAAATGAATTTTAAACTGAAATTTATTGTGACCACTATTCAAGGATCTATTTTACCTTAACTCTTTCGAGAGTCATGAATTCTATTATTGAATTCTGAAAACAGAAACTCACAACTGGCACTAATTTGAGGATCTCGTTTTCACATGGAATCATCTTACACTGAGGGCTATTTTCAACTTACAACATATGATGACTTTTAACGGCTCTTCGTATTTTTTTATGAAAACCCATTTCAAATCATCACATTTTGCTATTGAATTTCTTATTTTTTAACCGTTTTTTAACTTCATGTTTATGGTTTTTTGTGAAAATTTTTTCATTTATTTTTGAATAGATTCGAGAATTTAAAAAAGGAATAGAAAACTTAACTCGTTTCGGTTATTGAACGCATTCAAGAATGTTTCTCATATTAAATTATCCAAAAATGTCCTGAGGCAGTAAAGGGATATTCATCGTTTGGAAAGTGGACAATTTTCATAAAATTATTGATGACACGTGCGCGACATCATTAAATGACATTTTTTAGTTGTCCTTCAACTGAATCAATAACATTTTAATTTAAAGCAATGAAATTTTAATCCCTTTGATGTTGTCTTTCATTAACGGTCTTAAATAGATTCAATCAAGTACTTAACTCAAATTATAACTAATTAAAATTTTTTTCTTTATTCAGATTTTCTTTGATTCAATTCAGTATTAAATCGACTTATTATTTCATTGAAAAACAGTGAAATCTTATCCAAGTTAGTATTTTTTTACAAATTTTGTTTCATATTCAATTCAAATCAATACGATAATCTGCCTTGATTTTGTTAAATGTTCACAGAATCAGAAAAAAATAAATTACAATGATTTACATTTAATTTGCGTAGTGAACAGCAAAAAATTTTCCGTGATTCAATCTATCTATTAATAAAAAGAACGAAAAAAACATAAACAATCAATACCACACGTTGTTTCTGGATAATGTTTAAAGAAGATTTTTTGATGATAATTAGTGGCAAGATAAACCAGATACGTTTGTTTTCCTTCCGAGATACGAGTTTTCTTGACCTTTAATAAATATTAAATTTACGTTGTTACTTTAATTCAAAAACACCGATTAAAGAAACAAAAAAATGTAGAACGAGATCGTAAAAGATACAAACAAGCGCATTTCAAAGGACTACTTTGAAAAATTCCGCCATGTTAAAAAAAAGTCAGACATTTTGGATAAGTCGACCATTTTGAAAATTCTGGAGTTTTTGAAAAATTCTACGATGGACCTGAAGTTTTTTTGGCGAACATGCAACCATTTCGGAAAAGTACACCATAGATAGACGGACGGCGCATTTTTTTTTCAAATCGACCAAAAATGTGCAAAAAATTCGTAGGAAAAAAAAGTGAATAACTTTATTTGAAACACTTCCAATTAATTGACTTGATTAAGTTTATACACAAAGAAATTAAATTGACTTCGTTTATTGACGTTGAAATATCAATATTTGAATTGAAGGTGTTAATAGGTAAATAACAGGGGATACTTTTGCCATGAATGATTTATGAAAGTGCATTTCGAATTTTATGGGTTTAAAATTTTTAACGGACCTAATCACAAAAAAAAAATTTACAGACATAAATTTAACTTAAACTGTAGGTGAATGATCTTTAAGTTTTCTTTTTTTCTGTTAAATTTCATGAATTACCCAGTCGAATATTAATAAGAAAAAAATAAGGTTGATTCCGATAAATTCACTATAGAAACTAACTAAGTTACAATTCTCGTTAAATTAACGTTGAAATTCATTCCACTTCTAATGAATTCAAGATTTTCATGTTTTTTTTTTATTTTTACATAAGATGCTAATTAAGAGTACAATCATCTAATGAAAATTATTTTTATTTTTATGTTAAATATTAAAAAAAACTTTCCATTGAAGTACAAAAAAAAATCCGGATATAAAATTAATTGATTTAGTAATCAAATGATGCTGGCCCTCTTTTTTCCTGCTCTTTCTATGGTGATTTTCCTTTAACACCAATTTTTTTTTAAATTTTCTTCAATGTTATTACAAGAAAATGAAGGAAAAAAATTTAATATACTAAAAATAGCTTACCAAAACCTTGTACACCAGCAGCTAGCTTACACATTGGCAACTGTATGACGAGCAACGAAGTAACAAACAACAATGATTCGAATGATAAAAGCACTTTTCTCATAGTTTTCTTTTTCCTTGTTCATAATAGCAATAATAACACATAATTTTCACTTTTTAAATTATATTTTTTTCACAAAGTTTTTTTTCTATTTTTTTTTTATTGTGAGTGTTGTTTGAATTTTTTTTTTCTAACACTTAAAAATAATCGTTTTTTGGTTTTTGTTTATGATTTTTAATTTTTTTTAAGTGTTATTTTCAGAATAGCAACTTATTATATTTAAATGTTACATTTTGTTGTTTTTTTTTGGTTTTCTAGAATGAAAAAGAAACTTTCATCACATAATTTCATTGAAGGCGCTAGAATTTTGTTTACGATATTTTAATTAGATAGCACGTGTGTTTTACAAAGAAAATCTTAATTAGAAAAAGTTTTCAACTTATTATTTTTATGATGTTATGATGAAATGTTACTTTTGAAGGTAAATTTATTATAATTTTTGTTTTTTATTATTCGTTCTTATCTTGGAGAAATTTTATGATAAATATTTAAGTGTTTTGTTTTTTTGAAATGATAAATTATCAAAAAAATATGTTTTTATGAGTTTTTGTTCAAAATGTAAAAATATAGATTTATGATGGGTTTCATTTATCATGAATTTCATAATCACTTATAGTTTGAAAGAAAAATTTAACAGGAATGTTTTTCCAAATAAGTATAAATCTTATGGAAATCCAAACAGAATTTTTGTATAAATATCAAATTTGATAAGTCAAAATTTTTATATGAAATTATTTTATTTGATCACTTTAGTCCTTTTGAGGCTTGCCACCAATTTGTACGCGTGTATGGATGGTCTGTAGAGCTTACTGTGTCTGTTTCTCCTTTATCCAATTTAATTCGAGATCAAATTCAAGAAAAAAAGCTTTTTCTGAAACAGCCGAATATTTTTTTTAATTTTTTTTTAATTCTGCGTTATTTCTCATAAAACTTTAAAATTTTGGATGCACACAACACATAAACTGTTCATTCGCTATTGAACTCTATTCAGACATTTTTTTAAGGACCTAAATTTCATCTTCAATTATACTTTAAATTTACCGAAAAATCAATCAAACATACTAAAATCAGCAATTAATTAACTGACATGACTTGATGAACTGTAAATTAATAACAAAAAAATATAAAAATATTGTGAATACGAGCAGTCATGTGAAATAAAAAGGTTAAACATTCACAAAAAAAGTAAAATTGAGATTTTTCTATTGTATGCGAAGACCAAAATTTTCCATGATGAAATTTAATCATCTCATCATATTCAGCATTATAATTTTACATTTCATAAAATATCGCATGAAAAGTTGAGTCGAACAACCATTACAATAGTACATAAAATAAAAATGCTTTGAATGAGCCAAAGCAAATTCAGGGTTTTTGTGTCCAAACAATGTAAGTTGAAAACGTCCCGCAAACTCCACACATGATTGAACCAAATTTTTGATTTATCTTCAAAGACGTCAAGAAATGCGTTAAAATTGACATATAGCAATTTTTCACAGTAAAACCTTTAATTTTTGTGTAGACAAACAAAATTGTAAAAATGCAAGTTGCAAAATGTGAATAAATGCATCTTGTTTAAACTTTACATTGCACATTAAAATAGTGATAATAACATTACTCAACACCAATAAAAACTGTAATGTGAACCTGATAAATTACATTTGGCTTCCGATGTCGTCGTTGTATATTAATTTACATTTTATAAGCACATTGGCCTATATTTATCTTTCAATATTAAAAACACGAGTAGGCACGAGCTTTTAAATCTACATTGTAAATCATCACAATAAATAAAATAATAATAATAATGCAATTTAAATGACTTTTCATTCCTGCATTTAATATTACATTTGACCAAGCACATTTCTGAAAGACGTATAAAATTGAAAAGAGAGTTTTTCCGTTTAAAATTTTCTGGTAATTTTGATAAAATAATAATAATTTATCAATTGAATAGCTTTGATTTTTTTTTTGACCAATATTCATCATTATCATGCACGTTCAACAAATCATTTTTTAATTCTAATTTATTTAATGTGTTTCCATTCTTTTGTGCCAAGTAATAAAAAGGCTTAATTTTATTACTTTGTCATTGTTGAAAGTGCGTGACATTCAATGTATGCATTGCTGGTGGTGATAATAGCCCACAAAAGACAAATAAGATTCAATCATTATTACACATTTTTTTTGTTCCATTGTCGGCTTAATCCAATCAAAACTCAATAACAATAAATTAGAGGAGAAGCGTGATTTAGGTTCTAACCGTAATTTTATATTATGGCGCATCACAGACAATTTAATGTAATTAATTTTAATTTAGGAAAATAATTCCAAAACAGGCTAAGTTTGGTTACAGGCATTGTATCACATTCAAAAAAAAAATGTCGTCTTATTTCGTTTATGTGACCTAATTTGAGGATAAAATTTTTAAAAATTATTTTTTCGGTGTAAAAAATAGCATTAAAATCCTTTTCAAATTCATGGTATATTAAATCAAAACTAATTTGTGAAAGAGCTCAATGCGCAATTCAATCAATACTGCTTCTGATGACAGATATTTGGTTTATTATTGGTTCTTAATTTGATTTTGTAGAAAAAGGATTTTAATTATAGATTTTTTTTCTCAGAAAATAACATAAATATGGAGAGATGAGTGTTGTTTTCCAATGAAACAGAATTAAATTGTAATGACACAACACAAAATTAGAAAAAACATATTTTAGGAACCAACTAGGACATTTTTGTAAACATGTTCAAAGTTGCGGATCCACTTGATATATGAGAGGCTTTAAGTTGGGGCCACGAGTCCCATAGAATGATTTTTAGTTTGAGACTTACCATTAATTTTTTTATTATTAGCGAATTATCTTCAAATTGCGATGTTTTTATATTAAATTGAACTCAGGGGCGTATCTATCAAAGGTTTCTGAGGTAGCTTGGCTATCCCTGAAATTTTAGCAATGTATAGATTTTTCTTTTCAAAGTTGAAAGAATGTTTTTATGGCATTTCGTAAGAAAAAAATGCACGTTTACAGACGGTTTGTCCGCCGTCACTCTGTCATTGATCGCTATCCATTAACTCGGAATGGTCCATCGGAGCGAGGTTGGGTTTTTCTGTAAGACAGAGGAACTTGAGAGGATTATTTATAGCTTATTAGTTTTGAAAATGGACTTCAGATCTTGAAAACCATTAAAAAATGGTTAAAAATTTTAAAAAATTGATGATTTCTTTTGTTGGAGCTTTTTTGAAATAAATTTTACCTCAATAGCTTCAAAATAAAGCTCAAAAATTGGGCTCTGAAATTGAGCTCAGGGACTAGGCTCAGAGATTAAGCTCCAGAGCCAGAAAATGGTCAAAAGCCCGAAATATCTGTTTTTAAAAATTTTTTAATGGCGGGTTTTTTCTAAAATTTTCAGAGCTTTTCGAAATGGTGAAATTTAAAAAACTTAATTTTATTAGAATGATAATTTGAATTAAATTTATGCTCAAGCAATAAAAACATGATTGAATAAATTTATAACGTCAAAATATTTTTCCAATTATTTGTTAGTATTTTTATCTCTTTATAATTTGATGTAAATTTGTATTTTGCCATTTATCTGTTTTTTTTTTTAGTTTTCCGGTCACTATGCAAATAATCAATTTCTGGATAGTGTTACAAAATGTTCTGAGATAAATAATTTAAAATAAAATTAATTTATATAAATATTTAAAATACAATTAATTAGAATAAGAAAAAATTTATGTTGCTTTGAATATTAAAAATCATTGAAAGCAAACTTATTTCATGTGGTTTAAAATGTGGAACGTGATGAAATTGAATTATAATGTATTTAGCTTTTTTTCTTTTACTTTGATGAAAAGAGGTAAAAAAGTAAGAAAGTAAATCAATTAAGGAAACAACAAAACAGGAAGAAGAAATTATTTACATTAACTTTTGTGTTATGTTACCTTTTTTGTTTGATTTATCTTGAAAGCACTTGGAATTTTTTCATTTTCCTTTCTTTTAACTATACTAAAAAAGGATGTTTATTTGTAATTTAAATAAATGAAATAACAGAAAACGGTTTCATGGTTTGAATGAGTACTTTTCCATCATTTTATCAAATTTGTCTTCTCTCAAAAATTTTACTGCATTTGCAGAATTTTCAAGTTTCTCGCATTTTTCAAAAAAAAATTCGATTTTTTTAAATAAATATTTAAAAATTTTAATTAATCTTTATTAAAGCTCATTTTCATTTTAAATGAAATTCACTAAAATCCATCAAAAGCGAACATTTTTCATCAATTAAACTCCAGACAAAATTCTTCGATAAAAGGTAAGAAAACGAATAATTAAGTTAAAGAAAAAGAAATTAAATGAAAGAAAAAGGCCACAGAAATTCAAAGTAAACGAAAATTATTAATTCTTAATTAACCTTAACCTTATACTTTTTTATGCAAATAATTTATACATTGAAATTTATTGTAATAGCATTGACCTTATCTAATTGAGGACATTCCTAGAAATGCAAAAAAAAATAGAAAATAGTCAAAATAAAGAAAAAAATATTTTTCATTAAAGAAAATGAACAAAGATAAAGTAAATACTATTAAAATGAACATTTTTGAAGGGTTGGATGATTGTTTTTTGTTTTTGTAAATATTTTATTATTTATTTTATATACCCTGAGGTGTTGAGAAAGCTATAAAAGTAAAAAATTGATCGTAAGTTTTCAAGTAATCTTTTATTTTTATTTGTTTTGTGGCTGAAAGTTTTAATGATTTTTTTTTCATAGACTTGAAATTGAAGTTTTTTTGAGTATTTTTTTACTAAGAAAGAATACAAATCTTAAAATTGGCAAATTTGAGTAAAAACCAGACAAAAATAAAACTCAAACTGTCATAATTTTCACTCTCTCACGTGTTTTATCTCTTCTTATTATTTGAAATGCACTTAAATACAGAACCTTATACAATTTTCCAAGTAATTTTTTTGTCAGACCCCTTTGAAAAAGAGCAAAAAATGAGAAAAAAATTGTATGAAAAGTTTTTATTTGTATTGCATTGTTTTTTCTTCACCCAATTTAATTTATAACTCATTCCATGGACAGCAGTATTTTTTTTGGTTAATATTTTATTACTTTGTAAAAGTTTGAAACTTTTCTTATCTCACTTGTTCATACAATTTTTTTTCACTCTTACCACCTTTCATTTCCAAACAGTTGTGAATTGTCAGAAAAGAATTTACAAATTGATCTCATTCCCAATACAAAATTTATTTCCAATTCAAGGACAAATTATTAGGTCAATTTCACTTCTCTTAAATACCTTGGCGTTAAATGAGGTAATCTTGTGTAAACAAATTAAACTTGAGAGAAAAGTACAATGCCAAAAAATTAATGAAGCATATCTTTGCCATAATCATGTTCAATAAATAAATAAACAAATAATAGCTTACAAGCCGCACGTGTTTCGGCATCATGTTGCCTTATATCATTTATTAATGTTATTTAATTATGAGCATATGAATTATTTATTTATTTTAATCGAAAAAACTTCTCTCGTATTTTCCTTTGTTTGCGGTTTTCACAAATTTCATTTTCATTTCATTTCATTTAAAAGTAAAGATCTTTTCATTAGTTACTTTGCGATTTATATTTAATTAATATGTCAATAAAATTAAGTGTACATTTTATAGAGACTCTCGTAGATAAACAAGACTCAATTGGTATTTAGTGTCTTTAATTTAGAAATAAATTAATAGAAGACTACGTGACTGGATTATTATTATTAAGAGAGTAAATGAGTCATTTTGATTGAGTTATAAAAATGACTATTAATTATATTGATTGTCAAAAGTTTTTCACTTTTTATGATGAGGAATCATGAGACATATTTTATGGACTGTTATAACACAGCTTAACAAAAAAAAATCGATGTCATACTATTGAGAAATCCCGAAACACCCCAAAAAGATTTTTCAATCCTGATTATTTTCCACTTTGAAATTTTAAAATTCACTGATTCGTGTTTGTTTTATGAAATAATGAAATTTGTATGGAAAAGAGCCATTTTCCCTTTTAAGTTGAAATTATTAAATATCAAACTTTAAACTTTTCTGAAGATAATTTTGTTCCAAAGTGTCAAAATTTTTATTTCGTTGGAAAGAAGGCAAAAAGAGCTATCAGAAAAAATAAATTTTGATATACTTTGTCCAATTATATTGGGCTTTTTCAGGCTAAAAATTGAAAAAAAAATGAAAAAAACTTCATTTTTTTATATTTTTAAAACAAAATTTAATATAAATTGAATATTATGCGGGCTTATTCTGATAAAATTTATATTTTCTGTTTATTATTTCTGTCTTTTTGCCTTCTTTCTAAAAATATAAATTACTTGACACTTTGGAACAAAATTAACCTCAGAAAAGTTTGATATTTAATAATTTCAACTTAAAGGGAAAATTACTCTTTTCCATACAAATTTCATTATTTCATAAAACAAACACGAATCAGTGAATTTTAAAATTTCAAAGTGGAAAATAATCGGGATTGAAAAATCTTTTTGACGTGCTTCGGGATTTCTCAATAGTATGACATCGACTTTTTTTGTTAAGCTGTATAATTGTTTAATATAAATGTTAATGTAATTTTTTTTCTTTTATTTCAATTTAAATTGGATTAAAGGTTAATGACCTGTGATTTAATAAGAATTTAAATTTAATTTGATTTAAGAAATGTTGTTCTTATTGAAGCTAAAATGTACGAAAATCATTTTGAATGCCCATTTTATAATTTTTAAGATGTGAATTCAAACCGCTGAATTGAAATTATGTTATTTTTGATGCAAAGCGAACAGTGAAGAGGAAAAAAAAGGATACATGAAGGGTAGAAAAGATCAATCAGGGGTCAAAAAGAATATAAAAGTGCAAAAAAAGGCAATGAAGAGTAGGCTGTATTTAAAAAAGTCATTTGAAAAGTCATTTAATTACATGGAGACGGCTGGTTACTTTGAAAAATTTTTATTTTCTAATAAATGAAATTTAAAAGTTTTCATCTCCGTTTCAATATTTTCGTTATGAAAACGTTTATCAAACTCGAAATTTTAGAGAACTGGCATCAATTTTAATTCAGAAAGTATAGAACAGTCGATCATAATAAGTCCTACATAAAGTCAGAGAGACATTTTTTTAGGTCGTCACATGGATCAAATTTTTCATTTTCATTAAACATCAAAAATTTTAAAAGTCAAAAATGAATAAATCTCTTTAACAAAGTAATAAAAGAATCATAAATGTTAAAAGTAATGAGTTGAGTTTGCTAATTTATAATATTTTTTTGAACATTACAACTTTTACAACATTTAACGGATGAAATATATTGAGCAATAAAAATCAGTAAGGGATTATGGTTCATTGAGTAATTTATGATGTAACGATTTATGAATTATTAAAGTTTCATGTTTTGTTTTCTAACGTGACAAAAATTTGGCGCCACTTTTAAGTGTTATAACAAAAAAGTACGAATCAAATATCCGGCAATTGATTCGAATATAATCACTTTTAAGCTCACTTTAATAGAATAAAAGTTGTTTTTCTTCTTCAAATTCATTGAAAAAACAAAATTGATACACATTTTCCACGTATTCTATGCAAATAAGCAAGTAACATTCATACTTAAAGGAATTTTCTTCATAGCAGTTTGTTTATCAATTTAACACAATTTAACCACATAACTGACACAATGAGGTGAGCGACCCTTATCCAGTACAGAGACAAATTGATTTTCACACAATATACTGTTATTATTATCAATTTTTTTGTCTTCATCTCACTTTTTTTTCTTTTGTTTGTTTATGTAGACATTAAATTCTATGAAATTCTTTGGAATTTAATTTGTACCACTTTTATGCAAATGACAATCTTTCTTGTCTGATATTTAATTTCATTTTGCAAGGAGAACTACTATAAGAGTATTAATATATTATAATAATAATATAAAAAAGGATGTATAAGTGTCAAATTTGTTTTTTTTGTCACATATTGAAATGAGAAGTTTTCAAAGAAAATTATATGGAATTGTAGGAAAAAAAAAGTTTTGTATGAAGTTTCGAAGAAAATAGTAAATGATGTATGAAATTAAAGAACAATCTGTCTTTGTTAATATTGGAAATATTTCAAAAACAGAAAAAAAGAGTTTATTTGATACAAAAAAAGGAATGATACAAAGAATTTTTTTAAAAAATTTTGCGTTAGAGAAAACCTTGAAAGAGGACGAAATAATAAATTGAATAAAGATACACGATTGTCAAAGTGATAAATTTGGATTAGTGAGGACATAAATGAAAAATTTCTTTTGAACGCCAGCTAATCCTCAAAAATGGAAAACGTGATGGGTATTCAAAGGAACAAAAAATAATACATTTGAAAATTAAGAAGTACCGTAAATGAATTTCAATTCCTTTTTTCCTTTAAATATTCCGAGAATGTTAATAACGTATGTTTCACTTTTTTAACACAGATTTTCATATCGTTCAACTTTATCGTTAACACATAATCAGATGTTATTTTTATAAACATGACGTGAGACAACTGAAAGATCTGGATCATGTTCTTAACTTATTGTTTTTGTGAATGCACAATTAGAATTTATTACAAATTAAATTGTGATTTTGCACATCTTCATTTATTTTTATTCAAAGATTTCAATGGGAAATGAAAATGAGAAAGAAAGTATTTGAAGATAATTTTCTTGGAATTACTTTGAACCATATCTTTTCTTTAAAAGTCCCTGGTATTTTTGAAGCATTGAATTTCAGTGTCATACCGAAAAATTGTTCAAATTTCGAACTCAAATCTTTAAAAATGTCAAAATTTTCATTAAAATTTATTTGGACGGCATATCACATCGCGTTACTTAGACAAAATTAACGGAAAAAACTTCAAAAACTTGGATTCAAAAACTCAAAAGTAAGCTATTAGAAAAATGAAACCAAAAAAATTTTTGTTCATCAAAATTTCACTAACTTCAATCATTTTAAATGAAATTTAATTACTATTACCATAAAATTACATACTCGTAAACAAACTCAACTCACTCTTTTTTTTCACAGTTTTACATAATCAAATAGTAACAACAACGGTGATGATTCTTTTTTATTTCATTTGAAAACAAATTCTCTTGACACACAATTTTTCATGTGATTACACTTAAATAACATTGTTACATATCCATATGAGACTAAAACAAAAAAAAAATGTATTTTTCCATTTATTACAAACAGTAATTAATCTACGTCGATGTGTGATTCCAAGTACTTACATAATAAAATGAAATAGTAACTAGTAGTAACACCCTTCCACTGAATCAACATTACGTTAAATTTAATTTTATCATATATGCATTTCAATGATTTCGTATCCATTAATTTTATTTTAATTTTACATAATTATTTATATTTTGACGAGTATTAAAGTTATTTGAAGATTTTGTTTGAATTGGAATCCACATAAATTTTGATATTATTAAATTTATTTTTGAAGTTATCCGAGTTGAAACACGAGTTTGCTGTTTAATTACAAGTAATTTAACTTGAATGATTTTGCTTTGTTTACGTAACAAAAGGAAACTAGTTATGTAAGCTATCATTACTTCAAATGCAGTAATTTGTTACAATGGAATAACGTTTGATTGATGCAATTTTATTTGAGAAAATTACGTTTTCAAGTCTAGCCTTTATTATATTTTAATTGTGTTTGTAATAATGGTAAAAGTGGTTTAAATGGAAAAAGTTAATTGTTTCTGTGAATATTCAATGAAATGAAATGGAATGAAATAAACGTTTTATGTTTTCTCTTGGAAATGAATACACTGCAGACAGATGATGGATTTAAATGACTAGAACAGAAGATTTTAAGCTCAATGATTTGATTTTAAGGAAACTTCTCATGTCATCTCATGTTCAAAAGAGATATCTCAACCCTAAAATATCAAAGGCGAAGCGAGAATTCAACTGTCAGCCTTTAGATTGATAACCCAAGATTTTCGTACAGAAATTTGATTTAGAGGCAATTTCGGTTTCGAGACTGAAATTCTGATTTGATAAAAATATTTGAAAAAACAAATGAAAAAATTAAGCCAAGAAATTGAACTGAGTCGATTCGATTAATAAAGTCAGAAAATCCAGTTTCATTCATAATTTCATACTTAAAAATCTAATTTCATATCCCAAATTAACAAAGATCATTCCATAATTTTAATTCAATTTTTTTCAAATTAACAAAAAAAAATTCCATTAAATTAATTGTCAAACATAATTTTTTTTAGTATCATCTTATGTCTGGACTTTTATTTTTTTATTGCACTTCGTAAGAAAATATGCACTATTACAGACGGTTTGTCCGCCGTCACTCTGTAAGTCTGACACTGATTTTTATCCATAACTCCGGGATTCTCCATCGGAGCGAGTCAGGAGCCAGGTTTTGTTTATAATATAGAAGAGGTTGTAAAGATTTGTCAAAATGTTTGTCTGAGATTGGGCTCCAGAACCCCCGGAGCCTAAAAATCCGTTAAAAATGGATAAAAATAAAAAAAAATTGAATATTTCTGAAAAAATGAACTTCAGCTCATTAGCTTTGAGTTTAGCCTCATTGAGTGGGCTCAGGGTTTAGGCCGGCTTCAGGTGCTTAACTTTTAGCTATGCGCTACGTGTACACTACACAAGTTAGCGATAGTTAATTTTTATTTTGTGTGAGGGTATACGTAGCGCATAGCTAAAAGTTAACAGCCTGAAGCCAGAGTTAGGGTCCAGAGCCTCCATAGCTTCGTTCGAAAGCGCAAAAAGTCCCAAATGGCGAATTTTTTTCAAAATGGTGTTTTTTTTTTTAAATTTCAAAATGGTAAAATTTTTAAAAATAAATTTTAATTTTATCAAGTGAAACTAGTCCCATCAAAATGCACTTTTCTAAACCGCCCAGTGGTTAGAATTTCCCATTTTTTTTTATTTTAACGTTAAAAAGACCATCAACCATTCAACATTAAATTCAAGAAAATGCAGAAGCAAAACGTAAAAAAAAATTATGATAAATTAAGAAACGCAAACACGAAATTTAAATAATAAGAAGAGAACCAAAAATAGAAGAAATTAATTGACAAAGAACAGCGAAAAAAAAAGTTACGTCTATAGTTCATAAATCATATTTCTAAGTTGAAATTGTGTAAATGGAAATTATTACAAACTTTTTCTTTTACATTGCTAATTTTTTTTCTTTTTGTGTAGTAGAACATGTGATATTTTAATAAAATATTTCCCAGAAATTTATGATTAGAAGAAGAGAAATTAATGATGAGATTTAAAACTTTTATTTTATTTTTGAATGAAACACAAAAAAAACGTGTGTAATTAAAAATTAATGTTTGATTTTTTATTCACAAAAAATAAATGAATAATTTAAAGATTGGCTTAATAAATTAGTGGAAAATTTTGGATTTTTTTTACGTTGTTTTGATATTTTTAGTATACTGTTAAATTTTGTTGATTTCTTGATAAAATTTAAATGTATGATTTTTTTTGCTTTTTTAAGTTAAAAATATATTTTTAAAGTTAGATTTTTATTTTTAAATTATTTTCATATTTTTTCATTGAAATTCAAATATTTTTAAAAATAATAAGAAAAATTTCATTTTTTATAATTAATTTTTTTTTGTTTAAAGTTTCACCTTGACTTTTCAATCAGTGCATAGCTAATTTTTATTTTTCGCGTAAATAAATAATTATGATAAAAATAATTTATTGATGCTTCAATTTCAATTTTTGTTTATTTTAAAAATATTTTTTTATTTAAACATTTTAATTGAGATTTTCCGTTGATATTTGAATTTTCTTAATCATGTGTGTGTATTTTATATCAATTTATAATTTTTTTTTAAATAATTTATTTACTTATTAATTTTAAGCGGTAATGATTTTTTTTAACCTTTAATTTCAATTTAAATGTTGATTTAATTTTTTTATTATTATTTTTTTTAAAATAATTTCACTGATTCAATCTTAAAATTTTCACGTCCGATTCAGTTGAATAATTGAAAAGAACTGACAACACACTGTTGCAATCAGCCAAATCATGGTGTGGTTTTTTTTGTGTGTTTGCCTTAGAACCCATAATAATTTTAATGTGTGTATCTACATATAAAATGTTTATTTCGTGCAATTTTATGTTATGTACATTTTAAATGGGATAAACATGATGCGCGCTGGTGAATGAAGTTTCTCAGTAACTCATTTTCCGTTTCAAATTAAATGTGAGAGATAAAAGTTGATTGTGAGAGAAACATTTTACAACTGTTTTCATTTATTGTAGATACATTTTTGTAAACAAAACCATGTGTTTTACGACCTTGACACTGGTTTGATTCATAAGTTTGTGATACTCTCTTATATTGAATAGCATTATAAAAGGATTTGAAGAGAATTTTTGAAATGAGTTACACTTGGCACAAAATCAGCTTTACGTTACTTTCATTCAAGTTATTTAACGTTTATATGTTAATCTGCTTTACTTCATTAATTATTTATAAATCAGGTAATTTGTCATGAATTAATTTAAAAAGAAATTGTTTGAATCATTTTAAAAATAAACCAGTCGTCTCCACTTTTATATGAAAAAATTTACATTTAAACGGAAAATGAATAAAATGAACTAATTTTTGCATTTATTTTTATTATTGAGAATTCAATTAAAAATAAAAAGATATTGTTATTGAATTTTAAAGTGTGAACAACATGATCCGGTTAGACATGAAATTGAATTTTGTTTAATTTTACGGTAAATTTTAATGTTTACTAACTGTTAAAAGTAACATAAAGCAAAGAATTCCGATGATGATTGAATTGTGATACAATAAACATCTCAAATAGGTGCGAAAATCATAGAAATGATGTCATTAAAAGTGAATATTTTAGAATAAAAAAATATAAAAAGGTGAATATCTCATTTAAAACCGGACGCAGAATAATGTTTAGTATGAAATATGTGACAGTACGACATGGCAATTAAAATATTATTGAATAATAATTGTTTGAATTTATGTCAATACAAGAAATATAAAATTTGAGTTTATTGAAGTGTTGACTTGCTCGGATCAGAATATAAATAGTATTTTGCTTTTTTTTTAGTTTTTCTTCTCATGTAGATCAGATTCTAGGGAAGTCTCAGCAGAGAACTAGAAGTTCTACAGTAAGTGTTCTCACGTAAGTGAATGTTACATGGAGACTAGCACAAAATTCAAGGCCATTCACACAGTATGAGAGGGCTCCTGTGTCCCACGTTAAGTTTGAATATCGATCAGTGGTGAATTGGCCGCAGTCGATCGTCTTGTAAAAGTTAAATTTGGCGTAAATTTTAAAGATAATCGTACAGAATACCAGGGCCGTTAATAATTTTCAATCCGCCCCCGATGGGGATTGTGTTGCTACAAGTTTTATTTGTACCCGTTCTTTTCCTGATTTTTGGTTTGTAAGGTTTGGTTCCTTACATCCATAGACTGAGACAAAATTCTTTACTTTTTAAATTTTAAATTACTCGCAATTTCATCAATTTAACGCAATTTTCAAACTCCTTCTAAATAATGATTAAAATTTACTAAAAAAAAGTGCGACATCTTTTAACTCACAAAAGTTCATAAACTTCTTCACCTGGAGACCAAAAGTATTTAAACAAAAAAACACAACATTTTCCAAGAAAATCTTAACTCGATATTATTTCACAAGAAAATATTACGATTCTTATTAGATACAAAAAAAAATTATCTGCACTCCAACAAATGTAATTTAAAATTTATGAGAAATGAAATTGAATATAAAATAACACGATTTTTTGCTTGTTCCAAATAATTTTTCGCGAAATTGAATGAAATTTTCTCACATAATACGAAATAAAACTTAAAAACATATTCATCATTCATTCACGCTGATTTCATGGAATATGTCATTTGATTCCACATAGATTTTTATTGCTTTTACAGTTTATTTGAAAAAATGAAAATAATTATATTGCGGGAATGTGAAAAAATGAAAGAATTAAATAAAAAAGAAAAAAACTCAACAATAAAACAGACTTTTTTTTCGCACTTAGAAGCACTTCTCGTAATAAACAGACAACGCGAGTGATGACTCTTTTTCTTCATATTCGCACACTGTTAAAATTTACATTTACTTGGATTCGGTTGTTTTTTTTTTATTTGCATTGTATGTAAAAAATACATAAAACAGAACAAAACACGAAGTTTTAACTGACAATAATAAAAATATTAAAAAAAAATGTATGAGATACTGAATATTGTAAGTCTTGAATTGTATGTAAGATTATTTCCATCCAACGCATTTTTTTTTAACGTTATGTAAATGTTGAGTTTTCATATGATTTTATGATTTGAAGAGGGATGTGTGAATCAAAACACATTAGAGTAGGATGAAGATCATTAAATGTGAGCTAATTGGGCAATTAAAGTGAAAAACATACAAATTTCCGTATCTTATTTGAAATCAGAACAATCATCTTACGGTATTTGATGATTGAATTTCCTTTTTTTTGTTATTGAAAAATAATATGGTTTCATTTTCAATAAATGAAAAAAAAATCATTGCAAAATTTTTCACACTTTTTGAATTGAACACAATGAAGAAGAGAATTTTTTTATGTATTCATTCATCTTTTATTGAATGACGATATTTTACAGATTCATTTTATAGAACAATAGGAAGTTGGAAAATTTTATTGCTGAACAACACAATACATGCATTGAAATCAGAGAAGGTGTAAAATTTTCATCTTCATATTCCTTTTTAAAGTATCTGTATTTTATGATCGAAATTGAGTAAAATATTACGATAATTTCAGTAAGTAGTTAATCATTAGCATAAAAAACATCTTAAACTTATGATGTTAAAAGTGATTTTAGCCACATGTTTGTATGAAAAAAAAGTTTATAATATCATAAAATTTTATTGATGTAATTAAGGTGAATTACATACATTACACTCTGCGAAAAATTTAGAACGTGATTGTGAACGATACACACGAGCGCATTTCTATAGAAAGAATTTTCCATTTTTTAAAAAAATTATCGATTTTGAACCCACAGTAATTGGAAAATCACCCATTTTTGAAAATTTCTGCATTTTGGAAAATTTTAATACTGACAATTGGACAGACAGACAATATAAGCGGCCAAAATACTATCATTTTTTTCAAATCGACAAGAAATGCGCTAAAAATTGTTTACATAATGCTTCAAAGGTCATGTCCATGTAAAAACCCAAAAAATTTTTCTTTACATTTTTTTTTATTTTTAACTCAAATTATCATCAAAACGTCAAAATTAAGAAAATAATATTTAATTAATTTAATCTTCATCCGATCCACTTCCTGAATGTTCACTACCCGACACAGATTTTCTTGAAACTGGAGATCCACTGCCACTACGGCTGCCTGACCTTGAACTACCCGATCTTGACCTTGACTTGTTTGATCCACCACTTTTGTGTGAGGATGCTGCTGATGAGCTTCGACTACGACTTCCGGATTTCCTTGAACCACTATTCGATCGATTTGATGCTGGTGTACCTGAACGTGATCGTGATTTTGAACCAGAATGTCGACTTCCCGAGGCTGATCTCGATCTGGATCTACTACCAGATTTGCGTGAACCTGAATTTGATCGTTTAGATTCGGCGGATCCTGATCTACTTCGACTATCGGATTTCCTTGATCCAGAGTTTGAACGTTTAGATTCAGCTGAGCCAGATCGACTACGACTTCCAGATTTTTCAGAATGTTGAGAACCTTTCGATGAAGCACTTCCTGAACGACTACGAGATGATTTCGATCCAGCACTAGATGCGCGAGTTCTTGACCGTGATCTACGAGATTGGGGAGTTCCGGAACGTGATCGAGAACCTTCACGATCACTTTGCTCAGCATCACTACCTTCTTGAGCTTTCTTTTCACCAGTTTTTGTAATCTTTTCACCTTCTTCGGCTTCAGACTCCTCCATTTCTTCCTCATCATCTTCATTGATCCATTCGAGTTGACGTTCACGATAACGTTGCATACGATGCTCACCAGCATTCAATGGACGATGTTTAACAACAAGTCTATAAAAAAACATTATTAGTTCAAAATCTTAAATTAAAGTAATTTTAACTCACTTTGTATTGCTCGGTTGCTGTCCAGCCTTTTGTCGACGTTTGCTCAATCGTACTCTTGTCTCAAGCTCATCATAATACACACCATCATTACGAACGACAAAGAAATAATTTTCTTCATAACCCTTCGATGCTTTACTCTTCACATTCCAGTTATATTCACGTGCCATTTTATATTCATATTCTTCATCGTCTTCATATAAAACTTCATTGGCAAAATCTTTGCGACGTTTTTCCATTGTATCATCTGTTGGTAGGAAGTAGGCAACGAATTGTTCTCCACTTTCATCCATGACACCACTGAAAAAGATTATAAATTTAATTAATATTTTTGGAAATGTTTAATTTTTGATTTAAATTTACCGAATCATAGCCTGTGACATTTCCTCCATCGCAGCAGCAGTTCCCTTATTTGCAGGTGCCGGATCAAAATCGAAAATAACTTGAGCACATGGGAATTTCCAGTTTTCAAAGTCAGGCAACACATCCAAAACTTCAACCGGAGTAACTCCTGGTTTGCTATAATGTTTCGTAATTTCAATCTTATTATCCTCAAATGTCTTTTCAATGGCCTTAATTTGCGCCTCACGATCCAAATGAAGAGTCTCCTCACGCAAACTCTTTTTCACATTATAACCAACTTTAGCTTCAATCGTTTCCAAACTCTGAGGCTGGAATCGCGTTTGTTCAGTTGAAATATACTCAGATTTTCGTAACCACGACACATTCCTCGCATGTTGTTTTGACCTTTGTGAATCTTGGGGCGTATGCAAATCCTCTTCCAACAGTTTCTCGTCATTTTGGTGTAATGTGTGTCTGGTGTCCGGGGTATACAAATCACGATTAATCAAGTCAATTGTAACACCAAGATCATGTTCGGTTAGGACTTCATATCGGTAATTTCTCTCCAAGGACGTTGGATTGTACTGAATGAAACGATGTGAATCAAAAGGGTATGTAATGAATTTCAAATCAAATGGAATATCGGGTAAGGTATTGCAATATTTTGCACGAACAATCAATTCGGTTCTGTAAATGAAAGAAATGAGGATTGTGGAAATGCGGCTTTTAACATATAATTGAATAATTTTGATTTTACCTCTTATCCTGTGCTTTTGGGACCTTCTTTTCATTGCCTGTATCCCCATTTTGAATTGTAGGTGGCATTTTAATGGGTTTTTATTATTTTTACTGTCAAATTATCTATTTTTTTCCCACAAATCTTAAACTTCACAAACATAAACAAATGGAAATAAATTGACTACCTTCGGACATATTAATGCATCTCAATAGAAAAGCATTTTAACGCTATTTGAACGCACTTAAACGCAAATTAAATGTATTTTAAATTTGAATATATTTTCCGTTGACATGTTTCATATATAAGCAATTTCGTTTCGTATATGACGAGGAATCTGTTGAATCAAAAAAAAATTTGAATTATTTTACTTATGCTTTTTTGTGCTTCGGCTGACATGTCAGTTAGACTACAAATCAAGACTATTCAGAGTAACCATGAAAAATATGCGTTTCGAATTTTTTTTGAGAAATTTTTGAAAAACTTTAGACATGCCTTAAAATTTCTCCAAAATTGGTTCCTTTCCATCTATCAAGTAGTGCTTAGGAATTTGAATCATTATATGACCAGATATTTCATTTATTTTTTCTGTTATCATTTTTATTTAAATCAAACATAACATCAATGAAAAGATAAGAGAACGACAAATACACTACCGATTAAAATACAGACTTATCTTGAAAAATGTCTTTAACAAGTTTATTGTGATGTCTATCATCGATCAATATAAAAGAGGAAGAACAAAAGCAAATTATAGAGCACAATTCAATCAAAAATAAACTAGAATGAATTCCATGTTCCATGACCATAAATAATTTCTACAACATACGGTTCGTTACCTCAAATGAATCATATCAATTTTTTATACCTTTGATTACTCTTCTTTATTCCAAGTTTTTTTTCTCCCCATATTTCTCCTATTACAAACAACAGGACAGAAATAAAATTATCCATTGAAATACAGATGATGGATTTTTATGTGAATGAAGGACAATTTAACATTTAATTTGATGCTTTCAATGTGAATCATTTTACATTTGCACATGTAACTTACTAATGCTTCCTTGTAAAATTATATTTTTTATTTGTAATTGATTCGTCATTTCAATTCATAAAATTTGAAATTATTTCATTGAATTGAAATCTAAACCACAATCAATTATAAAAGTCCTTTTATCAAATTTTGATATAATCCTCTTATACATTTTAAATTAAAATCAATTTTCAGATAATATTTGTTCACATGAGTGATTTGCTCATGTATTTATTTATTAAATTATACGCATACATCTCTATTAAAAATTATTATTATTTTCAACTTAATTGAGACATATTTTTTTGTATTTTTTTTTTTTTGTTAATTTACAGTGTATTCAAATTATATTGGTCCTTATGTAACCTGGAGGGCGTTTTCTTTATAAATATGATTTCTGACAGTTCGCCATAAATCTCAAAACACGGTTTCTGATTTTCAGCTCAAATCTCTTAGCCTTCATCAGGGTTCTTCAGGGTCCTTAAACTATTAGCCGTTTTTTTTATTTGACTCATGTTTTTATTCTACAAGACACTGTCATATGAATATGATTGATACAGAAAATTTTAGGTAACTGACTTTTTCGAATTTGAAATCCCCTTAAAACGAAATAAGTTTTCAACTGAGGACAGGCTGAAGATTTGTACCATGGTAATGAAATGTAAGGACTAACACAATTTGACTACACTTTATTTTAAGTTTTCATATATATAATGTTGAATTTATAATAATTTCAATTTCAATGCTTGAATGTGTTGAAATAAATTATTTAAAATAAAATCATACACCACACACACACACACACACACAT